>BMAV01000681.1:0-77792 GCA_019973955.1 Trichonephila inaurata madagascariensis
ATCGTGAGTTCTAAAATCTTATATGGGTATTGTTTTTTTTTATTCTGTAAACCCCTCACTTTTGTTAATGCAATGAAAGGTTTTTTTTTTAGCATGATAGATGGGGAAAAATTACTTATTACAAACATGATTTCTTTTTTAACTTTTTTTTAAATGGGGTAGAAATTTAAAATTTGAGATTTACAGAATAAAGGATTATTTGTTTAATTTGGTATATAAATAAAGATTCTACTGTACATCTTTCAAAAGTTATCTTGCAAACAACAGAAGGTAATTTTTTTTTTTTAATTTTTTTGTGCATATTTTGTGTTGTTAAAAAAGTTTTATCAATTTAAAAGCAAAAATTGACCAAGTATTTTAAGCTTTAAACTTTTTTGTACAAATTGTAAAAAAAAAAAACATAAGAATATGTAAAAATCATTGATTTATGTTGAATCGAAAAATTATGTCCAAATGTACAATTTTTGGTTTTTGAAAGGTACTATGTTCCCTTAAATAAACAGTATTCCGATCTATGCAAAACCCCATTTTTTTAAGCTCCTCTCTTTGTTTTTATTTTTTTAAATATCTTTTAAAAAGACGAAACGCGCAACCCAAAATTTTCCCCATTTTTGTGCTTTATACGTCGGATTTAGGTATATATTTTTAGGGAAGGTGGTCCGAAATGCAACCCCTAATTCATCCCCCAATTCAGCAACCGTTTTAAAAAAAAAGAAAAAAGGGTCTTTTGTAAAAAATACTTTTTTCGTATTTTCAATTGTTATGTTTCTGGGAATCCAAATTCTTTCTTCTTTGGCCTTGTAGGATATACAACTTTCTCAGTATTTTATTTTATTTAATTATACTATATATATATATATATATATATATATATATATATATATATATTAGGTTGGGGAAAAAGAAATCCATTATTTTTGCATGAAATTCAATTTGGGTCAAATATGCACCGTTTTGTTGTATAATTTAGTGCCGTTTTAAAGGTAGTTTAATAATGACTCCTCATGGGGCAGGTCTTTGGCGAAAAACTCTATTTATAGATTTTTCCCGCTTCCTGACCCCAACTTTATCCTCGGGGATTTTTTAATTGTGAAAAGGGTGGTAATCACTTGGTACCAGGTCCGGACTGTATGATGGATGCATTAAAACTTTCCAACCAAGATCTCAGAGTTTCTGGCGAGTCACTACATACTTGTGTGACCTGGTGTTGCCCTGATGGAACACAATACTTCTGTTGGTCGATTCTGGTCAATCGTTGGCTTCAAAATGTCCAGTTTTTGACAATTGTGATCTGAATTTAGTGTTTGATCATATGAAAGCAACTCATAATAAGTAATTCTTTTTCAGTCCCACCAAATACACATTAGAACCTTCCTGACCGTTAGTGATGGTTTAGTCACCGTTTGAGCTCCTTCACTACGCTTTGACCACGATCGATTTCGCACAATATTTGTATTAACCATTTCTTACCCCCAGTCACCACCCCTGCAAAAAGGTCTTCATTTCCCATTTGGCCAAATACTGGTTAGAAATTCGGTCCATCATTTTTTTTGGTGTTAATTGGGTTGTCCCCCAAAGACTTTTTTTAAACCAACTATGTGAAAATTTTTTTTAAAAACTTTTTTTAGAGCCAATTTTTGCTTGGGGGGGATGTTTGCTTCAGCTGCAACAATTTTTGTTTATTTCTGTGGTTTTATCGCATTTTCGACGACGGGTCTGCCTGTGTGAGGTGCATTTTTAAACTAAAATGCCTGAACGGAATTGACAAAACCCAAAAATTGCGAAATTATTTACAGTAAAAGCACCAATCACAATTTCAGCGCCCTGAATTGCATTTTCGCCTTTATCAAAGAAAGATTGTGAAACTTATCAAATTTTCTTTTGTTTATTCCATTTTAACACCCCAACCTATAACTGAATGGACCAAAATAGAAACACAAAAAAACTTTGTGTCAAATGTCACCTTGACAACGGCATAAATTTGAAATTGTTTGGGCGATATTTCATGAAAATATAGACACTACACAAACCGCGAAAAATGGATTATTTTTCCCAACCTAATATATATATATATATATATATATACTTTTATATATTTATAAAAAAAAACAATAAATTTAAATCAATTGAAAAATTGAAATTATAGAATCTTATAATAACAAATCCCATTTCAAAATTTCAATGGCGAATATAGAAAATAAAGTTCCAATGTTTTCAAACAAAATTAAAAATTCAAAAAATAATTTATAAAATATGCAAGTCCAACCTTGAACTTATGAACGATAAGTGGGGTTAAACTAGTGTGATAGCGCCTACCTTCCCCGAATTGCAACTTGCTATGTTAATTGGGAAATATTCAATTCTCAAAAATTTAAATTTTAAAAAGTTAATACTTAAATAAATTAAGCTATTAGCCATCGCATTCGAAAAAATATTACAATATTAAAATGTTAAAATTCTAAGACAATTAAGTGCAAAAATAAGTGCCACAACAACCCCAAAGATGATGCACCCATCTTTAAAAAAAATAAAAAATGTTTAAAATCAGAAAGTTCAAATTAAAAAAACCCGTATATTCAAAAGAATAAAATATATATCAAAAAATCACCCAAGAGATCCTATAATTTAAATCACAACTTCGAGGATTTTAATTTCCTACAACATTCACCAATTCTACATTGCTCATAACTCCCCAAGATCCCCCAAACCAAATGATCCATATTCTCCCCATCACAGATTAACTATTTTTTAGATGCAAACCAGATTTCATGCAAAAAAATTGTTTGATTGGTTAAATAATTCAATCTTTTTCACGCCAAGGGTTTTATTATTGGGAAAATCAATTTTGAAATTTTTGAAATATTCAATTTTATTCATATTGTTCCGTAAAAAATTTTTTTGAAGTCAAAAAAAATGGGTTATTTTTTCTGAAATTAAAAATATTGTGTAAAATTAATTGTCTTTTTTAGAAAAAATTCTTTATATTTTTTTACCCTTTTATCGGCAAAATTCAAAAATTTTTATAAAAATTCAAAATTTAAAAATATTTTTTATTATTCGGAGAAGTAATTAAAAAAGACCATTTTAACTTTGCAAAATATAAAAAATATGTTCCTTTTAACTTCGGGTAAAAAATTTCAGTGTTCCAAAATGGAACATTGGCATGTAAAAGGATATTTTTTTAAAACAATAAAAATTTCTTTGTTTACAGTTTACAGAAGGGAGGTAAAAGATATTGAACGCTTAAAAATTGAAATATCTTGCTAAAAATTTTTGGGATAACTTTTAAAAAAAGAAGATATTTATGACTGAACTTTCATTTTTGGGACCCTTTCTCAACTCCCCCCTTTTACCCCACCCCTTTCTGGTCAAAACAAGTGAAAAATTTCAGGTGCAGAAACCCGGTTCGTTTGTTGATAGTTAGATGTTACATATACCTTTTTTTGGAGGAAGTCCAAACAGATCTTTTTATTTCTTTCCTATTTTTCCCTTTGTGTTTTTGACAGTTAGTGTATCCCTTTTGATAAGTTTTGGGATTCAAAGCTTTCCGGGCAGTAGAAGGGCTTTGGGAAAAATTTTTTAATATCAGATGATGAGGAATCATTGATATTTGTCAGTTGCCTACAGAATAAAGTGGGTGTTTGACTGACGAGGAAGATATTGATGAAAATATTATTCAGTCTGTTCTACCAGCAGATGTTTGTGGCAAAATCGAAATTTCTACACACATAGATAATGATGAAATATCTCATGAAGACATGTTTGATCCTGAAATACCTTCAACCACAAGAGTAATGTCGAATTTGAAGAGAAAACTCAAGTCAAATGGAACAAATGTTGAACTTCGTTAGGAAACAAAAGTAAATTTTAACAAAATCTTAAAAACTAGCAGCACTGAAAATATGCGTGAAAACTTTCCCGATTAAGTTACTATATTTGAAATTGAATCCATGCACTGAAAATACCTCTTTTTGCTAAACCTTCTTAACATATGGGTGTTTTATAATAGAATTTTCTTTTAAATGTGCCTATTGTATCTTGTTACGTTCTTTTAAAATTGCTCCGATTTGGTTTTTTATACTGAACCTATTTTTAACACTGCGGGAAATTTTATTGATTTTTGAAATTTAGGGTTAAAAAAAATGGAGATATTTAATTTTATTGTAGAAATATCCAATTGTTTACAAAAAGCCAATAATTTTTTTGTTAATTTCTTCCTTATTAAATTTATTTTATTTTATATGCATTATTTTTTATGATCATTTTTTAAATTTTTTTATAGTAATATTTAAATATTATTGCATTTTTTTCCTGGGACTTTATCAAACATAGACTATCAAAAAAGTTTTTTTTGTAAGTTTTCTTTTTGGTTTTAATTTCCCTGTAAAAAAACATCATTTTTTGTTTTTTTAAAATTTTATTGAAAAATTTTGGGAGAAAAAATTTTGTTAAAATCTTCTGATAGATATTTTCTTACTTTTAAAATTTTGCTATTCGAAAAGTTAACTCCAAACCAGTGCCTTTGAAAAATAATTCTTTTAATTTCTAGTCTTGAACTTTTTACTGGGTTTAAAGTTCGTTACTACGTCCCATGATTTTCGTCCACGTTTTTCCCAAAAAAATTTATTGCATCTGCATTTTTTTGGGATCTACCATTTCTTAATATTATTATATTTAAAAAAATTGATCTCCCAAATTTTTCTTACTATACCTAAAATTCGTTTTTAATCAACACATTTTCTCAGGGGGAATAAATCCATATGTTTTTTAAATTTTTCCCAAAAAAATGTATCCCGTTATATGTTTTGTTCATATATAACAAAGTGATATTTTTATATTATAAGAACCTTAGAGTTTTTCCTTTTTTTTTAATTTATTAGCAATTTTATTTTAAAATCCATGACCAAGTGTGATTCCCCGATTATCTGTTAATTCCCAAAAATTTTTTAATAAATTTAAATCTATTATTATTTTTTTTTTTTATTAGGTCCAAAAAAAGAAATACTTTTTTTTTCCCCAAATTTTTCCCCGAAAATTTTTTCAATTTTTTTTTTTTTTCCCTTCCCCTACTTCCAAAACCCTTTTGGGTACCCTTTTTCCAACTTTTTGGTCTTATTACCATTATTTCTAAATTTTCATTATATATAGACTCCTTTTTCATTTTTTTCAAAGCCTGGATTAAATTTTTTTTTTTGTTCCATATTACATTATCCGTAAGGGTACATAGCGTTATAAAACACCCCAATTTTAAAACATTTTCTTTTCCATACTCTTTTTTTTCTTATTTGTAAAAATCTTTTAAAAATATTCAACACGGCAAACCCTTTAAAAACCCATGTTTAAATTTAAAAAAGTTTCATCTCTATCCCCACCCCCCCTTTTTTGGGTTGGGAAATATTTTTTTTAGTGTCTGATCTTTTGTTGATTAAAACCCCTTTGGTTCATAGTTCCTAATGTTTGCCCTACATACTTAAAGCTGCAGACACCACAAAAAGTCAACATATATATACCGTTGAATGTTTTACAGAACTTTAATTCTGAGTTTTCGTTATTCTGTTCTTGTATCATGGGGCAGGTTTTGCATCTTTTATCCCCACATTTTCTAAATTTCACTTTTAAGTGATCCGAATCACTATGACACCTGCCTCATCAAATTTTTCGTCTTATGTAAAATAATTACATTGCGATTCATAATTCCTTCACTTCAATTTATCATAGAAATTCCTTACAAAACCAGTATTTCAAATAATACGCGTTTTATATTTCCTAATGTAATGGTTATCATGTACTCCTAACCTCGAAAATTTCTCATTAACCAACGAACTAGAAGATAACGTTTTTTTTTTAATATTATTATTATTTTTTATTTCATTTATATTTTTTTTATTTGCACCACTGTATATATATATAACCGTAGTGGCCATAATTGTGGACACAGTTTTTAAAATTATTATATTTTTTAAAAATTTGTATGATTATAGAAAATTAAGCGTTTAACAAAATACAGAGTATTTTATACCATTTTAAAAGAAATTTAATACTGAAACCAATACAAAAAGCAAAATTCAAATATTTGCAACGCAAAAAAAGTTATGCTGCACTAACTATTGTGTTACGTTAAATACTGTTGATAGCAGTGAGTGGGAATTGTTTTGTCAGCCCTGTTTATTGTGCGACATAAATACACTACCTGTAGGCCAAAAATAATCAAAAATTCTTAAATTCTTGGTGAAAGGAAATACGCATATTATAAAATAATAGTTTATCTCCTCAAGCAGTAAAAAATTATAACATAAAGCTATTTAAAAAAAAATGTGGAAAAATTGCTATTAATTGGACCTAATTTCACATGAGAGTACTGTTCATTTTTGGTGAGTTCTTGAGATCTTGTCAGATAGATATTTGATGGATAGTAAGATAAAGCCCATGTATTGTAATATCGTTGGCTAGACATAAGTTTGCAACTAATAGGCAGGAAATCAGTAGCGTACTGATGTCAAATTGATATGCCAGGAAATGTGTGATACGAGCCTTTTATTCAAATGTCATACTTAAAATACTAACGAAAATTTAAACATCACAAATCAAAAGTATTCATTTTTTAAACATGATAATACGACGGATGGACGAATATCAACGATGGGGTTTGTATAAGCTCCAAATAAATATGAAAATATACAAACCTTATAAATGAGAAAAAATATTTCACACACATGCACACATGTACTTTAAGTTCAATGTCAGTATGCTCTGAATTTTAGATTTCTACAGACTCGGGTGAACTAGTCTACAAATGGGTTTAGGGTCATTTGCTCTTGATTTCTTCTTCCAAACGTCTTTGCTAATTTATGAATTCGTTTTTGGAGCAAAAATCATTCAAATTTTATCAAACCTAATTTTTTTTTTCATTAACATAAAACAATATTAATTATTTGAAAGATTATCACAGTTTTTTATATTAAATTAATTTAACAAAGTCGTGTAGTGATATTAATCTAAATGTAAGGTTTTAAATATATTTGGAGCGAGTAAAAATTTAAGCCTAAGGAATCAAATATTTGTTGTTCAAACAAAGGTATATGTATATATTCTAAAATAAAAAATAAAGCGAAATTTTACTCAGATTTATAATTTCATTTTTAATAAACAAGTTTTAACCAAAAGTAAACACATTTTTCAATTCCGCTTTTTATTGAGAATTTTCTGAACAATTTTCTTGAAAAATGTTCGATTTGAAAAATTTATTCAAAGTTGAAATATCACTATCAACACAAGCATTTGACGCTCTAAATTTTCATTCGCATAAATACCCATTGATACGTGATACATTCAAAGTAGTATGAAAATGGATATATACTCTTTCTCCACTTAACTGATTTATTTTCACTTTGAGTCAGTTGTCAACAGATGGTGAAGCGACAATTAAGTTCAGAATAAACTTTTTTCTTTTCACATTCTTTTTTGTTTTGAATTTGGATGTGGAATCTTAAAAAATAGTTACATGTAATATATTCCTTACTAGGAAGAATTTTAATGAGATGAAAGGCAAAACGCAAAATTATTAAACCCATCAAGTAAAAGAGGAAAATTCAGGAGATATGCAATCCGAAACATACTGACATAGAACTATTAAAAATAAATGGGGAATGGGGCTGATATCTAGTATAATTGTAATGCAGGTGATAAATTTAAGCATCTGGTGTGTGTGTGCTTGTGTGTGTAGCACCAATAAAAATAAAGGTGGCAAATATGAACAATCTAAAACTAATATCATTGCTCATTGAACGTTATGGAGTTTATGATAAATCATTTGTTCAGATCATGGCATCAGTCTTTCAAGATTACTGTGCGATAAATGTTTTAGGAACAAATTTCTGAAATTTCTCCTTTATCACTCAAGTGGTGAAATTTGAAACCGAAGCATCATGAAAGACTGTGGTGCTGAAGCAAGAATTGTTTTTCTCATCTATTCAAAATTTCTTATCATGCAGATATCTCGAAAATTTGACTTGAAGGTACGTTATTGGAGAAAAGGTATTTGAAAAATGTAAAGTATGTTTACTATTTACTAAGTTTTATTCATTTAAGTGAAAAAGTAGTCAAATAAAATTACTAAATATTGTTTATTTTACAACATCAACAAAAAGATAAGTCTTAAAGATTAAATGACTAGAAAATAATATAAAATTATTCGCTTTATTTATTTATTTTTAATTCATTTTTTTTATTTCTATTAATTAATTTGAATGTTTTTTCATAAAGTTAATACTTAAACACACTAGCGTTACGCTCACGGCACAATAGATAATTATTAAAAAGTTAAAAATGTCTCCGTTTTCAAAATTGAAAAAGTGAATAGAAAAAAGTGTTTTTATCAGTTTTTTTTCCCCTTTTAATTTATCTAGGCCAGAGGCAGGCAATTATTTTGGCTGAAGGGCCAAATTATGGAAGCTGATCAAAACGCAGGACCGTACCTATTTAAAGCGATTGCATTCATTAGGTAGCTCTGCATCTCAGGAAAGGTAAAAACTGTTCCATAAAATCAATATACTTAATTAAATAAAATATTGGCAGTTTGTTCGATTTATTTATTGTTATAATTTCATATTAGCTATAGCTGCAAGCAAATTTTTCAATCCGTTTATTGAGACAAATATACTCTATCAGGCTTTTCTATAATTTTCCTTTTTACTTTTCTTTATTTATACTTGTTACAGAGGTTTCGTTCGTTAAAGCCTGCTGACTTTTTAGTTCTAGCGGTCAAAATGAGACTAATTTTTAGTCGCGCACAGAGAAGTAAGCATTCGGTTAAGTCGAATTTTCCTACTGTCGTAGTAGACGTCAAAATAACACTTTGCTGGCTAAAATACGCGAAAAACAAGCGTTTTTTGGTTTGATTCTGTTTTTTCAGAAATGGATGATGAAGAAACCGGAATTCTCCTCCTTGAAACAGATACTAATATACATCTTCGGAAACATTTCAATTAACAATTGTGGCTGATTTTTGTTTTAACTTTAACATTCACTGTTCACTAGCTGTCCAATCATTGTATTTTAGTAAAAATTGAAAACGTAAAATATAGACGTAAAACGTAATTAAAACGTAATTTATAGACACTTCATCGTAAGAATGGTTTTCTATGTTCCTATAGGTGAAACAAATAAGAAATATACCCCATTTATAAGTCATCGTTTCATTTTGCCCCATTTTTACCTCCAGATTTCCAAAGTTTTTTTAAATGTATTGAGAGATTTTCTGTATGATGGCACTATTCTTGTTTGTATGAATGATATGATAATTGCTCCTGGAAAACATTGAAGAAGGTATTAGAAAAGAGAGGCATGCTTTGAACATTGGATCAAAATTTGGCGGTGCGATTAACTTTAAGGAAATGTCGTCTTTTGCATAATAAAATCGAATTTCTCGAATACTTAATCGATAATTTAACAACAAAATCTTGAATTAATAAACTTAAAGAGGATGATTATTTTAGAAACCAAATAAAAACTGTCAACAATTTTTAGGTATACCGTATATTTTCGGACATTCATTAAGTCTTATTCAATCACTGAAAAACCAACAGGGCATAATGAGAATTACTAAATTTTGGGGGATAAACAACATATTGTGTTACCGAAATTTAAAGGTACCCTTCCATCTGATTTTTCATTACATATTTTAAGATTAATGCCTAATTAATAACTAAACACAAATGTTAGTAAATGCGGTTATGATGCAATAGCAAAAAACTTCTCCCACATGAAGAAAAGTACTCCAGCTATAAACAAGAAATGTTAGCCGTCATATAATCCCTTAAAGAAATTCGTCATGTTTTCACGGTAGTCAATTAAAAAAAAAATTGCTGAATGATTAAAGTTTCAACAAGCAAAAATAAATAAATAAGTAAATAAATAAAAAGCATAATACTTAAGCTCGAAAGATAGGCTATTTTTAGTTTCTTCTGAATTATGAAATCATTCGCAAGATCTGTCGCCAAATGAAAAATCGAGGGCGCTTTAGGTAGACAACCCAAAAATAGGTATCACATACGATGGAATTACTTGTGAAGATTAAAATGCCCAAAGTAATGACGAATACATAACAACAAAAAAAAAAAAAACTTTTAAATAACGGGACAAAAATTATTTTAAAATTCTTAATGATATTCTGTTCAAACATGTAACTGGAAAATTAATGCAAATAGTATCTGTCTCAATTCGAACCGAAATAATTAAGCAAGTACACAGAAAATGTTCATTCGGGGTATAGCAAAACCTAATATAAAATTCTTCATCTCAATTATTACCTCACAAAATGAACAATTTTAACACTAGAACCGCGGTATACCTGAAACCGCGGGCTGGGTCAAATTGGCCCCAATTAATAAAAACCCTTGTTTTTATGCTAAAAGTGCGCAGCAAGTATTTGTCAATAACATATATTCATTTTTAACATGAAATTGTTATAATAAGTAATAAAAAATTTAAAAAATATTACAATATGGAATATTCTATACAAATAGTAAAATATACAGACAACTTGAATAGAAATATTTATTTTCATAATAGTCAAGATTCCCAACAAAGTTCCTGCACATTTTGGGCACTTCTTTTTATATATTTTATACACTTTCCACATTAACATGCTTCTCAACATGCGCCCCTTTGGGCGTAACAACCTTACAAGGCGCAAACATATTAAAAAGTCAAAATCAAAAGATTTTTTTAAAAAAATTAATAATTTATGGAAAGTAAACATAATAAAAAAATAAAACATGACATAATAAAAAAATAAAACACACATTTAGACAGATATATTACCCTTATAATTGTATCAGGGCTACAGAATGTATTTATAATTAATTTAACAATACTAAATTAAGAACATGTTTAATAACTACCATTGACTCCATGGATTATGATATATAAAATTATGTACAAAAGTTATCACACTTATCTTGATAATTTGTACGGTTTAGAATTAAACTCTGAATTGCCGATTAAAAGTTACGCGATTCGCTTCCCAATGCCAACTGTTTTCCCCACGTAGGGAGCGCAATATGTGATGTGGCCAGTGGAGAAGGAATAAAAGCAAATAGTCTGAAATAAGTAAATCCTTCGCAAACATTGTCAAGATCCTTTTATTGCATTCCAAAGCCTTCGGAATAATTTTATGGATATCAGTGCACAGAAAAAACCGTACTTCGGAAAGACGTATATATACGTGCGGGGAAATTTACGCTTAGGCGAGCGAGACGTTTATATACGCCTGTAGCCCTTAAAAGGTTAAAGTTGGATCGTAGTTTTAACAACATAGTATTATTGAGTTCAATACATTGTTATTGTATGAGAGGGGGGTGGAGAGATGAAAATTATGATTGAATATTGGGTCGCAAATATTGAAACTTTGAGAAGCACTGACATATCGGTATTTTACAGACAGAACAAGTATCTACAGTTATTTTTCTACACTTAAAAGCTTAGCAATTAACCCTTTTTTTTCATCTGCGCAGATACTTCAGTAGTATCCGTTTTTGCATGTGTATCTGACGTACTTTTTTTTTTGTTAGCATACACACTATGCAACACTTCAATGAGTTGTTGAAGATATTCTTCCCTCGTAAGTTTTTTTTCAGTAACTTCTTAGTATGAAATCCATGAATTAATCCCTGCAAGATCAAGAATATTGTAGAATACATGAACTGGCCACCTCCTTGATCCTGCCTTCACAGAATATTTCCGAGCCATTTCGTCGGCGTCGACACCAAGTTTTGTTGAGTTATAAAATGATATTATTTCTAGAAGCTTTTTTGGGTGATTATTGTCGATATCAATTGTAGAGTGACAGGAGCTTAATAATAAGACATTTTTGCTGTTTTTCCTGATAAATTGTCAAAGTTATATCATCATGCTCCAGTAACAATGCATCGTGTAACGGCATCTTTACTTTTTTAACATATTCAGGTAATTATTTCCGATTTTGCTTCATAGTTCCTGTTAAGCTAGTGTTATTCGTTTTTCACATTTGAGCCAGATTTAGTGTAGTGAAAATTTATCTCTATAGTGATATTTCTTCCTTTATTTTCGAAAGGTTCTATCTAACGCAAATGACGTATTCGGAGAGAGATAGGCTTTTCAGGACGTTCCTCAACTTTACCCTAATATGGAAAACGATGGAGCACAAATATTTATTACCAACATCAGTGGTAAGACATAACTTGATACCAAATTTATGTGGTTTACTTGGCTTACATTGCGTGAAACGACTTCTGGCTTTAGACGGAAACGGCTGTTCATCGTCTGTTAGATATGGTCCTGGCTTATACCAAATTATCGAATTTTCAATAATTTCTTCCAAACTACAGAAATGAGACAGAATTTATCTATTTGAAGTCTTTCAGATCGTGTAGAGTTTTTTTTTCTTCTGTCGAATAGGAGAAATGTCATTAGTTCCCTGAATCTCTCTCTCTCGCGCAATAGTATCGCGGAAAAAAGGTAGACCCCAAACAACAGACCTCAGACTTTCAAGCTCAAGGTTATTTGCACCGTATATACCTCGAGTATACAAAATTGATATAAAACCATCTAGTTCATCTAAAGTTGCTGACCATTCATTTCTTCCATTTGCCTAGTCTTCCTCTGTACAATTTTTGATATAATGAAGGATAGACTCTTATAAGTTGATTCTATGAACTAATGACATAGGTATTTTCAATATTTTTCTTTGCATAACTGGTAGGGCCACTCTTTTCCTTTAAACAGAACTCAGAGGGTCAATTTCTAATCATAAGCATTCCTTATAAAAACTTTGCTTTGCAAGACAAGCCGATGGAAGTCTTAATACTTATTAAACTTGTTCATAATTTAGTATTAATTAATTAGCTATAAATACTCTGTGCAGCACTGATAATTAAAAGTATACCGGCTAAAGTGCCCGCTCTTTGCACGAGTTCATTTATAAGAAAATGAAATATTATTGATATAATAGTTGAATTGTAAGGAGAATAAGGCCAAGTGCGCGACAATGTTTACAAAAATGTAAAATAATTTTTTTAAAAATAATTGCTCAAATTATAATTAGTCTTAAGCGAATTGTAATTTTAAGCCTCACAGAATTAGCATTTATAATTTATGTTAAATAATGAACAATAATATAAAATTCCGATGAAGAATAATTGAATTATTTTTAATATTTAAAGCGAAAAGACTTCAACATGTTTTAAACCAGGATCATTCGTGCAATCGATACGGTCGAGCTACGTTATTGAATCACCCCAATCCATTTTTTTTTATAATTATTTTACTGTACACGATACAAATAGTGATTCCAGTGAATAATTTAATTAAGAGAAAGTAAACTTTACCTACTTTCAAAAAGGATCTCTTTTCAATTTTTCTTTATAACAATTGTGACAGTTTTGCCAGAATAAACGATTTCCTGTAATCTGTGTGTCCCAGCCACCCCACCTGCAAAAGTGTATTTATTATGATATATATATGTTACTGCTAAAAAATTGTGTAAAACGTTTTCGTTATGTTTTCTATGTTTGAGAATACCTACATAAAAATAAGTCTCTTCCCAAGTAACCTTCAAAAGTGTTTCCTGCTGTGGTTTTCCAAACATCATAAAACTCTTTTGGAAGGAAAAAAGCGCAACACACACAGAGAAATACATTACTTACAACTTCCCTAAATGAGAAACAAACACATAAGAGAGGGGTCATAACTAACTGTACCAGAGGTCAAACAGATTATCAGAAAAAACAGATTACAGCTATAATGTGCAGTATTTCAAAAATAATTAGTGATGAATTTTTTATGTTCCTAAATTTTTTCGATTATGGGTCTGTGATTTGTTTTTTTCTCTGAAAGAGTAGCATGTTAGGTTTAAAAAAAAAACGTAATAAAAAAATCTCTCATCATGGGATTACAGCAAATCAAATAAAAGTTGTTTTTTTTTGGTTCTAGGATCAAAAATTGCTAATTAGGTATTGAAGAAGTTTTTATTTTTAATGACTCAGTATCGCCTAAAAATTATATCAGAGTAAAAGTGCATTTTTTATTATGTCTGAAAGTATTTTAATTCATTCCAGTAAATTAATTATTTTTTAAATCTTTTATTTTCGATATGCTCACGCCCCCTTCGTAAGGTTAACTCGCCCCCTCCCCAGGGGGCGCGCCCCACAGTTTGAGAAACACTGTTTTAGACGCCTGAAAAAGTTTTTGGATAAAAGTTAACACAGTATTCCATGAAAAATAGTAAAATGTATCAGAAAATTTTATTATATATATATATATATATTTAAACCACACCTTATAACTACCATAGGAAAACAAAGATTTTATCTGAAAGGGGAAGAGGTACTGATGCAGATATCTGTGGAGAGGATAAAAATGCCATACTCCTCAACAAATGTATGGGGAAAAAATTAATTGCAAAAGAGAGAGAGAGAGAAAGAAAGAAATTGACTCATCCATGGAGACCCATAAGAAAATTTTGTATTAATTATTCAACTATATATATATATATATATATATATATATATATATATATATATATATATATATATATATATATATATATATAATTTTTATGTAGGCTTTTATAAAAATTATTGAAACAGAAAAGGAAATTCGCATTATAAGTACTTATCTTTACAGCTGCAGTGACTCAAGTAACGCCCAACCCGACCGATCGTGCGGTTGATGAAATCCCGAGCTCTGGAAGCCACATTAATAAAGCATATATAATTAATGTTTTTTCTATTTTACAATTATTTAAACACTAATACAAAAATTTGTATTCAAGCAATTAGAAATATATTGATTATAACCTTTTTGTGACCTATAAGAAGAAGACGTGTTTTCGTTGTATTTGAAAACCAAGTTAGATTTGCCAGCTGAAAGTAAAACATGGTCTACAACCACCGTCTGTTGATAAAAAATGATACTTTACACCTTCTGCAAATACGCTCAATCGTTGGATTCGGGATTTTTTTTTACATACTACTATTCCAGAAGCAAAACTGTATAAGAATGTCTAACCCAAAGACCGTACTAGTAGGGTCTTAAAGGGGTATATATAAACTATTTTATCATAATTTACTAATGTGTTAACTTTATGCGGTACTACTATACTCCTTCGTATCTTGCGGGAAACATACTTTTTTCTGTACTCACGAAGTAAGTCTTGTCATCTAGTTTCATTGCATCGACTTCAACTCTATACTAGTAAATACTTGTAGGCTATAATTTTATCGCTATATTTTAATAGTATTGTGTATTTTATTTGTAGTATTTAAATTTCTCCGAATATTATTCCTTCATTTCATTATAACCCAGGGTATAGGCAAATTACAGGTGAATATTGGCTAGCTCCAAAACTTTGTTTAAACCTGTGAACTTGGTTCCCAAGGCCAGGAGTTTCTTATTATACTACTATGGCTAATATTTCCTACTATCTTGACTAGTTATACTTAGGTTTTATAGCTATTTGTATCTTTTTAAAGATTATATATATAAATATATATACTACAAATATATAGTAATTGTAAATAAAATTGAAAAGCATCTAAGTTAAATTAAGAAATATTATTTGTTCTAAACAAAACAAAATAGAAAATATCCCACAGTTTGCAACATTCTACTAAATGATAAAGTTTATATTTCATTTCAAAACAACAAATTAAAAGTACAAGCTAAGACAAAAATTCATTGCAAAACAAATTAGAAAAAATAAACTTTTAAAAGAGCATATGTAAAATATTCAGGAATATCTTACTTCTTGAATTTTAAATTAGGGAAAAAAAGTCTTAAGTTTGAAAGCTCGTTTTTATCTAAGCTTTACTTTCATTAACAGTCTTTTATTTACTATGTTATTCACTTTGGTTTTTTTCCCCATTTTCTCTTTACTTGGAATTAATTTGATTAACTTACATTTATAACAGCACGATACTACACATAAAAACAAAAGAAGAGTTCGTAGCATAAACAATTACTTTTGCGAATGATACTTAATTTATATTACTAGAAAATTTTATTTAAATATATAACAACACAAAAAATGTCTGAAAATTTTCATTTTAAATTAACTTTTTCTAATAGTTAATGTTACTTGTTTATAATGAAATTTGATGTTATTAATTAATTTTAATGTACTTCGCTAACTTATAAAAAATATTCCATGAGACATACTATATATTTTCTTGTAAAAACCAACATTTAATGTATAAAAGCATTTCTTGGAATGTTCTCTTTTTACTCTGTTGTTATCGTATAAGTAAGTGCACATTATTTTAAGTAATAATATATTTTACTTGAATTCTTAAAAATATTGCACACAGCAAATAAAAAAGGGATATCATTATATTTTTCTTCTGCAGAAAAATCTGGCTTATTATTTGAAAAGTAATTAGGTAATTATTTTGAGAAAAGTATAACAAAAAACAATAAATAAATAAATAAAATAAAATTAAAAAAATAATAATATTTTAATAATTCTGATAATATTTTATACCTCAAAATTCTAACTTTTTAAAATTTTTTCTGCAATTAAATTTCAATTATTTTATCACTTCTTATAAAACATCTATTTAATACATATATATATATATATATATATATATATATATATACCAGGTGATTATAATTAAAGTTCCACTATAAACGGTCTCTTAAAGCTCAAAGGGGTGAAGGGAATGCTAATAAATTTATTATATGGTCTAAACACGAGATGCGCTCACGGAATTTTGAAATAAAGTAGTTGATAAGTGTCCACCAATGTCTTTTTCCGTTTCAGTCGTTTATTGTGTTGAATTTTATGTCAATATAGAAAAGATATTAACATTTATTGATCAGTTTCTGATCATCTTGTCATCGATCCACATTAAGTGAAGGTAAGGGAGAAACAAAAACAGATCATTTTCCTCAAACAAGAAGAGATTGGTATGAAATTGCGCAAAATGAGCTATAATCGTGTCCAGGACGATATAACCACTCTCATTTGCCTGCAAAATTTCAGGTCAAGGGACAATGTGTTCAACAGTACATCGTAACTGATCATCGTAACTGTGAGGCTTCGCACACGAAACGTTATGGAGTTATTTAATCATTCAACGTCGCAGCACCTACACGATATACTAGACTTTTTAAATGACCCATACTTAGAAATAGCACGGAGATAGATTCGGGGATCGTTGTAGTCATGTATTAGGGAAGTAGCGATGAATATTGCTTTCATCTGTGAAGTGTTGAAGCAATAGCACCTTCACTGACCCATGGATATCGGGGGGGCATCCTGAATTAAAATTATCTATGTAAAGATCCTCCTTTGCTGTAGTCGAGGCACAACAAACGTCTGCAACGTGTAATTGGTTCTGAGGGCTCGTAACAGATCATGTGACAGGTCTACGTAAACTAATTTCTTCAAAAGGAATGGACCAAGGATGAATTTTGCCGTGAATCCACACCAGAGCGCGACCTTTGG
Organism: Trichonephila inaurata madagascariensis; assembly: GCA_019973955.1. NCBI lineage: Eukaryota > Metazoa > Arthropoda > Arachnida > Araneae > Nephilidae > Trichonephila > Trichonephila inaurata. Next base: position 17,486 of record BMAV01000681.1, read on the forward strand.
AGATTATAAGTTCAATATAATTCACCGATCATCCTTACCCCAAATGCTGCAATTAAGTGTGTTGATTGTCCCACTGAGGTATAAATGAGCCTCGTTGCTCCACAGAATATTCCAAGGCCATGGCAAATCAACAGTCATTCAGTTGAGAAAACTGACTGCGGATGAGAGACGTTGTGACTTATCCCTATCAAGCAGCTCCTGGGTATGGTGTATCTTGTATGGGAAATAATGCATTATGTTTATGAGTACTTTTAGGACGGTGCTGTAAGAATAGCCTGTCTGTCGAGTAACTGCAAGCGCGCTACTTCCCACAAATTCTTATGTCAATGAATCTATTGCAAACTTTGTCTTGTCAACATCGACAAGTATTGGTATAACACGTTTACGGCCTCTTCCAGGTTGAACTCCTGATTTCCTAGTCTTTTCAAATCTCTTAATCATGGCCCTGATATATTTTTAGAAAATGGCCTCTGCAGTAGATTCTTTCTACGGCAGAAAATTCACGAGCTGCAGAAGCATTCCTCTTGTTTTCATGAAACAGATTCACCAATCACGCCCGTTCAATCAAAGATACCATCCTTAGTACTGCCGGAAACATCAACTTAAACATGACAATGTCTGCAATAGTTTTGTACCCTAAACTCTTTTCCATAAGGTTTCCTCTTCATCTCAAGCATGCAAATATCGACATTTTTCTCCTGCAACAGGCAGAGTTTCCCGGTTTTTCATTTTTTACACATCATTCTTGGTCTCGATTGTTAATATTGTTTCTGTATTACGTTTGGGTTATTTTTTGTGTTAAATTTCATGTTTTCCCCCAAAAAGGGTCCTCTAGTGGACATTTTGGAACTATTTTTTTTTAAATTCCTTGAGCGCATTTTGTGTATACAGCTGATACATGAAAATTTTGTTGCATTTGTTCAATTCGCTTCAAACCTAGACGACATTTATAGTAAAATTTAACCTGTGAGTGGGCAAGTTCTGTCCTGAAAAATCATTCCGAAGCGTTTACTTGTCTTTTACAAACTCCTTCAAAAGTGCAACAAATTTCATTCCTCCCCCCTTTTCAGTTCACGGGAGGTCAAAAAAGGACGATTTTATGACTCAGTTCCGTCTCTTTGTTTATTTAAAACCAGGAGAACACCTGCTACAGCCGTGATGTTGCTTCAGAACTTTTCGTAATGGTGCTATAGGACCCCATATGGTTGTTCCAATCAGTCTAATCAGTCCCCCAAAAAATCTAAATTTTGCTTCCTTTCCCTTTCGAACAACGTGTACTTAGCAAAAATATCTTCTATACATCGGCATTTGTGATAGAGCATAAAACAACTCAAGTGAGATTTTTTTTATTTTAATGGGGATATATTTTTTCTTTAAAATGGGAAAGTATTTCTAAACATTTCCTATTTATTCTTTTTTTCTCTCTCTTCTTGTTTCTTATGCTGAAACGGAAGTACCTCAATGATAATGACATATCTTTCCCACAATTCAATCATCATTACAAATTTATAGTGAGAAAATCCTCTATTAATTTGTCTTCAAACAGTAATACCCTAATACCACTTCCTTCAGTGAAGCTAACCGATACCTATAATGTAGCAAATTTTAAAAACAATTTTAACATTTGGAAATATATTCTGTATTAAATTTTTTGCATATAGAAAAATAATGTCTGCTGTGGGGATGACAGAAGGATGGATAAGTATGAATGGAGATACATGTAGCGTATTTTTAAAAATTAAAATATCCCCGAAGTTGATCATATAACTGTAAATGGGTCATATTTTAGTGTTTGCTGGTATCAAAATAAAAAAAAAAAAAACTTGAATTTTGAAAAGCCAAGGAGTTTATATTCAATATCAACCTCTTCGTAAAATTGTTTACAACTTTTATTCAAATTGTAAAAAAACTGAAATATAAATATATGACTTTTACTGCAGTAAAAAATATTCATAATATATAAAATTACTATTCCTCTACTTATTTCAGTACATTTTACAAACTGTAGCTAAAAATATTTTTTTTATATTTATAACAGAGGCATAAAAATTCAGTTTTAAAAATGCCTTTTTCATTTTTAAATAAATAAAACGTACAAATATTGTAAGACCATTTCTAAAATCCTAAAAGCTTTTTGGGGAGAAAAAAAACATATAATTTTACATAGTTTAAAACTTTAATATAGTACACAAATATAAGGTTTAATTAAAATATTATTAAGTAAATACACTTAAAAAGAAAAAGTAATTTATTTAAAACTTGTAATTCATGAATAAAAATAAATTGAAGTTCAACATGAAATAAACATAATTGAAAGAAAAATGTTTATTTTACAGACGCTAGCAAATAAACGTTTATCTAAGGGGTATCCCCGAAGTGATGCAATTCGTTTCGGTGAAAAATAAAACTTTTCGTTGTAATATTAAACAATTCTCTAATGAATGGACGAGTCAAAAATTTTTTCAAGTTAACTGTTTGGACGGGAATAGCTAAATAGGAACACTTAAATGTTGTGCATACATTGAAATTAACCGTTAAGGTTTACATAACTTTTCAAGAGTACAAAAGGTATATTATGGGTGTACAAGTTTTATAAGGAGTACGCGCTGTTTACAAAAAGAAGTAGTACAAATCTATCTAAAGGAGTACGGTTAGTTACCTTAGATATTGTCAAACGCAAAAATGTATTGGAAGTCAATTCCACAATTCATTGTTATAAAAATGTATGGAAGATTACAGGACTTTTTTTGTAATTGTATTTTTTAATGAAAACTGTAATTTCAATAGAGTGGCACCTGTCAAAATCACGGGCCCCTCATTGCTTGCCCAGCTTAAACCGACTCTGCCCCAGCAAGAGAAAATGCCGTCTTCGGTTTGTCTACGTTTTGGCATTGCAGGCTGCACCATATACACTGGTGTGCAAAACTTAAGCAACAGGTGGGTTTATTGCCATAACTTCACGAAAATTCATCTGAGAGACATGAAATTCTGAAATGAGGGAGATTATTATGTACGTAAAGGATGACGAAAGCATCCGCGCTGAAAAAGGAATACAACGCATACGGTATGGAATCAAACAAAAACAAGCTTTATTGAACGCATAGTATCGTGACTCATGATTGTCTATCCAACAGGAAGGACAACAAGCAGATGTTCCTTAATATGGTATATGCCCTCCCCTTACTACAATGGTTGCTTTGCACCATCTCCGCATACTCAGAACCAGCTGGTGCAACATTTCTTGAGGTAGGAGTGCCCATTCCTCAATCAACATTTGTTTGAGTTGTTGGTTGTACTCCGGATGATGTGAGCGTGTAGCAAAACGTCTCCCCAAAAGCATCCCACATGTTCGATGGGATTTAAATCTGGGAAGCACGCTGGCCAATCCATTCGAGTGATATCTTCACTTTCCAGCAGCTCTCAACAGCAAGAGTGCGATGTGGCAGTGCATTGTCATCCATAAAGATGAAGTCTGGGCCAATGGCACCTCGGAAAGATGCAGATGGGGAAGAAGTACCTCCTCACAATAGCGATCCCCGGTTACAGAACCTCTGTCGAAAATGGGAAGCTCAGTTCCGCCGTTCAGCATAATACCAGCAGACAAGAACTCCAGGACCACCGTAACGATGTCTTTCCTTGATGTTACTGGGATAAAACCGGGTCCCGATCTCTCCAAATCAAAACGCGTTGAGAATCGCTTCTGGTACTGAACCGACTCTCATCCGTAAAGAAACCACGACTCCATTGATCAGTTGTCAGTTTTTGTGCTCTCTGTCCCACTGTAAACGGTGGTTTCGGTGGCCATCTTTCAACGGGAGGCAGCGTTCAGGACGGCGGGTGAACAGGCCCCCTTTGTGAAGGCGTCTGGCCACAGTAAACCGCAACACTTGTCGACCTGTTGATGTACAGAGTTTCTGAGCAATGGCACTTCCTGAATGCTGTCGAACTTTTTTCGCCTGCAGGATGATATATCGGTCATCCCCTGCAGTTGTCGTCCTCGTGCGGCCACACCAACCTTTCTAACAGCTGTACCTGTGGTTTGGAACGCTTTCCAAGGGCGCGAAACGACACTTTTGTTGATTCCGAACTCTGCAGCTACACTGCTGACAGTACGCCCCTCCTCCAGCTTTCCGATCATTCTTCCACGTGTGAAGTCATCCAGATGATTTCTTCTAGCCATATTTCACGAACTGACTCACTGGCACTTGCAGAGAATATGGTGAATTGCGTCTTCGTCCTTCATTTCATTCTACTGTTGAGCAGCGCGCGTCGACATCACGCGTTTTGCGTACGCTCACATCGCTTCTGACGTTTTGTTTCTCATATTTGCATACGCATGAAGTTTCTACTGACTTACGTGTTCCCTCTACTCATCTCCAGACCTCCTTTTCTGCAATTTCTTGGCTATCTGCTAAATTTTTACATTGTTGCTTAAGTTTTGCACACCAGTGTAGTATAGATGCTCGTTTTATACTTCCTACATCAATCTAATAGTTTGAAATTAAAATTATATGTAATTCTTAACGTTTGCAACACACAATACCCAAAACCCATTATAACTTTTTTAATTGTACATTACCAAACGATTACATTATTATTTTGACTACTTAATAATTATTAAGTATAACTTAACACGCAAATTTTTAGAATTTTTAGGTATCTGACTGCGTTCGAAACCGTCATGTTAAAAAGGCGCATAAATGGATAATTTTCAAGATATTTAGTGTCACTTAGATTAGGATACAAATATAAAATAGTTTTAGGGACATTTTGACAAAAAAAAATATTTAAATTCAATATTTCGGCAAAAATTTAACTTAGAATAACCTTTTTTCAATATTTTTCCCTTTTGTAAAAAAATGCTTCTATTATAAAAATTTTTTTTATGTAAAAGTTTAGACCTCTGTACAGAGGTACTATGGTTTTGAAAATTACATTTTTTTTCAGAGTTACAACCATTTGAATTTTCCCGGCATTTTTTTTTTAAAAAATTTCCCCCCCTTTATTGTCGAAAAAATAAAAAAAACCCCACTTTAATTATAATTTCAAAAATTTAGTTGAGCATTTAAAGATCAGAAATGCAGGCAAAATATTATTATAATAGAAGCATTTTACAAAAAAGGAGAATTTTTTAAATTGGTCATTCTATGTTCCTTTTGTCAAAATATTGTACTTAAAAATTTTTTATTGCAATACTATTCTTAAAAAAAATTTTTTAATCTTTTTCTAATCAAATGACACTAAATATAATAAATTTTATCTATTTATAGCTTTTGCAAAATCATGGTTCAAAACTAGTCGGTTCCCTTTAAAAAATAAGTTTTTCAAAACATTGTAGGTTTCATTTTTTTTTCATTCAGGCGTTTGAGTTTCTAGCTTTCTTCTACGAAAAAATTTTTGCTATTCAACAAATTTTTTAATTTTTTTTTTTTAACATGAGTTTTAAACCGAATTGTATGAAATGTAGAAATATTTAAAAAATGCTATAAAATAAAAAAAAATTTAATATTAAAAAGAATTGTTAGTGCCTATGGTAAATAATTTTAGCTGTATAAAGTATTATATATGATATTATGTATTTTTTTTGTCGAAATTTTAACTGAAATTTCTTTTTATATTCTTAGTTTTGTATGTGGTTAAAAAATATCAGATTTTACTTAAATTTTTCTTCAGATAGCCCTTAAAAGATAAATGTTGGGTTTATAAATAGATATTTTTTTTTAAAATGGAATTTAAATTGATATTTTACATTTATTTATATGCGTAAATTCAAATTAAATGTATCCCGGGTATTTTTTTTTGTTATTTATTCAAATATGCAAGTTTAAAAATATGAATTTATGGAAAAACCCCCAGTCATATTCTTTTTAAGTAAAATGATGTTAACATTTAAAATTCTAATAAAATTCGATGTATCTTACCATTCGTAAAATCCCCGAACACACATGGCTTTGAAATTTTTTTTAAAAAAACAATGAATCTGAATTAGTTATTTTTTCTTGTTATTTTATCGAAGTGTTAGAAATTTTTTCAATTTATTTGATGGGAAATTTAATATTAAATTTTATTGCTGGAAAATTTTAAAAAATTTTAAATTTTAAAGTGTTGATTGACTGAAATTATTGATTTGGGTAAGAAAAAAAATTAGCAAGGGAAAACAAAAGTTATTTGTCTATTTTATTTTGTAGAATAGCAGATTTCCCTATAAAATTTTAAAGTTTCAAATTAATATAAAATCAAAGTTGATTATAATATATATTTTTTATGCTTTTGGGACTTTTAAAACTTTTAAATCTCAAATAAGTAACAAACACTAACTGCGCTCAAAAGAAACTCTTCCCCGGTTTTACGATTGCTTTGGGTCAGAAGCGGTTCCCCTGTGACCTAAAACCCTGTCAGTGTCCGCTTTTGGGGTTTTCCCCCCGTCCTAATTATCTTTCAAGTGTTAAACCTTTTAAGGGGGAAAAGAGGTTTCGGAATAAAACCGTCTAAAACGCGGAAAGGTTCTTTCTTGCTGTCAAAAAAAAAGCTCGGTGGTTTGTCGAAGCATCCTTGGCTGGCAGAATATTTTTTGATAATGCCCAAAAGGTTTCGGGCAGAAGTATAAAATACATCTCCGAATCATTTTTTAAATTTATCAGCTGCCCTGTGATTTGCGTGGCGTAAAAAATCTCAATTTTACTTAATTTTTATCAATAACGAATTCTTACTGTGCTACATGAAAATTAAGGACAAGCTGCAATTTTGGGAAAAGAAGTCATGGTCTACAGACATAAAACAATGATTCAACGATGAGCTATCAAAAAATTAAATTTAAAAATGCAGCAATAAACAGTTTTCTTAAATCGAAATTACTTACTGACTTTAATAAATGATTAAATATACAAAACCCAAACCCGCCCTACTAAAAAGGGAAACCCCAGAAATTATTGTTTCTGAACCGCTATTATGCTATTGTGCAAACAAACGAAAATTTTATTTTTCAAAGAAGGCGCAATTAGTCATACCCTGAGTTATTTCACTTTTTTATGGAACTCATTTGGAAATTAGGATGTGATGGAATATCCAAAGATATTTTAATCAAATAGAAAAACGTTATGCGTCAAGGTACTGAATTAAATTTTTTCACCGGAACCACGACAGAAAAAATAAAGACTTTTAAAAAAAAGTTATCGGTGTGTGATCTTTGGTTTCAATTTAATTCCCTTGTCAGGTAGGTCTTTCTGGTTTTCAGTTTCAGCTAGAGGGGCATACATTTTTATTATGGTATAAGATTATCTCAAAAAAATATGGGATTCTCATCTCTGACTTCAAACAGAACGAAGAACAGCCTACAACCATAAACTATTATTTTCCTTGGCTTTCTGTATTCAGTCTACCAATGGCTTTTAAATTTTTCCAATTATATGGTAAAAACGGGAAAGAGTTTTGCCAGCACTGAAGATCGTCCGAGAAGCCTGATTATTTTTAAACCAGGGGTTTCGAAGAGCTGATCAGGAATAAAATAATTTGAGCAAAATATACTTGGATTAGGACAATAAATTAAACAACTGAAGGGGGGAGGAAGTATTTCGTTCAATTTAGAAAAAATTGAGCTTATATCATTCCCGGGGTCAAAAAAACACAATGTGAAGTTTTGAAGTAGGACTTACAAAGTCTTTTTTATCCGAAAATGTTTTTAAAAAACAAAGGTACAGGGTACACTTCAAACATAGAAAAAAAAGTAAAATTGTCCCAAAAAATGGGGAAAACGTAAAACTAAACAGATTATTCAAGAAAAAACTTTTAAAAAACGGAGGGGAATTAAGTCCGTTGTTGATTAAACCACATGATGGTATATCTGAACGATTACCGTTTTTTTTATCCGTTTGTGTTTAAAGGGGAAAAAAGTGAAGCTTTTCATATAAAACTGTCCAAAAATTCTTACCTTTTTTGGGCCCTGGTGTAAAATGATTGAAATGGCCCTTTTAAAAACCTTTTTAAAAAACTGAAAAAATATATATATATATATATTGAAGAAAAATAAACTCTAAGACACACAAATCTAGAAATACAAACCAAAAATTAAAATGAACTTTTAGAAAATTCTCACTGCTTCTTTTTGGGAACAATTGTACAAATTCGTACTTCTGACGACGACAAAGGTCAAAATAATTTGCTTAATTTAGTGACATTTGTAATTTTTGGGGACCTTGGTTTCTACAGACATAAAATTTTTGAATGAATTGAAAAAACAATTATATCCCGAGATAATTATTCACTTTATGAACTTGTTAAAATTTTAAAAGATTTTTCCTGACCACGAAAATCCTATGGGGAAAAAGGATTCTTAAATATATAAAGGTAAAAAAAAGTAGCAAAATACGGAAATTCTTTACGTGGGGAGATGTAATAAAATGTAATTAAGACTAACTTTTAAAACCAATAAAATTATCCTTAATTTCCTTTTTTGTTGAAATTTTTGCAACATGATTTTTTTAAATTTAAAAGCAATTTTTTTTTAACTACCTACAAATCTTTTTATCTAAAAAAAAAAGATTACTGCAACGGAAATCCCATGCTAATTTTGTCACTAGAGGGAAAATTAATTTTTTCCCGGGAAATCACAACTTTTAAAAATACCCTGATACCCCCAAGGCTGTTTTTTTGCTTTTTAAAAAAGAACCCATATAATTTATGCTTCGTCTTGTTTGTTGACGAAAAAATTACCAGGTAGAAATTTAAACATCTTTTGATGGGGGTAAAAAAAATCCTCAAAAAAAAAAAAGTTTTTAATTTCCCCTTGAGCAATGTTGCCCTTTTAAGAAAAAAAAAAAAAAATGACTAAAAATTCAATTTAAAACTGAAATTTTTTTATTTTTACATTTTTTTTTCCTTTTAGTATTACTTGAAAACAAGCTGATAAAAATTTTTTTAAAGGAAATTTAAAAAAAAAAAAAAATTTTTTTTCCCTTTTTTGAAAGGCATTTTTTTTTGCTTTGTAAAAGCTTTCATTTTTCTTTACATATACTATATATAAATGACTTATCATTAAGTTTTCAGAATAACATTTGTAGTTTTGAAGAATGCACACCACTTATATATATATATAATAGCCTTATATATATCAGAATATTTTTTCATACTTTGCTTAAATATTATTTGTATATTTTACAGAATGCCTTGGGAAAGTATGTAATAATTTTCCCCCTTTAAATTTATATTTTTTCCCAAAAAAGTTCTAATATATACAATTCCTGAGCATTCTGTGGTATGTCGGCGTTTCAAACATTGCCGGTAATATATATGTATATGTATATACACTGGTGTGTCCCAAAAACCCAAACAACAATGTAAAAAAATTTTGCAGATAGCCATGAAATTGCAGAAAAGGAGGTTGGGGAAAAAAGGGAGAGAACACGTAAGTCAGTAGGGGAAAATTCATGCGTATGCAAATATGGCCAAAACGTCAGAAGCGATGTGAGCGTACGCAAAAACGTGATGTCCCCGGGGCTCTCAAACCGGGGAAAAATGGGGAAAAGAAGGACGGAGACCCAAATTTACCATATTCTCTGCAAGTATCAGTAGTCAGTTCGTGAAATATGGCTAAAAAAATCATCTGGATGACTTCCCCGTGGAACAATGATCCCGGGAAACGGAGGGGGGGGGCGTACTGTCACCAGTGTAGCTGCAGAGTTCCCGGGAAACAACAAAAATGTCGTTTCCCCGCTTGGAAAACGTTCCCAAAACCCCATGTACAGCTGTTAAAAAGGTTGGTGTGGCCCCCCTGAGGAAAAGACAACTGCGGGGGTGACCGAAAATATCCTGCCCCGGGGAAAAAAAATTCGGAGGGAGTCCCCGCGGCCCCATTGTTTAGAAACTTCCCGTACAGCAACAGGTCGACAAGTTAGGGGGTTTTTCTGTGGAACGCCCCACAAAGGGGCCTGTTTACCCGCCGTCCTGAACGCTGCCTCCCCTTTGAAGATGGCCCCACCCAAGCCACCGGGTTTTCAGGGGGGACGGGGAGCACAAAAAAATGGACAACTGATCAATGGGTTTCTCTTTACGGATGGGGGTCGGTTCAGTACCAGAAGCGATTCTCAACGCGTTTTGATTTGGGAGAGATCGGGGTTTTTTCCCAGTAACATCAAGGGGAAAAAAAACATCGTTACGGTGGTCCTGGAGTTCTTGTCTGGGTTGGCATTATGCTGAACGGCGGAACTGAGCTTCCCATTTTCGACAGAGGGTCTGTAACCGGGGATCGCTATTGTGAGGAGGTACTTCTTCCCCATCTGCATCTTTTCCGACGTGCCATTGGCCCAGACTTTATCTTTATGGATGACAATGCACTGCCACATCGCACTCTTGCTGTTGAGGAGCTACTGGAAAGTGAAGATATCACTCGAATGGATTGGCCAGCGTGCTCCCCAGATTTAAATCCCATTGAACATGTGTGGGATGCTTTGGGGAGACGTATTGCCACACGCTCACATCATCCTGAGTACAACCAACAACTCAAACAGATGTTGATTGAGGAATGGGCACTCCTACGTCAAGAAATGTTGCACCAGCTGGTTCTGAGTATGCGGAGACGGTGCAAAGCAACCATTATAGTAAGGGGAGGGCATATACCATATTAAGGAACATCTGCTTGTTGTTCTTCCTGTTGGATAGACAATCATGAGTCACGATACTATGCGTTCAATAAAGCTTGTTTTTGTTTGATTCCATACCGTATGCGTTGTATTCCTTTTTCAGCGCCGATGCTTTCGTCATCCTTTACGTACATAATACTCTCCTCATTTCAGAATTCCATGTCTCTCTGATGATTTTTCGTGAAGTTATGGCAATAAACCCACCTATTGCACACAGTTTTCACCAGTATATATATATATATACTGGTGTGCAAAATATATATATATATATATATATATATATATATATATATATATGATAGGACGCAAAGTTCACTTAAATTTTAGATACTTGACGTTGGGACATGTCTGAACATACCAGAAAACGAAATTAAATGCTTGCGTATTGAAACGGACGGTAATACATGCATATTTAGAACAAACTTTGGGTATGATACGTTGATTTTTGTCAGTTTTATGCGCCTTTAAACACGGGAATTAGATATTGTAGTACTATGTGACCTTTAGACATTCAACGCTTTTCTTTTATCGAAATGGACAAAAATGCTACGCAAGTCGTACACAAGACATACGCTGTTTATTGTGAAATTTCTGTATTTAAAAGAACTGAGTGGAAGTCTTTATTTAGATTTTGAGTTGATGATTTTAACGTAAAAATAATAAGAACGTCTGGGTAGTCCCTGTTGAATAGTAAAAGCCGTTAGGTAGCGCTGTTGCTGTGAGCCGCTTCCGTTTAGAAGTGGTCTTGTGGCAACAGCCAGTGCATGTATCTTTGTTAAGATGTAAACATACTATCTACTATAGTGAAACATCTTTTTGTGAAATATTCTTGTGTCGAAATTCTAACTTGTGAACTATGCTATTACTTGTGAGCTGTGTTATTACGTGTGAACTATTCTATTCATATTGAAATATTCTTCAGCATTGAAATATATCCAATAATATCAAATTGAACTTGGACTTTTCATTGAATCAATTTTCTTTCAACAGACTGGAATTCGAAGCCGATACCTTTATTCTTAGATCACAATTTATTACAGTCCGCTAAATTCGTCGCTAGTGCTAATATACAGTCCCTAAGCCACAGATGAAGATCATATTAAAATACAGCTGGATAATGATGTTAAAACTGTCAAAATTCACCATTCACACAGCCTTTTATGAATCTTCACTACATATATCTCTTTAATATATGGATTTCCAACAATGTAAAGGAGAAAGATTTGATGAATTATATTTCCAATTGCGACTCGCTTCATAAGAGCACGAGAGACCATTTTTTATGTTAGTAATAGCGGTGGATGAAAAAAGGAACATTTATAATAATGTTGGGAGAATAAGATCTTATAGAAAGCGGCATGAATCACCTTTAACCACCAAGAAAGCTTGTCATCATCCAATGAGGGTCATGTTATGTGTCTAGTAGGTTTGGAAATATATATGATATATTATGAGTTTTTACCAAACAAAGGCAATAATTTCAGAGGATAATTGTTTCCTATTAGACAAAATAAAATCAGGACATGAGAAAAAAAAATGAAGAAAAAGCGAATTGGAATTACACCACCTTTCATTAGGAAATGAAAGGCCTTGTAAGGCTTTCATATTTCGACAAAAGTTGTTGGAGCTGTTTTGGGATGTTCTACACTATCTCACCTACACTCTTCATCATACCTCACGTCTGGTGAAGATAGCCAGATGAATAGGAGACCTGATTGGCCCCTATTTCGATCATTTCCCTTAATGGAAAACCGAAAGAACTCTGATCGAGATAAAATATTCAAACAAAAGTGTTTGGATTCTACTTTTGATAGTTGAAATATGAGTGTTGATTGCAATGAACAACTGGATGTCTTGATAGCATATAAGCATTGACACTGTTAAGGTATCCGATTACATTCGGAACCAGATTTTGAAAAAGCTCATAAATGGATAATTTTCATGATATTTAGTGTCACTTAGATTAGAATACATGCATAAAACTTTTTTAAGGACATTTTGAAAAAAAAAATTATTAAATACAATATTCCGACAAAAAAAAATAATTTAGAATAACTCTTTTTTTTCAAAAAGTTCTCTTTTTGTGAAAAATGCTTGTATTATAATATTTTGCCTGTATATAGCTCCAACTTCTAAACAGAGGCTCAACTATGATTTTTGAAAAATTCACATTATTTTCAGAGGTACAACCAATTGAAATAAATATCGGCGTTTTTTTCTTAATATTTATCCCCTTTGTTGTCATAAGACATGGACAATCCCAATTCTAAGTTAAATATTTCAAAAATTATAGTTGAGCCTCTGCACAGAGGTCTGAGCTGTATACAGGCAAAATATTATTATAAAAGAAGCATTTTTCATAAAAGGAGATTTTGAAAATTGGTCACTCTAAGTTCATTTTTTGTCAAAATATTGTACTTAAATAACTTTTTATTATAATAATATTCTTAAAACAATTTTATATACATTTTTCAATTTAAGTGACACTAAAAATCATAACTATTATAATTTATACGTTTTTGCAAAATCACGGTTCTCAACGTAGTCGGATACCTTAAATTAAATATACTTGTATATCTTCACTCCAGCAAATTATGAAAAAAAATTGTTTAAGGAGAAGAAAATTGTGTTAAACGGTCTGTTATTGCATATTTTTATAAGCTCTTAAACTTCTACAAAAATGTACAAATAGATGTAAAAATTTCATTAGAAATATCTGGCACCTTCAAAAAAAAATATCCTTTACCAATTTGAGAAGCATCAGAGCTCATAAATATATAGATATATTAAATTGAAATAAGTGCATAACATATGAGTTTCATTTGAAAATTCTTTATCAAAAGTTTCTTGAAACTTGCCAGTTCATTGTGAAGAAATATCTTTCTTCAGAAAACTGTTTCATCGATTTCTAAGTTTAAAGTAATTTTAAACAGGCAATACAAATTATTGACGTCCCCCATACCTCGAAAAAAAAAGGTTCTCAATTTCCTAAAATATGTTGAAACATTTTTCTAAAAAATATTTTTTATATTTGATTATATGAGTAAATGGTATTTTTATTTCATAGCATAGAAAACATAAAGATGGGGATATATATATATATATATATATATATATATTATAGTTCTTTTTTATTTTAATATTTGTTTTTAAATAAAAACCCAAATAATTTTAATTATTATTGTTATTATTATTTTTTTTTTGTATTTTTATTTAGAAAAATGGAAATGTATGAAATAATCAAAGTAATTACAAGCGATCAAGTAATTTCTTACTTAACCAATGTTTTTCGAACAGTTCTAATCAAAAACAGAAATGAATATATTTTTTTTTCAAAAAGTAATTTGAGTAATTCAAAAAGACCTAATCCCATAGAATATTATGGCGAAAACTGATTTTTCTGTATCCTCATCATAAATTAAAAAAAGTCAATATCCTGACGCCAATTTAATGTATTAAATAAAATATCACATTTTTGATTATTCTTCCACATAAATTTTACATACTGCATCTAAGAATCAAAAATCATTATATAATCGGAATTTTTTTTTATATGTTAGGGTTACTGAAAAAATAAAAACTATTATTTTTACATATTACGTATTTTTCCATATAACATATCAAATTTCTCTTTTAAATCTTAAGTGACAGAGAAGCTCTATAAAATCTTAATGCAGTAAAATGAAAATTTATTTCAATATGGGGAACTAGCGTTGTCGGGCAGAAAAGTGTAAAAAACAAAGATGTGCCATCCCTAGCTTATTCCTTTCACCAAAATAGTGGTAAAAAGCAAATTTAATTTTAAAAAGTTATGCTTCTGCTCTAAGTAATACTTTTAAATTATCCAAGAATATAACAAACACCGTCGTAAAAATTAACACATTTACCAGACATTTTAAATGGGTTCATTTATCAACTAATTAAATACTGCACATACCAAACATATATTCTAAATAAATAATAAAATTCTCATAGTGAAAGGTAAATGTAGTCTTAAGGGGACATGGTACGATTTACGCAAAAATTTTTAATTTAAGGATTTTTAATATTTTTTTGGTTGCCTCCTATGTATGTATACTATGTTAAACATATTTTGTGCTCAAAATTTCATAAAAAGCTAGCCATGTAATTTTTTAAGGAAAACACTTGAAATTTTTGAAGTGGTTTTAAAATGCTACTCCTTCTACAAAAATTGACGTACACGCATGAAATTTGATTTACAAGTACGTCAAACTATGTATAATAAAAGTTGGTATGGGTTTTGCGTTAACGTGATTGGTATTCTTACAATACTTCTTTTTATGAATCCTTATTGAAAATTCCTTAAAAAATCTGCAAATTCTAACTTCAATTATTTTTTAAAAAATAAGTATTGCTTTGATTCAAAAATGCATACCATCTTTTGTTACATGAACTATTGGGAATAAGTAAAAAAAAATTCAAAGCATTATGCGCAATAGAAAAAAAGCCTTAGCATTTTAAATGAAGACAAAATAGTTATTTTATCTTTCTGAGATACGGCAGTTTAAAGTTTTGATTTGCCATAGGGATGTGAATAAAAACGAACATAAAAGCTATCATAATTCTGCGTTTCTTAAGTTTAGAGCTTTCAAATTTTGTGAGCTTATAGAAAAGTACATAAAAAAAATTTAGGCTAAAAAAATTAAATTTTATTTTTTGACCGATTTTGGTCAATTGAATCGTAATCGTATTGTGTCCCCGTAAAAATTGGCTTAAGCCATGAAGAAAGAGCACTTTAAAAGCAATATTGTAACGCCAAGAGTAATGGAAATCTCAGAGATATAATTATTTAAACTCATACATCTTAGTAGTAGGAACTCACCTCCCTTTTTTAGGAATTGCTTCTAAATTTCTAAGAGAGAGGCTATATGGTTATATTTAAATTTGTTAAGACTTCCCAAGGGAAAAAGTCATGTGTTCCTCAATTTAACAATAAATTTAATCTACGAGCATAAATTGGTTTGATTTCAAATCTTATGAATTGTGCATAATTAAGCACATTTTATTTAA
Source organism: Trichonephila inaurata madagascariensis (assembly GCA_019973955.1). Lineage (NCBI taxonomy): Eukaryota > Metazoa > Arthropoda > Arachnida > Araneae > Nephilidae > Trichonephila > Trichonephila inaurata. The sequence continues at coordinate 33,151 of BMAV01000681.1, forward strand.
AAGAAACTGGATTCGGAAGTTTGCTAAGATTTCGAAATGATAAAATTTAATTCTAAAGTTAGAAAAACTCTGTTGAATAATTGAAGGAACATGACCAATTGGAAAGATATCACTTTATTTATGAAATTCAACTGGTACAAAACCAACCACATTTATGGAAATGAAAATTAAAAGAAGAAAATTGAAGTAGTTAGAAAATATAACGTAAGACATTTTGATTTAAGGACTATATACTAAAACCATGTTTATGTAAGCAATCTTTTTTTTTCATGTAGATCTCAAAGCACAATAGTTTTTTTTTTTTTTACATTAAAATAACCAAGAAAGCGAAAACGAATCATCACCACATGACAGGGAGAGTAATTCACTAGAAGAATCAACAAACAGTTACTCTCCCCATTTTCTCCCTTCTAGTGTTTCAACTTTAATCGCTCAAGAAAAAAAGAGGCAAATCTTGCGTAATTGTGCACACAACTGGGATATATCTAAACCAGTGTTTCTCAAACTTTCAATACTGGCGCCCCCCTTTTCAATCACAATTTTTATCGCGCCCACCTTATACATTAATAAATTACTGAATGCAATAATAATGCCCTTTGACACTAAAGCTACAATACACGATCTTAATTATAAACCGTACAAATTAATAATATAAGTATTAAATTTGTATATGTTATTTTTAAACAAAAAAAATTAATTAAGTAATAGGATAAAATTATTATTTATTTTTTTTTCTCTGTTTTTTAAATTGGAACATATTGCAAAATGCGGGGGTTTGCTTAGAAGACAAAATATAGATATCAGCTAAATATGAAAAAGAACTCAGGGGGTCAATTTCTAAAAACTTTGCTCTGCAAGACAAGCCCATGGAAGCCCTTTAATACTTATTAAACTTGTTCTTAATTCAGTATTAATAAGAAAAGTTTTAAAATTTTTTTATACATGTTACTCTTAAGTAATATATATTAAGTAAATTATATATACTTTTTTTATATAAATAATAGGTTAATTATTTTATTTTTCTCTCTCTAATTTTAAATTGAAACAGATTGAGAAATAATATTTAATTAAGATTTATTTCCTTCCCAAGATCCATTTCTAAAAAGTACAAATGTCATTATATAAAAAATAGCCTAATCTATGTTGCTCTTTATCATATCCATTACATCTGGCATCCTCGCGAACGTACATGTGGGGTCTAGGCAATAACAGACGTCTGCACAAAACATGAAAAAATGCTGTATTTGTACAATTCTAGTCAGTCTTGGCCGAATCGATTAGCTACCGAAACTCTCTTGAATTTACATTTCAATTCACGCGTTAATTGTAATTCACGGTAATAAATATTTACGGCAGTGGATTAAAACAAATCATAGATGTATTTTTAAATCACAGCGAGCATTCGACGATAATAAAGCATCAACAAATTGTTAAACAGACGAGGGCAAATTGATAGCAAGTTACGAATGGGTTAGGGGTCCATTTCAAAATACTCTAGAAGGGCTCTCAACTGCCGAAAAGAGATCTTCATAAATTTCACATCCAGTGACGAAAAATTTAAAAGGGGAATTTTTGTAATAAATCACTCTTTTTAATTCTGGATAGAGGTGGATGCTGAATTTTCTGCACTGAAAACAAAAAACATTTCATATACTATTACCATTTTTTAAAAGCATACCTTTGTGAATCGGATTTTTTTGCGATGGCTACTTTGAAGACAAAATATAGATCTGAGCTAAATATCAAAAAATAACTCTGAGTGTCAATTTCTAATTTTTAGCCTTCCTTTGAAAACCTTTGCTCTGCAAGACAAGCCCATGGAAGTCACTGATAATTATTAAACTTGTTCTTATACTGGCTGAAGTACCCACTTTTACACGAGTTTATTTTTTAAAAAATGATAATATATATTATTCTTGATATAATAGCTTAATTGTAAGGAGAGTAAAACCAAGTGCATGACAATGTATACAAAAATGTAAAATGATTTATTGAAATGAATACTCATATTATAAACGGTTTTGAATGAACTGTAATTTTTTAAACCTCGCAGAATTAGCATTTAGAATAAATGTTAAGTAATAAAAAGAATATAAAATTCTAATGAATAACAATTGTGTTATTTTTTTTAATATTTAAAGCGAGAAAGCCCGGGATCAGGTGTGCACTCGATACTAACGTTAATGGTCGCGGGGGGTTATGCACCCAAATTTTTATTTTTTTAATTATTTCAATATACAAGATAAAAAACACAATTTCAGTTAATAATTTAACTAAAGAAAATATACTTACCTATTTCAAAGATTTTTCTATTTGTCTTTCATAATTTGAGAAAAAAAAAAAAACTGAACAAATTTTTCCCAAAATTTTGGCGTGCCCCAAAAGGAAAAATCAACATTTTTGCTAACATTACAGGAAAGTTTTTTTAACAAAACTGTCACATTTTGTTCACGTTTTGTAATTTTAATATCCTTTGATGATCGACAAATATCCTGTTGAACTTTTTGCTTGTGTTTTTTTGACAGGGTGAAGTGCATTTTGCGGTACAGTTTGGCTTCATTTTTTTCTTGATAAAGTTCTTAATGTAGCTATTAAAAATTTTCCTTTCGTTTCATGTTTATTGCTTTTCTCAAATTTACTTTCGCTAACATGATTAATATGATTATTTGAGCAAGTGTTTCCCTTGTTTGATCAGCTTCAATTTCCTTTGGGGTCCAAAATGCCCAATTTTTTTTAGATTCTGCTCATTTGCATTTATAAACCATAATCAGTCGTACAACATCACAATTAAAACCACTAAGTTATTCATGGGGGAAAAGAAGGTGTTCAAGAAAATTTTTTTTGAAAAATAGTGGTCGTGCCGTGAACTCGGCCCTAAACAAGTGCCTTAAGATTTAAAAAACGTTTGCCACCCCAAAAAAAGGGGAAAATATGTTATCAATTCATTTTAGCTCCCATTAAGACTGTCATTTTAAAAGGTTCTCTGTAAAAGGTCATTGGTAACAAATAAACAGTTTTCCCACACAAAAGAATTAACGATTTTTTGTATTATATTTTTCCCGGTATACTCAAAAAAAAAGATCTTCCCAAATTTCCATAAAAAGTGCTCAAATATGTTATCCATGTATAAAAAAAAACTTTCACATTGTAAAAAAAACGCAACAAATTATAAAATTTTACAACTTCCTTAAAGAAGGGATGCGGGGTAACCATAACGGGTAAGTTCAAAAAACCAAAAGTAATTTTTTTAAGTTAAAAAAAACTTAAAAAACCCCCTTCATTTGGGATTCGGCCCCAAAAAAAAAATTTTTTTTTTTATTTAGTTTTATAGGATAAAAAGATAAAATGAGGGTTAAAAGTAGAAATCTTTTATTTTTGATGCCCTTTTTTCCCCCCAGATGATATATATAAATCATATAAAGAAAAATCTATTTTCTTATTATATCAGAAAGTATTTTTTTTTTTTCTTTCCCAGTAAATTTTTTTAACCCTTTTTTATTTTCGATATGCTCGCGCCCCTTAAAAGGTTTTTCGCCCCCCCGGGGGAAAACCCCCCTATTTGAAAAACCCACTGATCTAAACAAATCATTCTAGTAACGGCCTTTATCTACAGATTAGATAGTCGATCATTCCCATTGAGTCCCAGAACAGTTCTGTTTGCTTTAAATGGGCTGCTTTTTGGCAGGAAAGCTATTTGCAGATACGGTTAGTCTCCAACAGGGGGAGCCATTTTATTGGTGGTGCCATCTAGCTTCCTTTACCTAATGTGAACTCTTTAATTAATTTTACTTCAAGCTCTTGTCGGATGCTATATATTGCCGTGATTTAAGCGAAAAACAAAACTAATGACTAGTGATGAAACAAAACTTAATTGTACCATTTAGGAAAGAGTGTAATACCTAACCTGCTGCGATTTCTCTCTCATTAGTAAATGTAAGGAAATTAAAATTAACGAGTTACGTAAGCTTAATAGGCGAGAAAAAATAAGAATGAATCAAAATATTTTGGTATGTAGTTTATTTTAAGAATTATTGGCTCGAATAATACTAAAATTAACTATCCCCAATTCATGCTTATCGAAACAAAACTTCCATTTCATATATTTTGTTAGTTCAGTCATTTAAGTATCTTAATAAAATTTTTTAGCCTCTTTTGGAGAAATAGGGTAGTTAAATTGTAAAATTTAAAAATGATAAGAAAAATATTTTTAATAATTTAAATTTGTAATTCCAATGTCGAAACCTGTTGGTAAAATATTTAATAAAATTAAATTAAAACCCAATTTTTTAAATGATATTTCGTCAAGTGATACCAAAACAGACCCTTTTTTAAAAAGAAAAGAATCATGTACTGATGGTGTGCAAACCAACCATATTTCCGTCCGCTCTGTTTTCTGTATGACTTCTGTCTTAACCTTTTTATAGATGGTAGACATTTCTTTTTAAAAAGTCAATGCAGTTAAGAGGGAATTTATCTTGGTTACGCTTATGTCTTCACCTTTTCCCAGGCTTTAGAAAAACCACAATTTTAAAAAAAATAAAAAAATTAATTTATACTAATGAGAATAAGTATTTATTTAACATTAAACTATTTAAAAAATTTAAAATATAAAAATTTAATGTGAAGTGCGTGATTACAAAAGATTTTAAGGATTTTCCCTGTGTCTATATTTTATTAAACTGGTAATCAACCCTATTAACCCTTTTTAAATTTGATAGAAAATTTGATTTTTTATTTTGGAAAAAAACTACAGGTTAGTTTCATAGGAATAAAAGTTGAATAAAAAACTGAATCAAGACAATCATTGGATTTTTTTTTAAAAGGGCATATTTGTTCCCAATCCATAACAAAACTATTGACAAGTTAGAACTGACAAATTCGGGGTTTTTGAAACATCATATTTTTAAAAAAGACATCAGTTATACGTTAAATATTGATAATGAAGAAAAAAAAGATCAGTTTAGAACCCAAAAAAAAGGGGGATCACTTATACAAAATAACTTATTACTTAAAAAACTTTAAAAAAAAATGCCGTCAGTTTAATAGGAATTTGTACGAAGACCATATTATCTTTCTCTGAATCACAACGTTGCAGTGGTTTTTTAAATTTATTAACAGTATTTTTTTTGGTTGTGTATTTCCCTTTTTTTGTCTCTTGTTTTTAAAATTCCTTTTCATCTTAAATTATCTTTCACAAAATAATTTTGTTGTTTTTTTTTAAAACCCCCTTGTTTTAGAATTTTTTGTTATATATTTATTTTTTAAATATTAAAAATAATTGCTTAGTAAGTGAAATAAATTTAGTTCTGATTATTTAAACATCTTACTTCAAAATAAAAGCTAAGGAAATATTTAGAGTTTACCATTTTTTTTTAAATAAACACAATGGAAATATCATATAATTTTATCTTTTACTGATTAATTTTAAAATCTGGAAATAAGACTTTTATTTTATATTTAAAACAATCATAAATTTTCTGAAAGAAATATTTTAAACTTCTGAAAACATTAAAAAAATATTAAAATAATTCAAGAAATTATGATTATTTTTTTTCACACACACCAAAATTTTGCTTATAATATAAACAAATTTTGACAAGCCTCAACACATTTAAACCGAATCTTATTGGGTTCCATTGTACTTGAAAAGTTTTAATTTCTCACTATTCGTGAAAAAAATGAACAAAAAAATGACAAGATAATTTTTGGAATTTTTTTATGACAATCACTTTCGCTTATATAATGCTTGCAGATTTTAATATGGGAAAAAGTTTCCAATAAATATATTTTCATAAAAAAAATCTCAAAAAAATAATATTTTTTTTGCAAAAAATTTGCACATTAAAATGAGATTACATAATTACTAATGCTAAAGGGGGAAAAAATTTTAATTGTAAGGTTTTCATAAATTTTACATTGGTTTTTGGGGCTTCCCCTTTTGAACTTTTTTGAGCTATAGACCTGGTTTAAAAAAAAGCTAAAAACAAGGTAAATTCAATAAAAAACATAAATAAAATACTTAAATAATGTATTTTTTTTAGGTTCGTTTCTGTGTGTTTAATTCAAAAATATTATTTTGATATTTTAAATTTAAAAAAATTTTATGTGAAAACTAGGAGGGTAAGGAAATACTTTTAATTTTTATAATTTAATATATTTTAAAAAAAAAAAATATTGATATTTAAATAGATTTTATTTATAAGATGTAACGATATCATATTTAAACAACAAAACAGTTATCATATTTCATCATAAAATACAAAAAAAAGGAAGATCCCGAAAATAAATTTGCTAGAACCCAAAGGGGGAAACCAGATTTCCATTTTTTATATCTCACAAGTATCATGCAACTGATCTCCCGGGTATCTTGGGCGCTTTTCCAACCAAAATTCCCGGGTAACGAAATTGAGCACTTCACCTTAGATAAACTCTTCGAGCAGTTAAATGTTGTCATCTCTCTTCATATCTCGTATTTCTTTCTTATCGGATCTGGCGGGAATGGGGTTTTGACTAAAGATGCAAAAAAAAAACCTCAGTTCCTCATGAATTTAGTCCCCGAGGCGTCTTGGATAAACGAATTACTTTTGCACTGAACTCTTTGCTGACAAATCAAAAACGTATGGACTTTTTATGTCACCCCAAAAAACTATTTTCAAAACAGATGGGGAAAGATCTTTTTTATTTTATGTTTGTTTATTTCGTTAAGGGATGTTCCTGCGGGGTCATATCGATCTTTCCCAAATTTGATGGAAAAAGTTTCGTAACTACTGGTGTCTCTTTTTTTTTTCTAGTGAAGGTTTACTTTTTGCTGCTTCTAACTCCCGTTCTATGAAAAATTTCTTAAGGTGAACCATTATTTGATGGGTTTAGATATTGTACAGAACATACCAAACAAAAACTTGATACTTTTTTCAGACGGTCGTTAAAAGGGTTCCAATCGTTATAATTTTAAAAAATAGGAAAGAAAATTGCACTGTTTCGTTTTGATCTTAATCATACAGATAGGATTATTTTTTATTACCAAATTATTAGTGTTCTGCAGTCGTAGCGGAAATATAATTTCTGTTAAGCTAAAGAAGTAAGATATAATTATACGGAGGAAAAAGGGAAATTTTTAACATGCTTGTCCTTCTAAATTTAGTTTGGTTTTTTTGAAAAAAATAAGGCATAAACTGATACTTTCTAACTAATAAGTCACACAATGCAACTAATCTTACATTGCATTGAAATTTCCAGCGTTGCATTCTCTCATATAGAATGGATGAAAAAATTTTGGCAACAGTTTAATTGAAATCTTGGAATGCAGTGAATACTTGTTATAAAAAATATAAGACAAATAATTATTTCACTATAATGAAAACTAAAAATAAGCTATTGAAATGTGGTACAAATTGTTTTCTGAGAAAAGTATTTGTAGCATTAGCTCTTAGATTAGTATTCGAGCAATAAATATATTTTTAATTTACTAATAACTGTCATAAAAGGAATAAAAAATGGTTTAAAATGATAAAAATTGAATGAAATCTGAAGATGGTGTATGTACGTCCAACAGAAATATGTAAAAAAAAACATACTTATTAGATTTAAAATATGAATACAATATTTGCTAATGTGTCCATAATTTCAATCATACATCAATATATCTTTTATAAAGATAGATAATTATATTAATTGTACAGAAAATTAACAACAAGCTAAATGACCAGATCCAACAGAAACCGTTATTACGTACATTTGCATTCCTCTCCGTTGACAAAAGCGTATTTTATTTATTTTTGTAGTATTTGATGTTCGAAAGGAATGATTACCCACTTTTAAAAATATACTGAATGAGTCGGAGTAAAACCACGGACCAAACTAAAGATCTTTTTTTTCATTTAGGATTGCATATTTGTGCCATTCAAGAAATTTCAAATGGAATTTTAATAAAACTATTCAAATAACCAAGATATTATTTCTAAAAAAAGGGAAAAAAAGCTAAACTTACCACAATTACTGATTTAATAATTAAAAAGATTATTCACATTTGAGAAGCGAGTGCCAAGTTCAAATTATAATTATTAAAAGCATCATTAAGGTATCCGACTACGTTTGGAGCAGTGATTTTGCAAAAACGGGTAAATGGATAATATTTATGATACTTAGTGTCAATTAGATTAGAAAACGTATATAAAATTGTCTTAAGGTATCCGACTGGATTCGGAGACAATTTTCTAAAATATAATTTAAATAATTATTTAATTGTTATTTTTTAATTAAATATGTTGCAAAACCATGAAAATACAGCAAGAAGCATTTTTTGAAAGCCTTTTTTTCGAAATATTGAGAAATGTGTACCAAAATATTGCGAAAAATTGCTCTTATGCTAACAACTCTGGAAAACAATATATGAGAAAAATAAATAAAATTTTTGCAGGGATACAATTCTTCAATGATTAACTATGCTGTCTAATAAAAAGAACTCAAGTTTTACTATAAAATTATGAAATACAGGTGTTCAACATAAGAAACACAGAATATTTCTGAAAAAAATTTTTTTTCCATATAAAATTACATTAAGAAATAACTTAATTTTAAAATTATCCTTAACTTTTAGCAGAAAGCTTTCATTATAATACAAAGAACAAACTGAAAAAATTTCATAAGGATATTTCGTTTACTTTAAGAAATATTACTCTTACCGTTAACCATTTTATGTTCAAAAATAACATTCTTCAGAAAATGCAAAATAAAGTTTATATTTGCAATAAATTTTTTTAAAGATTTAGGAAGGTATTAAAACTTCCCAGATTTGTATGTTGTGCCTTCCTAAACCTCATACTCGAAACCTTTACATTTTTGAAGGGCCTTTCTTTTTATGCGAGACAGTTACTTATCTGGTTTAGAATGCCTCGTAGAACCAACAATTCTCGTTTTGTCAAGGTACCAAAAATATCCTTTCATTTCAGAACATAATTTCATTCCTAATTTTTAAAGTAGAGGTAATAGACCAGCAAATACAGAATTAAAAAGTATTATTGCTATATAATTCCTTAAACGAATGTTTGTAGCTCAAAGAAGTTGTCTTTCGGAATTATACTCCACAACACATTATTAAGACTTTCATTGCAGTTCTGAGCTTTCCCGTGAAGACATTTTCTTAGAAGATCTTGATCGCAAAGTTAATTGTAAGTCCTTTTAATAGAATAAATAGCTGAATTTAGAAGATCCGTTGATTTTTCTTTCAACGTTTCTCAACAAGTTCTACGCTCTGGAAATTTCTTTTTTGGCTTCATTGACCTTGCACGTCAACTTTAATTTAATTGAAAATAAATATAACTCTATATAAAAGTATTAATAAAAAAGTTATAAAGAGATCTAATTTTGAACACAAATAATAAAAAAATAGCAACTTGTTTAAATTAAAGCAAACATTACAATCAGTTAACCGTTGCCTATTTTCAAACAAAATATATCTATTAAAAATTTATAAAGTGAAAAAAAGTTTACTAAACATAAAAATAATTCGTTAAAATATTTTAAATGAATAAAAATCTCATTTTGCCAGTGTAAATCAACCGAAAACCTACACTTCATGTTTCAATTTGTGTTCACTACCTCAAATAAAAACAGCTATAAATTTTTTCTAATTGACCCAAAATTAAAAGTACGACATTTTTAGAAGGCTTATTAAACAGGCTACAAAACTGGGCTATAAAATAAATTTCTGTTTTTTGATGAAAATGATGATTTTTTTACCAGTCTTACCACTTAAGAACAGTATTACAATAAAAAGTTATTTAAGTACAATATTTTGACAAAAAATGAACATAGAATGACCAGTTTTCAAAACATTCTCCTTTTGTGAAAAATGTTTTATTATAATATTATTTTGCCTGTATACAGATCAGACCTCTGTAAAGAGGCTCAACTAGAATTTTTGAAATATACAACTTAGAAGTGGGTTTATCCATATGTTACGATAAAAGAGGGGAGAAATTTGAATAAAAAAACGCCGATAATTATTTCAATGGGTTGTAACTCTGAAAATAATGTTAATTTTTCAAAACTCATTGCTGAGCTTCTGTACAGAGATCTGAGCTAGATACAGGCAAAATATTATTATAATAGAAGTATTTTGTACAAAAGGAGAACATTTTGAAAAAAAGGTTATACTTAGTTAATTTTTTACCGAAATATTGATTTAAATAATTTTTTTGTCAAAATGTCCTTAAAACAATTTTATACATGTATTCTAATCTGATTGACACTAATCATCATGAAAATTATCCATTTTTGCGCTTTTTTAAAATCACGGTTCCGAACTTAGTCGGATACCTTAACTTAATTAAGTAATAAGGAATTACTATAAAGAAGTTGGATCAAAACATGAAAGACTCTTTTGAAAGATGCATGCACACACAATAAATTGCTATATTTAAATTATCAATTCTAATATATTATAGAAAAAATTTAATAAGGAGACAATGGAACATTCGGAATCAGAATATAAGTACAAAGACTAACGATTGTAATAAATTGTTTTTCTTTTTTTTCTCAATTATAGAAAAAAATGTATTAAATGTAATACCAAAACTTGCAAAACATTTCTGTTCTAATAAAGAAAAACATTATTGAAGTGAAAAATATGGGAGTGAAAAAATGTGTGAACATTTGTAGGAGCTGTTAATAAAACTTGAATCCTTTCTGTATTTAGTAAAAGTTCTTTTTCTCTGAATTAGCTTTTTTCCTATAGTCTTCTGAAACTCCGGAGGGAATTTTGAAGTTCTTTGTTTCATTTTGCATTCTGTTATGCATTTACATAAATTTTCGAAAAAGAATATGGATTTGCTGAAATAAATTGTTCAGTTACATAGAATAAAATCATGTAAAATGATATGTTGTTAAGAAGGAACTTTTCTTTTTATTGATTAAAAAATCCATGTTGTACAATTTTTTCATCTGAAGCAACGTATCCTCTTAATTTCACAGGTTTACATCTCATGAATTCAGCGTTTTTAATTCTGTTTAAATACGTATATATAATTTTAACAAAAATATCTACTCATTTCCCCAAGACATTAAAAGTGTGATGTTATGATCTTACATAAATAAATGTAATATATTTTTTTCTGAGAAATATCAAATTTCAATTAACAAAATTGATAACAACATTATATAAGCATATAATATGGGTAGCATATCATATTTTCTTTGTTTCGGTTATTGATTAATGATAGTAAGATATTGTTTGTCTCAAATATGTTTCTCAATAATATGTAAATAGTGCATTGGAAAATAAATGAGCGATAAACCGCCAAAATATTAGTCTTGTTTCCGTTTCCGGCCTAAAGCAAATAGCAGTTAAAGAAAAACGAATGTGACGTTTCCACATGCTTTCCTATAAATTCCCGAAAAGCAAAGTCCGATCAAACCAATGCACTTCACCCAACGATACTTTCGCTTCAACGTCCACTTAACAATAAGAAACTTTGAGTGCTTCCTTTTTTATTCCAGTTTTAGTTATGTTTTACTCAAAGAAGATGGGGGTGGGGGAGTACTGAGGGTGATTTTTCGATTTGTGTCACGTAGCATTGTCAGGAAAAAGGACATTGTGGGGTTGCCATGTTTTCAGGGAAAAAGACATCCTTGAAATTGATGTATTTTGAATTTTTGGTACAAAATGAGAGGTCTCGAATGAATTTATATATTTTTGAAAAAAGAAGTACAAGATTTCATGAAAGCAAGGAGTACAAGTAAATTGTTGTTTTCCGAAACAAGAACAAAAAAAAAAAAAAGGAGAGAAACTATCCAAGTTGGATTTGCGTGAAAACTAAAGTGCTATCTTTTTCTTTATGTTTCTATCTTTCTTTTTTCCCCATTGTGTTACCCGTCGAGACTGTTGCTTTTACTCAGTTGTTGGGTTACATCTATTCATGCTGTCATGATGTATCTTTTGGGTAACAACTATTGATAGAAGCAGAGAAATTTCTGAAATTTGTATTCAGCGCATGTTTGTATTGCGTTTCTAAAATGGGGAATTTTAAATATATTTAAATAAGAATATGTATACAAATATATCACAAGACTATTAAAAAAAATCTAATACATATTTATGGGAGGATTTAAGTAAAAAAAAATAATTCGTTGGATGAATCAGAATCCCTGAATGATTTATGAATATATATTGAATATCATAAATTCTAGCAGAACAATTTTCTTTATTCAAAGTTTATGGCTCATATATTTTACTGTCGTTTGTAAAATGAAGTTTTTATAATTCATATGTTATATCTAATTTTCATATCCCAATCATGATATATTCTAAAATTATAATTTTTCTCTAAATTAAATTTTGCAAAATTAATCTGTTTACTAATCAGGATTATTGCTTCATGTATTGGGGAAAAAATTGTTTTCAAAAACTAAAATTACAAATTTATAGAAGTTCATTAATAATTTATAGAAATAAAAATAGAGATTCAAATTTTTATAGGAATTCAACTTTTACCCCATGGAATATAGAAAAAGAAAATTTAAGCTTTTTAAAATTAAAATTTAAGAAAATAACGATGAACTTTTTTGCCACAAAAAATTAAAGTATTAGAAAAAGAGAATATACCTAATATATGATTGAATTTCGAACAAAGAGACACACAAAAAAAAAGTGAAACAAATATGAAAGTGAAACAAATGAAAGTGAACAGTGACCTTTATGAAAGTGAAACAAATATTCATGAAAGCATTTGATGCGATTCAATTATTTATTTAATTCAATAAATGAATTCAAGGAAAGAAATACATACAAATTATACCAATTATATGTTAGCATATAATATTAGGATGGGGAAAGAGAAATCAATTATTTTTTCGGTAGATGGCTGTAGTGTTCATATCTTCTGAAGTATATCGATCAAACAATTTTAAGTTTATGCTCATCATCAAGATGACAGTTCACACTAAAAAAATCTTTTGTGTTTTTTCTTTTTTTTTGTTTGGTCCATTCACTTGTGAGTTACAGGGTGTTAAAAATAGAAGTCAACAAAGAGAAAAGTCGGTGCTTTTTACAGTTTTTCTTTGATAAAGGCAAAAATGCAAGCCAGGTGGCTGAAATTGCGTATGGTCTTTATGGTGCCAATACTGTAACAGCTATTACATGCAATTTTGGTTTCGTCTATTCCGTTCAGGCATTTTTGATGTTAATGATGCACCTCGCACAGGCAGGAACTATAGTCGAAAATGACGATAAAATCACAGAAATAATCGAAGTTGACTGTCATATTTGTAGTCGTAGCATCAACTCAGTGCTAAAGATTAACCAAAAACTAGTTTTAAACCATTTGCGCAACGTTGGAGTCAAAAAGAAGCTCGATGTTTAGGTGCCCCACCAATTAACATCAAAAACATGATGGACCGAATTTCCATCTGTGAAACCTTGGCCAAACGCAATGAAATCAGTGACTAGGGATGAGAAATGGGTCATATACGACAGTATTGTGCGAAAACGACTTTGTCAAAGAGCGGTGAAGTAGCTCAAACTGTGGCCAAACCAGGACTAAAAGCCAGAAAGGTTCTACTATATATTAGGTGGGACTGGAAAGGAATAATTTATTATGAGTTGTTTTCATATGGCCAAACTCTAAATTCAGATCTCTACTGTCAACAACTGGACCATTTGAAGCCAAGGGTTGACTATAAACGGCCAGAATCGACCAACAAAGAAGTGTTGTGTTCCATCAGGACAACGCCAGGCCACACATGTCTGTTATGACTCGCCAGCAATCCTGGGAGCTTGGCTGGTAAGTTTTAATGCATCCACCATATAGTCTGGCACCAAGAGATTACCATCTTTTTTGCTCGCATTGCAAAACTTCCTGACTGATAAGAAATTGGATTTAAGAGAAGATTGAGCAAATCAATTACTAGAGTTTTTTGCCAATAAGGACTAAGATTTTATGATAGAGGCATTATAAAGCTACCTTTTAAATGGCAACAAATTATACAACAAAACGGTGCATATTTGACCTAAATCAGACAATCAGAACATTTTAAATTAATTCTTGAGTTCCATGCTATAATAATGGATTTCTTTCTCCCCAACCTATTATTTAAGCTGAAAACAAAGGTGGTTTTTAAATAATCTGTAATATATATTTCACATTCATTTTAAATTGTAAAATGTGTACCAAAACATATTCTCAAAATTTTAGATTAAAATATTAGCATTTTTCTCTTTTAGCTATTCATCAGCCAGTAAGCAATTACTGTATATCATATACGATCACTCAAATACATGCAATTTTCTCATTTCCTTTCCTGTTAAGATTTGCATGCCCTGATTTTTACTATATAGTATACAAAATTAAGTTCTGTTATTCTACGCTAAATACAATTGTATTAAGAATCAATGACAAAGAGCTAGAAAATATTCTTCAGAAATATTCTTTTTATCTGTAACAGAATTTTGAAGCAAATTGAAACGCTGTAAATATTTAACACAGTTTAATAAACCGAAAAAAAGAAAACAATCAATTGTTGACAAAACTAAGACACATATATATTTTTTGTAAGTAATCAAGATGATGAATAATCGTAATCAAAATCAAGGTCATTCATGAACCTTGTTTAGATGAATTGCAATTTTTTTATTATTCGAAATGTATTTTTATTATTATTCAAATTGTATTTTTATCGCTAATTATTTATTCCGTTATTCATTTATATATGCTGTACTTAATTTCTCTTCACACACACATACACAATTCTTATTATTATTTACAATTTCTGTTTAATATGCGTTTTGTATGAAATGATAATTTTTTTGTCTTGCCATTTACCAACTCCATCAACTATACTTATCCTTTATTCAATGGCAGCATGTTGTTTGTTTTGAAAGTTGTTTGTGTAACAGAATATTTAAGGAATGTTCAGTTGATGTTCTTCACTCGCTAAGAGAGGTTTGCTGCACAAAGCTGCTGCATTTGTTTAAATCTTCCTTGGCTAAACTAATGTTGTTGAGTTTTAAAATTATGAATTTGTCTTATGTATACGGACCTCCCCCCCCCCTTCTTCATCTTAGATTAAATTTATTGTTAAATTGAAGAACACACACACAGGACTTTTTCTCCTTGGAACTGATTTTTGCTTAGTAGAGAGTTCCTACTGTAATGTGATGTGGCTACAATTTTGGTCAAGATTCGAGCTTCATTTCAAAAATTTTAACAAAAAAATAACGTCTGATCAAAACTTATCAGAAGATATAACATAAAAAAATTACAGTACAAAAAGTTAGTAAACGGTTAATAAGATTAACTCAAATTAGAGAGAAACAATTTAAAAATTCATGTTTCATTCATATTTATACTGATTATAGATTAGAATTAATTTATAAATTAACACACGCATATGAATAATATTACATTATTCTACCTTGAATATGCATTCTTTTATGCTTCTAATTACTCTTTACATTTTGCATCGTTTTAATTTCTGGCTAAGAAAATCCCTTGTTGTGAGAAATATTAGATTCTTAGAGAAAAGTAAAGCAATGATATTTGAAACATTATTGAATATACCCTTTAGACGAATCAATAATAATAATTAGAAAAAAAGGGTGCAGTAAAAAAAAACCTTAGCATTTAAAATGAAGAGAAACTACTGTTTTATGTTTTTTTCTGAGATTAATCAGCTTAAAATCTTTATTTATAACTGGGATGTAAATAAACATGAATATATAAATTATTATAAATATTATTATTATTATTTTAACTGGAGATTTCCAAGGTTTTGAGATTATAGAAAAATCTACAAACAATTATTTAAAAACTTGCTAAAAAACTTGATTTTATCTTTTTTTTCAATTTAATTACACTGTGTCCCCTAAATCATTATTCTATAAATAAACACATGTATTGATTTTTGTCTTTGACCAAATTTAGAACTTTTTTCCCTCTCTGTATGTATATATATATATATATATATATATATATATATATATATATATAATCAAAATATATAAAAATAGCTATAAAATATAATAATTTAATGTATATATATATATATATATATATATACATATATATATATATATATATACATATATATACCCTAATTCGCTGGCCTAATTCAGCGACAGCTTTAGAAATCATAATAGGTCTCCAGTTTAGTCCAAAGACTTTTTTGTATCTACATTTGTTGTGTCTGGTGAATTCCAATTTATTCCTGCTTTAGCACTGTAGGTTCTAGTACTTCTTCACTGTTATTTTATATTACTATATATATATTACTATATATATATTACTATATATATATATATATATATATATATATATATATTATATATATATATATATATATATATATATATATATATATATATATATATATATATATATATAATGTGTAATGGAATGTATTTTCACGTAACTCATTAAGTAATGGTGTTTTTATGGCTTACTACAGTGCATCTCAAACTTTCAATGCTTGCGACCCAATTTTCAATCATAATTTTCATCGCACCCCCCTTCGTACGATATCAATATATAGAATGTATTAATAACTTATGTATGGTTATACAATACGACTCTAATTAACATGAACAAACAACATGATAGTAATACATTTTATATATGACAAGCCCATGGAAGTAACTATTAAACATGTTCTTATCTTATAGTGATCATAAATTAGTCCTTAAATACATTAAACACTACTGATACATCTATAAATATATTATGTCAATGTAAATGTGTTAGAATTTATTTTGTTTTGCTTCTTTTCACTAAATTGATAATTTTTCTAAATTATGTTTTATTTTCGACTTTTCGATATGCTCGAAACCCCCAAGTAAGATTGTCATTCCCCCCTAGGGGGGCGCTCCTCACAGTTTGAGAGAGGCTGGATTACTATTTTTACTATCATAAAGCTCTACAATGCACATTAAATATTTAAATTTTCTGATATACTTATGTTAATAATCAAGTTATTTAATCAAAAGATAAATGTTAGCAAGTAGTTATGAATTTTTAAATTCCTTAACTAACTACAATGAAAATGCATGTAAAAGGATTAGAATGCTTTTATAAGTATTAAAATTTTATTTATCAGGAAATGTGCGTCATCTGTTTTATAATTAAGTATTACCGTAAAATGAAAATTAAAGTCTCTCAGTATAATTACATTATATATTTATAAAAAAGAAACATTTTAATTATTTTATCTAAAAATAAACTGTATTTTGTAAAAGATTTCATACGCAACCTAACCCATTAAATTTCTACACAATGTATAACTGCCGTTTATAATTTAATATTGGCTTACATTTTCTTCATGGTGAAAGATACATTTGACTCAAATACATGTAAAAACAAATATATTTTATATATATAAGGGGGGAAAAACATTTGAAACATTTGAATTTGTTATAAAGCAGTAAAGTATACATCAGTGAATTGCAACAAGAACAGCTAGAACAATTTGAAGACTGCATCCCATCTCTAGTTTAGGATCTCTAAGCTCATTTTCTGAGTTGCTTGTTGTATATTCTTTGCGGGAAAATAGAAAACTAGTTTGTGTACTTTCTGATTGCATCGTACGCTTTCGTTTCTTACGGTATTTGCCGTTCCTATAAAGTATTCGCATCTTTAACGGGATTTGGCAGAGACGTCGAAGAAAGTTGGTGGGAGGGGGGTGAAGAGGGTGGTTGTGTGAACTAAGAATTCGTTTGGAAAGATGCTTTTGGGATAGATCGCGCAGAGAAAGAAGGAGAACTAGCGGAATAAAACGAACGAAAAATATATTCGATTTACCCTTTATTTTTTCGAAGGAAAAAAAAACCAGCATTGGAAAAGGGGGTTGACATGGAAGTAGAATGCCCAAGGCGTTAAACAAACATCTCAAAATCTTTTTCGAAAGGTAAAAACGACTGGGAAAAAAACGAACGAAAAAATAAATGAAATGAGAATAAGAACGAACGAAAAAGAACGTTTTCACAGCGTAACACGTGGTGCAGTAAACACCCTGAGAATTGGAACGTCAGCGTGAAAGACTTAAAAAAAGTATTAAAAAATACCGTAAACTAGTGCAAAGGGTGGGGGTTGAAAAGGGAAGAGGCGATGCAGAATGAAAAACCCTCTGAGGAATATCCCTTCGAATTTTTAGTCGGATATACTCATTGGTTGAATATATTTCCTTCGTCTTTCTTCTCCACCACTACCCCCTTCGATTCTTTATTTACGTTTCGTTCTCGCTGTTTTTCTGCTGTACAAAAGGGATTGGAGGAAGTGAAGGGATTCTGTGTGAAATCTAAAGACTTTACTTTTGGGATCTAGAAACCCGTTATGATTGAAAAGAAGCTAAATAACTTAGCATTTGATTATTGGAATATATCTTCTGGACTTGGAATATATATCCGTCCATTTTCTGAGGGTGTATGTTCTCCAATGTATTAATACTCCAGGCGGAGTTTCTTTTCCTTTTATATCGTTTTTATTCAGTGCCTGATGAAATAAGAGTTTTCTATAGACGCGTTTTCTTCATTCCTTTGGGTTGTCTTGCCTTTTGAATGACGCGATAGGAATTTGATTTAAGTTTTCAAAACAGGCAATTTTGTTCCGAAGTAAAAAATGTTTAATTCCTAAATGCATCTATTTTGGGATTACAGTGGGAGTATTTCTATTTTTATTTTTCTTCGTTATTCTATCAAAACTTCCAGAATTTCAAGAACCCTTCAGCAAAAGTTTGTGTACTTTTGCCGTAAGAAGACTTATTTCTTTTTTAACTTATCATCCTTCAGTGACTGTAAAATTGTATAAGGAATTCTAACAGTAGATTTTAGTTTCATAATGCTTTCGTAAATGATATATTATGTCTCAAAACTTTTGTATGTATCTGATTACCTTATTCTTTTTCATATTACTTTAACCTTAAAAATTATCATAAGTTTCAATTTATTTTCCTATAAATTAAATTATATTTCAAGAAAATAGTAAGTAATTAACAATATATATATATATATATATATATATATATATATATATATATATATATATATATATATTATTATTATTATTATTATTATTTATTTATACTTCTGATAAAGTATTTTTGTTGCTTGAAAAATCAAATGAGGGGTGATTTTTAAACGAAAAATATATACTTAGTTATTTATATATATATATATATATATATATATATATACATGCGTAAAAAAATTGTATGCAATCGTGTATGTATATATTTGAAAATATTTCTGAAAAATGAATATATCTTGCACCTAATAATATGTTTTAAGGATATTTTAAAGTTTCGCTATCATGCAAAATTATTTTAAATATTGATGTAATCCGGTAAACTTTTTATTCTTTTATTAATTTTTTTTCTATATCATCATTTTAATTTTGAGAAAGCCTCCTTTTAATATGTAAGACTAGGATTCTTTAGCTTAACATTTATTTAAATTTAAAAATAAAAGTTAAATAAAAATTAAAGTTGAGCAAAGAGTAAACACACAGAATTGGTGATTTATGGTAATTTTAAGCAAATATCACTGTTATAATATTACAGATAAATATTCAGATTTACAACATATGTTTAATTTTCATGTAACAGAAAACTATTCAGACTTATTACAAATGCTGCTGTTGCATTATATTATTAAATGCATTTCCATGTTTGAATTATGTTTAGAATCAGTTCAAGTCATTAACTATATGTGCACTCTGAAAAAATTAAAAGAATTTGTACCAATAAAGAGTTTTCATAATTGAATGGAATTTTTTATGTAGGAAAGTGCAACATTGATATTCATATAAGTATGCGATTATAAAATCAAAAAGTATCAATTATTAAAGAAAAAATTACGGCTAAATGAAATTTCTGGTATATTGAGTCACCTTTAATATGAATTGTCAACAGGATATTGGCTGAAACTGACATATACTGGCACCATATTGTATCCAGCATCATCTAATTCCTTAAATGTTGTAAGCTTGATACTATTAATGTAAATATATTTACCTAAAAGTTAATTTACCATTTTTCAATCCCAATAATATTTAATGTTATCAATGAATGAAAAATATAGTAATAGCGAAAAGATTGAATGAGTGGTTATGTGGAAGAGGAATTCCTTTTATACCCTTTCTGAGTAGAGTGGAATATTATTGGACTGAAACATTTGCCTCCTTAAAGCTCTCCTATTGATGGAAAAACCTGATATCACAAAGGATCCAAGGATATCTCAAAAGTAAAGCACTGGGCTGTTATGTTATCGTGTATCAATGTCAGAGGTAACCGAGTGTCAAATGAGTTGGTAACCCCATATTATCATACTAGCTATTAATGCCATCCGTCACGTTAAACTGTAGTCAAGTAGTTGATGTGTTCATTACTTT
This sequence comes from Trichonephila inaurata madagascariensis, assembly GCA_019973955.1. Classification (NCBI taxonomy): domain Eukaryota; kingdom Metazoa; phylum Arthropoda; class Arachnida; order Araneae; family Nephilidae; genus Trichonephila; species Trichonephila inaurata. The sequence continues at coordinate 53,523 of BMAV01000681.1, forward strand.
TTATCTATGTATTACATAATTGAAACTCGATTCAGTGATGAAGACTATCGGTTTCCATTCAATTACGTTTTGATTACATTGATTATGACACCACTTGAAAAGAAAATGACTTTGGATGGGTATTATTAGCATCACACATAGAGGCTGCTACAACAAATGTCTTTTAACCAGTCACCTCGCGATGATCCATTAAATTGAAAGCCCGATAGAAAAACTGTTGCATATATTTGAAATATTGGAAGATATAATGTTGCTATGCGTATGTATCAGGGAGTCTAATGATCTTATTGTTTATTGAACTGATGAGAGAGTGTTGAGCCTAAAATGAACAAGAGGGTGTCCTCTCACTCGTCCACTGTTTAAACATCTCCTCACAATACAGCCAGAATAGTAAAATTGATGAGTGGTCTGTTGACCGAAATGACCACATGGTTTACATCATCTTGAGAATTCTTCCTCTATCTAATTACGTATACAAATCAAATTGCAATCCATTTTAGAGCAGCGAATGACAACCATAATAAAAAATTCATTCTTCTATGGCTCATTAAGTATAGACCAAAAACTTAAAAGCACACACAATTTCTTATACGCGAGAGTGAACAGAGCTCCAGTTTCTTTGGTGACATTAAGCAATTCTTAACTACGGTACATTTTTAATAATCTTATCCAAGCTTGATTAACTGCAACAATAACCTTTCACATAGCAGTATCCAAAAGAATTTATTCGCATGCTATATTTTTTTTAGAAATACTGGCAAAGGTATCCGACTACGTTTGGAACCATGATTTTAAAAAAGCGCATAAATGAATAATATTCATGATATTTAGTGTCACTTAGATTAAAATACATGTATAAAGTTGTTTTATGGACATTTTGATAAAAAAAAATTAAATACATTACTTCGGCAAAAAAAAAAAATAACTTAGAATAAAATTTTTCAAAATGTTCTCCTTTTGTGAAAAACGCGTTTATTATCAATAATATTTTGCCTGTATATAGCTAAGACCTCTGTACAGAGACTCAACTATGAATTTTTTAAACATCACATTATTTTCAGAGTTACAACCCATTGAAATAATTATCGGCGTTTTATTCTCAAAATTTCTCCCCTATGTTGTCGTAAAACATGGATAACCCCACTTCTAAGTTATATATTTGAAGAATTGTAGTTGATCCTCTGTACAGAGGTCTGAGCTATATACAGGCAAAATATTATTATAATAGAAGCATTTTTCACAAAAGGAAAATATTTTGAATATTGTTCATTCTATGTTCATTTTTTGTCAAAATATTGGACTTAAATCATTTTTTATTGTGATACCATTCTTAAAACAATTTTATATACATTTTCTAATCTAAGTGACACTATAAATATCATAAATATTATCCATTTATACGCTTTCGCCAAATCACGGTTTCGAAAGTAGTCGGATACCTTAAGAAAGAAGTGGGAAATTTCTTTTCTTAAAAACTGAGGTTACTTGCTTCTTAGGGAATAATTTTATACCTCTTTGTGCATATTTTCTAAAAATATTTCAAGCAACATTGTATTTGATTACATCTCCGTTTTGGAAGGACGTTTTTGATTGACTGTTTTGCTTCATTCAATACTCCATTTAACGCAAACAAATTATTTTACTTTTTAAACCCAATCAGATGAAGAGATAGTCTTTTTACCTTTCACTCTACTCTCTACAACCATGATATCTTGGAATCGTATGGATTTATAACCGCAAATAATTTTTCGTGATTTGGCTTTATGATGAGTGCAGTAGTAGGAGACTCCAATCTCTAACCTTGAGATGGGCACAAGAGAACAATAAAGCTGCACCAACATAATTTGCTATAAGGCACAAAAATAGCGAAACAGTGTATTTTCAACTTTCGTTAATGGCAATGCAATGAATGACCCTATGACTGCATTTCTTATATTTATGCGTTTCGTTTCTTTTTTTTAAATTAAAACATAAAAAATAGATACAGTTTTATATCATATACATATTTATTAAAAATACTGAATTTTTTGCCTAAACAAAAAAATAATATGTGTGCACTAAAATATTTAAAAACATTTAAATCTAAAACATCTGCATTACTGTGTCCAAATCTGCTCTAACTAAGATTAAACATCTTGTAGTTCACCTTTGTCCTGCTACCGGTGGGTTCCCTATCATTAATCTACCTCACAATTTCAAATCCATTACTCAACCAGCTGCTACTATAAACCATTATAGTGAATTAATATCAAGAAGGACTATTAATCAAAATTGATATAACATGTTTGTATATTTTTTGTTTGTTAAAAAACATTAAATTCGGGTTTATAATTCGTTCTTGACGAATTATAATGCGTATTAATTTAAAATAGCATTTTTTTTAAATAGAATTTTGATAAAGTTACAGCAAACAATTTATTTATATTGCCAGCTTAATCTTATCTAAATTTGTATGCACATGTGCAATTTTATTCCACGTGTACTTTGTACGTAACTTCTAATAATATGATATTGATTTTAATACAGATTAAAATTTAAAATATTATATTTACTACAAACTCTTGAAATTTAAGTCCTCAAAAGCATGTCCAGTTTTTTTGGAATATACTAGCTATATTACAAATGTACACTAACCTAGTACTCAAACTTTATTTGTATACTTAAAAAAAGAACGAAACAATATACAGATTGCTTTAAATAACCATATGGACTACGCTTGATGTTACTGGGCAATTGAACCATGAAGCCATCCTCCATTCCTATATCAGAATTTATTTTGGTGACTGACAAAAGGGGCAGTCCTGTGTTGATAGGAAGCTACCTGATTGGTGGATCGAACGTGGAAAGTGGGAGTGGCTTAGTGAGGAATGCAGACAGACTTCTCTTGAAAATTTTACCATTCTTATCTTATAAAACAATGGTAATACTAAAAAGAATAAACTAAATAGTTAACAAGAATAAATACAAGAATGGTCTACTATTCTGCCAGAAAAGCTATTATAATGTTACAGATAGAAGTGAATCAAATATTGATGGATTCATTATTTCTTCTCTTTTTTCCATGTGTGTTTAATTACGTAAAAATAATCAGATTTAAGACAATCCAATCCGAAAGTTAAGCATTGCTTTTTTGAAACGAACTATGTACACTATATCGAGTTTAAAGCTAAACAGTTCGTAATAAAATAAAGATAGATTGTGACAGTTATATTTTCTTAAAAACAATATCAGTGCTACACTCATTAACCCTCTCTTGCAGGTCCCACAATTTCCACGGGTACGCATTTCTTCCGGCTATTTAGCTGTGTAACCCATGCCTATTTATCTTTTAATTTATGTTTTTATATTCAGATTTTTATGATCTAAGTCTACATTTTAAAATAAAACTCTTTAATTTTTTTCCTATTTTTTAACTTTAAAATGTAGATTTGAAATACGTAATAAAATAACTACGCAACGAGAGGACAGTTCTTTTCAGTGCATAGTCATTTTTTATTTTTGAAACATTTTTACATACACAATGGAAGCATTTGTTGGGATATGAAACTGTTTATTACACATTGCCTTTGAAGCTACAAGGAAGGGAGAAGGCTATTGGTGACAAATCTCGAAATTTAGAACCGCTTTCTAGTGACGAAAATGACACACTGGTGCTTTTATTTATTCATAGAGCTCCCATCCTCCTCCCCCTCAATTAGTAGACTTTGAACCTCGGACGATTTTACTTGCATCAGGTGTTCTACACTGTGATTCTCCATTAGCATTAGAAATCCAAAACTTGACAATTCTACCTAATATCAGAAAACTTTTATAAATTGTTTCCAGTTGAAATAAGTTTGTTCAAAACTTTAACTTTCAGAACTAATATTGCAAGTCTGTGAAAAGAAATAAGTAAAATAATTATCTTGACTTCTGAGAAATTTTCCTAAAATTGTTTTCTTTAGAACATTATCTTCATATTATGTAACCGTGAATTCGGTATTGAAATTTCAATGATTTTCAATAGGTGAACGTGTGTATTGGAATAAGTGTTGTTTATCAATCATTTTCAAAAATTACCTTATGTTTCTGATTTTATACTGGTAGTATAAACAAATAAGTTTTTGAGCTGAAAATCTTAAGTAATGGGTTATTAATTTGACTTTTGTGACGTCTCTCGCGTCTTTCTGATTAACATGACTCCTATGTTCTTTGACGGCCACGATTAATGGCAAAACTTTTCCAACCCAATACCAAGAAGATAAACGATCATAATATGTAAATGAGATATACTATAAAAGGATATCGTGGCAAGCTTAGATATAGCGCGGCAGGCTCAGAGATAGTATTGTGGAATTATTCTGATCGATAGCGTGACAAAGCTTAGTGTGAAATCTTGCGGACCAAGAATTAGCAGCATTGCGGATCAAGAATCTTCATATATAAAGTGTATAGATAATATTCTCTAGGTCAAGGAACCAGAACTGAAAAAGGTAATATTGGATCTAAGTAATTAGATGAATAGGATTATTTAGGATAATTGAGATAGAGGATCTAGTTGCGTGATCTGACTTAAATACGTGATTTAATTTGGGCTTGATTCTCACTTTAATTAATAATTGTCAAATTAGAATTTAAGTAATATAAGTTATTCTTAATAAAAGTTGTATTAAGAATTATGTCTCATCATTTTGATAATCCCACACCTCTAGCTTACGCGGAACCGGCAAGACATGGTCATCACAGGATGGCTATGTCTCACTTTGTTAAAAAGTAAATTGCTAAAGAAAAAAATGTAGCCAACATTCGAAGTATAACAGGTTTAAAAAAGTTTTGGGGCTATCTAACCTACATCTGTAATTTGCATATACGCTGATCCATAGGGAAAGGAAGGAATAATATTAAGAGAAATTTAAATATTACAAATAAAATACACTATACTATTAAAATATAGCAATAAAATAATAGACCACTAGTATTTACTAGTATAGAGTTAAAATCAATCAATAAAGTAGATGATAAGGCAAACCTCGTGAGTACAGCAACAAATTATGTTTCCCGCCAGTTACAAGGAATATTGTAGTACCCCATAAAATTAAATGTAGTAAATCATGATAAAATAATAAAAGTCTATATATATATACTTTTAAAAAACCTTAAATATTGATATAAAATTTTATTGGGAAAAAAAAAAGTTCTCAAACATACACAATGGTATTTAAACAAAAATAATATTATTAACTTACTAAACATGTGGCGTGATCTTTTGAATAAAACATTATAACTAATTAAAAATGCTATTATTATTACATGTTGTCATTTCACTTAGAACCATTAGAAATATATTTGTAATAAAAGTTAGCAGGATATCCGTGTTCAAAACATTGGTTATTAAAGTTATTAAAATTTAAATATATAATAGATTTACCGTTAAATTAAACATTATTACGATAAATATAGTTAAAAATAATATTTCTATGTATAGATATTGATAAATTAGAATTCCAGTATGGCACTTTAAGAATCTTAAAATTAAAAGCATATCTTTTAGCATAAATAACGTTTTTTATAACCTTAATATAAAATGATACACCCGAAAAATTGTTTTAACGGGATTATTATAAATTTTTAACTTTAAGATTTAAGTTTTTAAAGAAAAAAAATAATTTGTTTTAAAAAATTATTTTTTTTTAAAAACAGTAATTTTAGGGTTAAAATTATTGTTTTTAACAAAAACAATTAGATCATCTATCCATCAAAAAATGTAATAATCATTACATAAAATTATATATATATATATGTGTGTGTGTGTCAATGACGCAGGGAAATAATAAATGTAGAGATCCCATCGAATCCCTAAGGGGTATGATCAATTCACGGAAAATGTTAAAATAAAACTCTTTAGGTCATTTCCTTGAAGAAAACAAGTGATATAATCAAATCCGAAAACTGTTTTAGTGAAAAGTGTTATCGCTTGGCTCTAGTTTCGTTTGTTGCCACTACTCTTTAACTCGTTTCCCCTCTACTCCCGTATCCATGCAGACAAGCCCCCTAACAATATGCGAAAAATGTTGAATGTATATTTATTATGTGTCTTATATTTCGAGTGGTTTTTTAAATACCTAACTACTTGAAAAAGGGGATTCCAGATATACAAAATTCTGACCAAATTTGTATCTCTAAAACATTTTAATGAAACCATGAGGACTTTTTTGAAAAAAAAAGCCTTTTTGTACTCGCAAAAGAACAGACAAATCTGTAACAATCATTGATTAATTAAAATTAGCACCCCTATATATACTGCAAAGGACACATAAGCAGTACTATTTTGGGAAAAAAAATAAGATTTTATCCAAGCAGGTACTAAAAAACCTTACTTAGGGGGAATATCTAAAATCAGTTGTAAGAAAATAATTAATGAACATTTTTATGAAATATTTGGGGAAACACATCAGTTAATCCTCCACGGAGGAAGAAATAAAGTGCCTTAGGGTTGTGGAATCAAAATACCTAATACTTACTTCAGCTGTTCTCGAGATTTTAAAGCTGTGTAAATCATGTCAATAAAATTTTTTTTAAAAAAAAAAAACGCTGTTTACCTACTTGTGTTTGCGATTTCTTTGGGATAAGTTAATTAATATTTATAGTCGAAACCAGATAGAAATTACAAAGGACTATTAAACTACCAGAACTTTGAGACGAAATTCATCTGTCTTCGACCGTTGACTTCACAAAGATGTTCTGAAGCAGCTTTGGGGCTCTTAAAATATTTTTAGTAGTAGTTTGTCCCCTCATATACTACAAAGTGACAAGGATCGTGAGTTTACAGCTGCTTTCATACAAGAATTAACCAGTATGTGGCCAATGTGCAAAATTGCAAATCGTAGGCCATGACATCCAGTTAATTAAAAATTCGTTGAGGGATCAAATCAGGACATTTTCATCTATGTTATGCGCTCGGCTAATTGACAAACACACAAAACTCTTGGGTTAGAAGTTGTCACTTTGTTCATTTCCAAATAATTCCCCTTTTAATCAAACAATTCAACGATCCCCAGTTAAATCTTTGTGTGGATTATAACATAAAACATTTTTTCAATCTAGACGCATTTCGAAAAACTTGCTGGAAAAATTTGTTAATGAAGAGGATTTGGATCTACTTCTAAATTAAAGGTACTATGATATTATATTAGCACCAAAAGACTTACCAAAAGCTTCCTTAGAGAAAAACAATGACGCATCTGCTTCGAAAGATCCACAAGCAACTGAGTAAATGAACTTAAAGTGCTTATATATAAACTTGAAATGATATATTAACAGTTAAGTGAATTTACTATGTTACTTTAAAATTCCATTATCATTAAAAAGCTGATTTAATCCCCCCACTCCAAAATGCTGCAAATTTAGAGGATCTCTAATTGAATCAATTTCTTTATCGACAATAAGACAACTCGAGCCTGTTAACAACTCTACTTCAACTGATGCTTCAACAGTTGAAATATATGCAGCGCTACTTTCATCAAAAGGGGAAACAGCAGTCACAGTGACAGTAAAGCGTGTTCTGTTTTTTTGGAGAATAGAATCAACTGAAATATGTTCATGTGACGTTTGAAAAAATCCAGTGCACGCAATATGTGGGAATACAGTAAGAGAAAACCGATATGAATCGGAATATTTATGCTATTTATGTGAAAAAGAAAAGAGCATTACAGATCAAGGGGAAAATGTGGCAACACACATGAGAGAAGGTAGCTAAAAAATGAAAGAAGGTTTTTTGAATTCGTTTAAAGGTGTGTTCGTGAACTCCACTGTTTTGGTGCATGTGCCTAAGGTAGATAAAGGTCTATTAGTTGTAAATAACATCTTGCGTATCGTATTAAATTTAAAAAAAAATAATTATTTATACTAAAGTGGTGCCTTAGTTGGAGTTATAAAATATTAGCTACCAAGAAACTCAGTTCAAAAAACAACAACATAACACTTAACGAAAATTTTTCACAGATTAATCTAAGTCATGAATGTAAGGGAAAAATTTTCATTTGAAAAGGGAAAAATTTATAAAGGAAATTTTTTAACAAAATATATGTTAGTATAAAAAAAAAAATAACGCATATTGTAACTCAAGATTCAACAAATATACAACGCTTTTTAATAATATTGGAGAAATATATTTTTAATTATATTAATTAATAGCATTCATGAAAAAAAAAATATGTCTAAAGTTTTACTAAAGAAGGGCTTTTTTAAATAAATATCAGTAATAAATATAATTTAAATAAAATATAATTATATTTAAATAAATTTTTTAAATAAATATAAAATTATTTTATTCTCTTATGTTTAGTTTCAAATAAATTATTTGTATATCAATTATTGTATTGCTTGCTCCATTTTTATAATTAGGCACAATTTACTAAATAAATAATTTCACACTCTTATAACAATGTTATTTCCTTTTTGCACAGAAACAGTTCAGGCATTTGATCAGATCACTGACATTCTTCAGGTAAATGACCGAAGCAGTTTTTATTTTAATATTTCCCTTGAATTGATCATATCCTCTTAGGGAATTTATCAAATACCTAAATTCATCAATTTTCTGCGACGTACATACGACGTAGGATACAAAGGTTCCCTTACTGAAACTATAAAAATAATAATATGAATCTTGCTTTGTTTAATGTATAAATTTTAATCTATCATATGCAGTTTTTTTGCTATCACCATGTATATTTATGTAATGAAATTAGATAAAATTTATTAAGAATGTGGTAAATGTTTACTTCTACACTATATTTAATGTAGAAATTTTAATGCATTTTAACTAAATCCATAACTTTATTGAATCGCTTTGAAACCTTCTGCCTGTAGTAAAAATAAATTATGTGTCTCATATGAGTTATAGCAGCACATTACTTTTACTTGTAATCGATATTCCTGTCGTGGAGTTTCCTTCACAATCGAAAATAATTTTCCTGTTCTTTGTAGAAATATTCTAGATGTCTCTTTTATGAGGATATGATTCATTTCAATTTTTTTTTTTAAATTTCCTGCACGTAACTAAAAGTAATTTTTTAAAAAATAAACAAAAATTTAAGATTTCTGATCCAAAACTGAGTATTCGTCGTATCTTCTCTCGTGTTTTAACACATTAATACACAAAGACAGAACAACTTTTTGTTCCACAGTATGATTATTAAGTAACAAACCTGTATTGATGATTGATAAGGCTTCTAAAAATGTACGTAAAAGGTAGTGGAATTTTTAAAAAAATGCCACATTTATCACGAAAGCTAATTAAATAATGAAGATGAATTTAAATTTGCGAAATTGAAAATTTTTTGAGCACTAATTATCATTGATGTTCTGATGTATGTTTATGATTGTCTGATGTGTATGATTGTATTACATGTTATGCATATGGTTCCTTTTATAAAATTACTCATGTGGCCTAAGTTTGTATCTTCTGTGAGAAATATAAAGGATCACTAAGGAAAACGTTGACATGAAGCTTTCTCTAATACATTTTTCTTACTTCTTTAAATATTTAATACTTAAAAATATTCGACCACTCTATAAACTAGTTAAAACAGTGCTAATAGAAAAAGAAATTTTGTTGAAAATCTGTTGCGGAAATAAATACTCTACTTTTAAATTGAAGGACATCCCAAAAATTTGGAGAATGAGAATAATTATCAATCAAAATGATTAATAACTAATAATGCAACGAAGAATTTTTATTACGCTAAAAATATAACAAAGGGCAAACGTTGTAACAAACAAATTGTAATGCAAAAAGAAAGAAAAAAATGCGTGCATAGAAAACACACACACTCAAAAGTTCAAAAGGTAATTTATTATAATTAAAATGTATACAACAAATAAAATTTTGTTTCGTTCTGTATTCATGTGGGATACTCCATTTTCAATTAAAAGTTTCAACTTTTGCAATGTTTGAATTTCCATTCTTACTATGATTGTTTCTATAGCCATATTTAAATAACTTAAAATGAAACGTTAACTTTTATTTTCGCACACAATCCCGATGATTCCTTTTGTGTACACTATTGGATTGAGCTCCAGATAAAGATCCGACGAATTGAGAATTTTAATACTTTTACGATTCAAGATGATGCTTTTTAAAATTAAAAATGTCATTGAGATTATTGTCCAGAAGCAATATCCAGTTTTGACACAAAAAATTTCTCCATAAGTAATGTATATGCTTTTTTGGGTAAGCATATGAAGTTTGGATCTTGGACGCCCGCTTTTCAAATCTAAGGAGACTTCGTAATTCTGAAGAAAATATGACACCTGGGTTGAGAAATTTTCTAGTCGTTTGATAAAGCTTAGGTCAGCGTTTCTCAAACTGTGGGGCGTGATAACTCTAGGAGGGTGCCGCGAGCATATCGAAAAGTTGAAGACTAAAGAATATTCAAAAAATATTAATTTACTGAAAAAAAAAATTCTGATGTAATAACATATAAAATACACATTTACACTAATATAATACACTTATATATAAAAGTATTAGTACTGTACAATGTATTTTATTATTAATTTAACAATACTAAGTCAGGAACAAGTTTAATAATTACCAGTGACCCCATATATATATATGTGCTTGTATTAAAACTTATCTTGATGATTTGTACGGTTTATAATTAATTCCTGCCGGTTCCTGTATATAACTAACTGCCGATTAAAAGTTACGTGGTTCGTTCCCCAATGCTACCGTTTTCCACGTAGACGCACGTATTTTGATGTTTTTTTGGGGGCTGGGGAGAAGAGGAATAAATAAGCAAATCCTCTGAAATAAGTAAATCCTTTGCAAACACTGTCAAGGTCCTTTTTGCATTCCAAAGCCTTCGGAATAATTTTATGGATAGCAGTGCACAGAAAATATCATACTTCGGAAAGGTGTATATATACGTCCAGAAAATTAATGCTTTGGCTGAGCGAGACGTTTATATACGTCTGTGACACATATGAGGTTAAAATCGTAATGTAGCTTTAGTGTATAAGTATAGTATTATTGAATCCAATACATTGTTATTGTATGAAGGGGGCGCGATGAAAATGATGATTGAATATTGGTTATTGGGATCGAGTATTGAAAGTTTGAGAAGCACTGGCTTAGGTAATTGAACATTCTATGAAATTGTGGATGTATATTAAGGCAGTCACAAGATTTTCATGGAGCCATGGTAGCTGAGTGACTATGTTTGAGAACTCATAGTTAAGGCATTATTACTGTAGAATCATAAATCGTATTCTTATGCCCCAGAAACCACCGTTGAATGAAAAGTTGCAAATGTCTCACATTGGCCTGGTGATGCAATTCGGAGATCAGGGGGCAAGTTCAGGTGTCTTCCACATCCATTGACCAAAGTTCATGTTATGAAGTCAGTTGCCTATAGCCTTTCTGTTGCTTTGAAGAGCTATGTTAACAGACAAACAATATGAGATGTAAGTATCATGAAGTATTCGAAAGTGTCCGTAATATAAAATTATTTAAACTTGTTGGTCATGAATTTTTGGACTTTTCAGATATTATTATGTTATTATTTCATATGGTTAAGTTATTGTACTTACTTTCTTAGTAAAATGCTCTGGCAATCACATTTCATGTTAGATTAATGTAAGATGAAATCTATATTTATTTTCATTTTTCATTTTTTTTTTTTTTTTTTTGCAAAACTTTTAAACACAAACATTTTTTAAAGTTTTGAAGGTGATAAATGACTTAATTATATTAATAAAAGATAAAAATTATTAATTCCTTTAGTTTACTATTTTTTGTTAAATTTATTTATTAAATTTCACAGTAAAAATATTTATTATTTCATGAGAAAAGACTTTATTTTTCTAATTGACATTATTTTTTCAAAGTATTTCATTCTGTTTTCGATCTTTCTAATAACATTACATATATTTTTTTTTTAATTAAAGAAAACATTTTAAGTTTCGTACTCACAGCACTTGAAGGTTATTTTTTTAAGATATATTACTTGCTTAGCAGAATATTGTTAAATTCTTGAAATAACTTCCACTTTTATAATATCTTCGTAACTGCCTTTATACTATCCAAAGAAGCAGCTACAAATAATATTCCAAATTACCTTGTCAGTCTTCTACTTCCTAAAGAATATCACATATTCCCAAAAGACATAAATTTCAACTTTTGATAATTTTAGAAGAGGTAAACATGGAATGGCAAACGATAATGCATGTTACGTTAGCATAAAACAGCCTTGTATCTACTTTAAGTTGTTCGACAGTCCACCGACATCAGAAAATAAACGAAATTGAAAAGATGGAGGTGAAACTGTTACCAAAGATAATTAGTTTTGGAAGTTGAATCCCTTGATATAATGGTTGATCATTTCAAGAGGTGAACATGCTGAATGAAATATATCACTCAGTCTAAAAAACCAGCTCAGAGTACTTAAAAATCAAATGCAAATGTTTGCACTATGCTGCTCAATTATCTGTTTTTATAAATCACATTTTATTAAACTATATTCAGGCTGTTGTATAAAAAATAAAAATTTAAATATCTTTATAAAATTTATTAATATATTTTTATATTAAACATTAACGCGAACGTATTTTATGAGATTATTAGATTTATATTTTGCTTTTAATTGTTGAACGAAAATTTAAATAAAATTTAAATCATTTAATATCCAAGTAACGTTAATTATGCACAGTTCTCAGTTTAATGAATAATAAATAAATAAATAAAATATCATAAGAAATTTAACTGAATTTTAAAAATTAGAATGCATGCAATAAATTAATCAAAAAATGAATTTCATTAAAATTTTTTCGAATTCATTTTCAAAATTTTTGTTTTAAACGTATAACTATGCTTATAATTTATTGAATTAGTTGCAAATTGAATTGTTGAATTTTTTTAATGTTTTTATTTTTTTATTTTTAGTAGAATTTTCTATTGCATACATAGGCAGAATATTAGAACTACATTGTAATATGTATTAATATCAATTTATCTGGGAAAAAATATTTAAGAATGAATCTGCATCATTATATTGCATTCAGTTAATAAAAAAGTTAACCAACTAAAGAGATATCCAATAAGTTAACGATGCTTGTCTGGAGTTTAAAATACCAAAAGTTGTAAGCAATTTAGAAGAAAGAATATTTTTCAGATTTCTTAATGTTACTTAAATGTACTTAGGTTCCTCAGTAGGGATTTCAATATCGGACCAAAATTTCAATACCGGTATTCGGTATTTTTTAGATCTAAATACCGGTATTAGAAATTTTAAAATCACAGCTGTTTCTTTGTTTTAGTTGCCAGTTTTTTTAGAGAGTGTAAATACCACTAAAAACAATCTGTAACTTATAAGTTTAACAATACATAAGGAATCACAAAAAAGTAAGGGAACTTCACATTTATTTAAATCACAAAAAGTGTAAATATCACTATTCAATTTGTGGGTATTTTATTAAAAATTTTTTAAAATTGGTTTAAAAAAACATAATGCATCAATTGTACTGTCATTAAGCCTGGAACGTAATTTCGTGCAAAAATTACCTGCGGTCGAAAACACTTTTTCGGCATCTACGCTAGTGGGTGGTACTGCTAGCAATGCGCGATATACTTTTTCCCAGTATTTACCACTAAATCTCTCATCTTTTGAAATAAATCGATTTCATTTTGTATGGTTTTTTGGATATAGCCAATTTCTGCATTGCATTTTGTTTGTGGAAATTTGTTTTTTAGTTATCTCAAATTTTCAAATTTTTTGCTCACGAGACAATTCATTTTCACTTTTCGACATTAGGGGCATCATCATCTTCAAAAATTTATACCAAAACCCTTTCCCTGAATGTAAAGAAAGGTTTGTGGGTAAAAATTTTTAAAAAAAAAATTTAAAAAAACTTGACCAAATTTGAATTGGTTGGTCTCTTTTCTTCTATTTCATTTTCAGTTTTAAAATCATTATAAGTATGATAAGCAAATGAAATTAAAAATAACAAAGACATCAATATAAAAATTTCGAAATATTACGTACTTTCTTCAGAATTGCAACCCCTTTGTTTTCACAAATACCAATTTCAGACTACAAATGCTGCGTGTGTAGAATATCACTCTGAGCTGTAATTGAATAGATATTGCCCACACCTCCTTGGGTGATTCACATATTTTATCACTTCTTGATTGTACGATGCAATTTTATATTAACAGTCTAATTAGTTTCATCCGTTAGGGAGACATAAAATTAAAAGCGTATACTATTTTTCTATGTTGATGATCCCTGAACATATTGAGGAAACAATTTTAAAAAATTCTAGTTAATACTGAAAAACAGGTATTTTAACTCTTGAATGCCGGTATTACAAATTTCTACAAATGGCTCAAAATACCGGTATTGCAATCCCTAGTTCTAAAGAGTTTTAACGAACGGTACCCGGGTACCCAAAAGGATTTATGGTCCCCATTCGTTGTTTTTTGTTTTGTTTTTAAAACATTTCAAAAACATACTAAATCATAGTTTACTTTCTGACTTCGAAATGACCTCTTTCATTTGTTCTTCATTTCGGAATGATTAACATTTTTTTTGAACATCCATGCATCAAATATTATTGTATTTATTTTTCTACATAAAAAACTTTTTACCTAGAAAGTTCCTTGAAATAGGATTTTTAATGAACTTCTTTTTTAAAAAGCGAAAATTTTAAAAACAGCAAATGCCTAAATTGGCATTTAAAATTGGTTTTAAGCGAAAAAATTTTTTCGGGGAAAAAACCCCAAAATTTTCAAAAAACAAAATGCATTAATGGCTTTATTTGACGGAAATTTTTTGTTAAAAGAATTTCCGGGTTCCCAAAAAACCTCATTTTAAAATTTGATTTTTAACACTTTCTTTTCCCACATAAAAATGGGGAAATACAAAAATTGATAAATTTAAATAAATTTTTTTTCCCACCCTTTTTGGTGATTTCAAGAAAAATTTTTTTTCATATTTTTTTTTTGGGCCCCCGGGGGGTAGAAGGGGGGAAATTTTTTGA
Organism: Trichonephila inaurata madagascariensis; assembly: GCA_019973955.1. Taxonomy (NCBI): domain Eukaryota; kingdom Metazoa; phylum Arthropoda; class Arachnida; order Araneae; family Nephilidae; genus Trichonephila; species Trichonephila inaurata. The sequence goes on from BMAV01000681.1 coordinate 68,544, forward strand.
TAAAAAAAGAATCAAAAATTTTTGGGACCGATGGGTCTGAAAGCTTTTTTTAAAGAATTTAAACCCCTTTCCATTTTTTAATTATCTTTTACAAAAGGGGGATTATAAATTTCAAAAGATCACCCGCTTTTTATAAAAACGTTTTTTGTTACTCTTTTTTTTTTTAACATTTTTTGATAAAATTTCGGAACTTCAAAAAATCGCCTTTAATATTTTCTTATGATTGGGTGCAAAATAAAAGTTTTAAATTTAAAAAAAAACTTTAAAATTGATAAAAAAGCTTAAAGGGGTTTAAAAACAACTGCACTTTTTGAGGAAAAATATATTGAGTATAAACAAACTATAAAGTGGAAAAAGCCATTTTTTCTTTAAAATTTTCCAAAAATTTTCCCGAAAGTTTTTAAAAAAGGGTTTTAAAAAGGGCCCCCGGGAAAGGGGCCGAAAAAAAAAAACCCCCTCTAAAAATTTTCCAAAAAAAAAAGGTAAAAAATTAAAAAAAAAAATCCAAAAACCACAAAAGAAAAACTTTAAAATCGGGGGGAAAAACCTTTTTTCAAAAAGGAAAACCCCCAACCTTTTTAAAAAATTTTTTGATTTTTTCCTTTTAAACCCCCCTTGGATCCTGGCCAACAAAAACGGCGCCCAAAACCCTTTCCCCCAAACCCAAGAAAAGGGGCCCGAAAAAAAGAATATTTTCCATAAAACACGAATTAAAAAAATTATTTAACTTAAAGGGAATTTAAAGTTAAAAGGGTCGTTTAAAAAAATTTTTAAAAAATCTAACTTTTTAAAAATTATTATATTTTTTCAAAAAAAAAGGGAAAAATTTTTAAAAAAATTTTAAATAGGTTAGGAAAAAGAAACCCAATTAAAATTTTTAAATTGAAAATCGGGAGACTTTTAAAATTTAAGGGGTTTAATTTCCCCATTTGGGTTTTTAAAAAAATTGAATTTTTTTTTAAAAATTTGTTGAAAAAAATTTTTTTAAAATAACCCTTCTGTTACCCCACCTTCTTCATAAGGAAGTCTAGCCCTTTTAGATTTGAAAACTTCTAGTAATCGATTTTCCAATCTTCTCTTGACCCCAAATTTTCCCAAAATCACTCAGGAATTTTTAATGTGAGAAAAAAGGGGGTATCCGGTTCCTGATCCGGACTATATGGGGGGATGCATTTTAAAAATTTAACCCAACTCCTCAGAAGGGGCCCGGCGAGGGCATTACAGAAGGGGTGTGGCCTTTGGGGTTGTCCCGATGGAACGAACTCCCCTTTTTTGTTGGGCCCAATTTCTGGCCGTTTCCAGTCACCCGCTTCAAAGTGTCCCGTTTTGACGGGAGAGGTCTGAAAGTGATTGGGGTAAAAGAGGAAAACAACTCTTTAAAAGATTTTTTTTTCCCGTCCCCCTCAAAAAAGCCCTCCTGGCCATTGGGCCGGTTTTCCTACCATTTTGGGGCAGCTTCACCGCTTTTAACCCCGATCGTTTTTTCACAAATTTTTGTAGTATGTGGCCCCTTTCTCATTCCCAGTCACCATCCGTTTTTAAGGGTGGGGGTTTTTCCGTTTGGCCAAAACTTCCCAGAAAGGAAATTCGATTCCCCCCATGTTTTTGGTGGGCACCCAAACATGGAACTTCCCTTTTGGGGGCCCCCTTCGCGCAAATGGCTTTTAAAAAATTTTTTTTGGTCGATATTTTAGGGCCAGGCGATTCTATTTAACTACTAAAATCCGGGTCAACTTAAATTTTTCTTTGTTTTTATAGACATTTTTCGACGACGGGCCTGCAATTTCTTTAGGAATTTCATCTTTAAAATCAAAAAATTTCCCAACGGGAAAAAAATGAAGCCAAATTAAAAAAATTAGCTTTCAATTTTTGGACCCAAAACAATTTCCAATTTTTTTTAGGCCCCCACAAACTTTTTTCCTTTTCACTTTTATCAAAAAAAAAACTGTAAAAAAACCAATTTTTTTCTTTGTTGACTTTTTTTTAAAACCCCGTAACTAAACCTTAAGGGCCAAAAAAAAAAAAAGAAAATTGTTTTTTTTTAAAATGCCCACCCAAAAACCGAGCATAAATTTGAAAAGTTTGGGGTTGGGTCTTTAGGGAAAAAATCAACACTAAGGAAAACCATCTACCGAAAAAAATTTATTTCTTTTTTCCCCCTAAAATATTAAAAGCACCTCGCTGCTGAAAAAAGGGGTTTTGGGGTTTTTTTTTTAATAAGGCATTGGGGTTTTTTAAAATTATTGGAATAAAGAAAATAAAAATTTTAGGAAAAAGGTTTAAAAGGCGTAAAAGGGTTTTTTAAAAAAGTCTACTTTTTTGGTTTCCCTGGGGATTAATGATGATGGGGTTCGGGAATTTTCCCAACAGCGGCAAATTAAAAAAAAAAAAGTCTCAAAAGAAAATAAAGTTTTTTTCCCTATAAAAAGGGAAAGGGTTTGATTTAATTTTTAAAAAGAAATTCCCAACCCTTAATGGGGAAAAAATAAGAAAATATTGAGCTTCATAAGAAAACCTAAGTAACAAGTCCAAAATTCCCAAATGCCTCTTATACGGGAAATAAAAAAATTGAAAAAGTAAAAGTGATCCCAAATTTTATGAAATTCTGAAAAATTTCCCTACCTTTTAAAAAAAGGGTTTTTGCCGGGTTTTTTTAAAACGACCTTAGGGAACTGATATCCCAAAAACTTTTGAACTTTGGGAAAAAGGTTGGAAGGGGGAATTGGGAAAACAATTTTCCTGACATTTCTTAAAAAATTTACTTTTTTGAAATATTTTCCCTTTTCGGCTTAAATCAAAAACCATGGTTTTTCAGATTATTTGCAAAATTCCCAAAAAAAACGGAATTTATTGGTAAAAAACCCAAACAAAATCTTTCCCTTTAAAGGGGAATGACCTTCCTTTTTTACAGTGTTAGAATTAAATTTTGAAAACATCTTTTTTGTTTTTAAAAGGTATGTGGTTCCCGTGATAACCCTTGAACCCACCTGGGGGGAAATTTAAAATTTTTTTTGGCCGAGATTGAAAAATCCCAAATTCCAATTTTTGTTTTGGTTTAAGGGGGAGTCGGGGTTTGAACCTTTAATTTTGGGCCCGCAAATTTTGCGTTTGGGCCCGTGGGCCCTTTTTTTTCCGGAAAGGAATAGATATTACTCTGAAGGGAAAACTTTAAAGACTCAAAGGGTATAGGTACTGAGTTTGGGGGTGATAAAATCCGGGGTTTTTAAAAAAAATTTTTTTAAAAGCCCCTTTTCCAAATAAACGTCCCAAAAAGAAAAAATGAAAATAGGGGGTTTAATTTGGGGGAACCCGCAAATAAAAAAGTTCTAAAAAAGGAAAAAAACAAAAAAAAGGGGCAATCAAAGACCCCCGGAACGCGATTTTTGGTTTAAAGGGGGTTGAAATTAGTAATTAACTGTATTTGGGAAAAAGCTTATGGATGTGGGCCCCCAAAGGGAGCAAAAAAAAGGTTAAAAACAAATTTTAAAATCAAAAATAAAAAGGTTACTTTAACCAAAAAAATAATGGGGTTCAAATGGAAAAAGGGGATTCTCACAGTCCCTGAAACAATTTTTTTGTCAGGGTTAAAAAATTAAAAAATATAAATTGAAGAAAGTGATATTGAAAACTTAAACCCAAACTTTAATCCAATTGGGCTGTAACAAAACCCCTTTTAAAAATGGGAAAATTTTTAAAAAAAAACCCCTGGGGGCTTGGTTCCTCTTCAGGCCGATGAATTCCCCTTTAAAAAACATAGAAATCACACAAAAATACATAAAATTTTTTTTTTTAATCGGTTTCCCCCCTTTCAAAAAAAATACCAGATTTTAAGGCGGGAAAATAAAAAAAATGCCCAATTTTGGGCTTGAATTAACAGAACTAAAACCCATTAAAAAAATTATGGACGTTTCTGAGGGGGAAACCCTTTTGGGGTTAAAAAATAAATTGGAAAAAAGGGGAAAAAAATTTTTAAAAATGTTTTTACCCCAAAATGGCTCCACAAAAGATGAAATCAAAAACATGTCCTTAAAAAAAGAAGGGGGAAAAAACCAAAAACTTGTTAAACAATTATTTTTTGATAAAAAATAAAATACTTTGTCTAAAATAAGGAAATTTTCGGGCTACTTAAAAATTTCAAAAATTTTAAAACTAAAGGGGCTTGAAAAAAATTTTTTTCCCCTTTGTTGGTTTTTAAAAAAGAAAAGGTATATATATGGGGGGGGGGAAAAAATGTTTTTTTGGGTTATCCCGCATCTCAAAAGCAATCAAAATTTTTTATCACCAAGCATCTAAATTTTTATTTAGTTTTCGAGATATTTTTTGGAAAACCCGTTTAAAACTTTCTTGGAACTTTTTAAAAAATTTTAAAATTAAATTTTAAAATTCAAAAAAATAAAAATAAATTAAAAAAAATAAATTAAAAAATTTGGCAAAAATTAAATTTTTTAAAAAAATTTTTGGGAAAATTTTTACCCTTTTTTTAAAAAACCCTTTTTTTTTTTTTAACACAAAATTTGTAACCATTTATAAAAATTTTTTTTTAAAGCCAAAAAGTGGAAATTTTTTTTTAATCTTATTAGAAAACAAATGGGGAAAAACTTAAAATTCCAGTCAATTTTTTCTAAAAGTTTTTTTGGGTACCCCCCCTAGAAAAATTTTTAAAATTTTGGAAAATCAAGGTTCTCAAAATAATTTTTAGGGGAAAACATGGGTTTAAAAATCTTTAAATTTTCCAAAAAAAATTTTTAAAAATTATTTAAACTTTAAAAAAGCAAATTTTTAAAAAAAATAAAATTTAAACAAAATCCCTGATTTTATTTTAAAATTTTCCCCTTTTTATTTTTAAAAATTTTTTTTTTTTTGGGCCCCTTTTTTTTTTTTTTATTTAAAAAACAAAAAATTTGTTTTGATCAAACCCAAAAATTTCTTGCTTTAACCCTAATTTTTTTCCAAAAGGTTTCAAAATACCAACAAACTGTTTTTCAAAAAATTAGAATTAATTTAAAAAAAGGAAAAATTTTTAAACTTGGGGTAAAATTTTTTTCCAAAAATTTGCCCCAAACAATTAAAGGGGGGAAAATTTTTTTTCCCTTTTTTCCCCAAAAAAATGTTTTCCCCCTCTTTTTTACCCTTTAAACCCTTTTTTTAAAAATTTTTCCCGAAAACCCCATTTTTTTTTTTTATTTTTCGCTGGGTTTTTTTGGGTTTCCCCCTTTTAATAAGCCCTAACCTTCAATTTTTTTCCCCCCTTAAACAGTTTAAAAAAATTTGTAAAAAATTACTAATACTGTTGGGGAATAAAAGGTTTTTGGGTTTTTAAAAATAAACTAAAATTTATAATTTTTCCCCCTTTTTAAAATTTTCTTTGGGTTAAATTTTTTGAAATTTTTTAAAAAACCCTTTTTAAATTTTTAAACCCAAAACAAAAAGGTTTTAAAATTAAAAATTGGAAAAACATATTTTAAGCCCATTAAAACTTTCCCAAAATTTTTAGTTTTTAGGAAACATTTTGAGTAGTAGTTTTAATAGGATAGCTTCTTAACTACGAGCAATACTTTTTTTTTAAAAAAAAATTATCAAACAATGCTGTTTTTATTTATTTATTTATTTATTTTTGTCTACTTACTTTGTATATAGAAACATTTTTGATATGCTTAATCAATATATTCTATTTTATTGTCTTCAAGCAAACATTGATTCAAATTGAGTGTGCTACAGAGCCTTATATTTCATATTACCTAGCTCTTTAACAGTCAATTATCAATTATATATAAATAGAGTGATTTGTGTTTTACTTAAATACAGCATTACAAATGCATATCTGTGGACAGAATTAAAAAAAAAACCTTTTCAAATTAAAATTACTTCATGCATATGATAATATATTGCGTACAAAAAAGATTTAATCTACATTACTTATTAAAATGTTATTCATTGAATTCATTACTTTGAAATAACCGCATTTAAATTTATTTTTTTATATACATACTGAAGCCACTTGTAATAAAGTGATTAGTGTATTAAACTCGCTTTAGTAAAAATATATTGATATAAAACATAATGTCTATTAGTGAACTAAAATAAAACGTCTTTACTTTTAAGCTTTTTACATCAATGAACTATAAAATTACAGTTAACTAAAAACTTTTATCAACAATGCAATTGTATGCGTTTTTGAAAAATAGAAATTGCAAGTTTTATTGATAAATAAAAATTATATATAAATAATGATTAGCAGAGTATAAAGAGTATTTAAATAGCTACACTATACCTTTACTTGTAAAAAATATGTTTCTGTGTAATAATCTTAAGAACCTTATTAGTTAAATTTATATTCTGATTTGTTTTATTTGTTGTCGCCATATTTTTCTTTTTACGCATTCTACAGTTTAAAACAATTTTATGCTAAGCTATAAATGATGTAAATGCTTGCTTAAATATAGTAGTCTAAATAATTTTTGAGACTGATTATGAGATATACTATTTCTATTAATTTTTGAAAAATAATGATAAATGGAAAATATTATTTTTAATAGAAGTTTTGGTTATTTAGTATAAATTCATAATTTATAAAATAATTCAGCGAATAGAATTGAAGATATTGATCTAGAATTTACACTTTATTTTAATTTTTTTAGTGGAACTCCATTATCTACTTCTATAGACTCTTTACTAAATATAATATTGCATATATTTAGCAAAGTATAATTTAAGAAAATTTTGAGTTTCTTACATTTTGTGAAAAGATTAGACTGCTATTTATTAAAAGTATAGCATCATTTTTATAATATATTATTTTCTACTTAAATATATTTATGAACTCAGCTAATATATTTGAATACTGAATTACCAGAAAAGGACATTCAATATTTTGAAAAGTAGGTATTAGACATACATAAATTTATGAATGTAACATTATTCTAAAAAAAATAAAAGAAATTATCCTTCTTTATCACTAAAATATAATATGCAATGTCCTTTACAATATTTATCATGGCTTAGTACTTTTTTGAAACTTGGAAATAAATTTATATTACATAATTAAAGAATAAGTATGTTGCGAAAGTTACGTAAGTTTCGAATTAATTTGACTTATTAAAACGAAAAAAAAACTGTTTATAATACAAAAATAAAAAAATAAAAATAACTGCTTGAAATCATTAGATTATCTTCAGTTCTAGTTGTAGATATTACATAGATTAAAAATAAGTTTTCATGCTTTTAATTTAAAGAAAATATAGATTATTTTAAAAATAGAGCTAATACTTTTTCCAAATTAATTCATTAATGCCGGCCAAAAATACATTATCAGAACTATTTGTGAGCATTCAAAATAATTCATATTTAATTGAATTTAAATATTCTTCTGAAACCGAAAAAGAAATACACCTCAGTTCTATATTTATTTATTTGTGTGTGTGTAAAAACATTTATTAAAAGATGTGAGTTTCCTTTTTTCTGTGTCATTTTTAATAAGATAATAAAGTTTTCTTAAGGGACTTTGTGAAAATATTAGTTGTTTTGAACTGACGATATTTTGGATAAACAATTAAATTTTAAAAGAAGAATAATGGATAAAATCGTTGAAGACTTTGAAGCAAATATTTGAGAGATCATTTGAGATCCAGTAAAATAATTTTATAAGTTTTGAATATTTTAAAACAGCTCAGAAAATAAATAAATCACCCTTAATAAGGCAAATAACTTATTGAACACTAAAATAACGAAAATAAAGTAATATAATGCTTACAGTATACAGTATTTTTTCATTAAAATAGTAACTCGACTTTTTTAGTTTCATTATAATTAAATTCGTCTGTAAATATTTGTAGTATTTTTTAACATTAAACCTTCATAATTGTTCTATTATTACTTAAAAAAGTGATGATTTACAGATTTATTTTCTTAAAAAATAAGATGGTGAATTATATATTTGTAACAATTTAATTTTTTTTTATAAATTAAAAAATCATTAATTGTTGTTTTTTAAAACAATAATTTTATTATTATACATTATTCACTATTATTTTAAAACAAAGACGATTTTAATTGCATAAAATAAAAGTTACTACATGGTAACTTAATGTATTCCATAATGTAAGCTTAGAAACTTATACAGTTAAGATAGTCAACTTAATTCAGTCGATTGTAAAATTTTCTTAACGTCCTTCATATCTTCTCCAGGTGTATCTAAGATTAAAACCGATAACTACTAGCTTTTTATTATTACTACAACATTTTTTGTAATAATAGAGCTCATAGTTTTATTCACCATAAGATTTTATTTATTTATTTTTTTAATTATTATCGGAGACTTAACATTTTTAAAATGAAAAATGGCACTTATTTCAAACTCGTCGCGTTTCGACATTCATATTATATAAAAGCTATATCCACTGAACTATTACAGATTATGCTCAAATAGTTTATTTGAGGTCACCTTAAGGTGTTATATTACTCCAATTTTATTGATAGCTTAACATATAATACTAATTCTATTACAGTTGAAAAATAGGAAAATTAGAAGCGGGTTGCTGTTAAAAATTACTATTTTTAATGATCTTTTATTGAACTGTTTTCATTTATAATGTTAATTTAGTTTTAATAACTACTGTGTGCTGTATTTTATAGATTTGTTCTCCATATGTTGATATTTACTGGGACATAGTTTTCTACTAAATTACAGATGTGAAGTGATTTTAATAAAGGTATTGTTAAATTTTTAAAAGTGCAAAAAAGAAAAAAAAATGAAAGATTTCTTTCAATTACGTGTAAATATTAAAGCATGTTGTTAGGCGACAAACAGATCATGAAGATTGGGAATTAATAAGCACATAGTAAATTTTAATATTGCTTTCTGGAATGTTTTATTACAAAATAATCTATTTATTATGGGTATATAATTATTAAAAGCATTATATCATATTATAATAATTTGAGTTATTATATAAAATGCATATACTTGCTCCAAAATTGTTTAAACTAGCCTTAAAATTTCCAAGATGTATCAATTTTAAAATTTTTATTGATGTTTTTTCATCAAGTTCACACCTTATATTCCTGTACAGAGAAAAGGTGCTGTATTTTAAGAATACAACATTAAGTTTATTTTACTGCTCTTTAATGATTCAAATGTAAAACGTATAATATTTATATTTAAATGCGATTAAAAATGTTAATTTGACTTTTTAGTGTAAAGTAGGTTTATATTTTTAACATCTGAAAGTCAACCTTAATAAATGTATATAA
>BMAV01000682.1:0-22744 GCA_019973955.1 Trichonephila inaurata madagascariensis
CAACCATTTCCAGCAGAACCATTCATCCCTCAACAAATGCTACTTCTACAATAGCTAATTCTGATTCTGGCTCCTCGCCGGGACGTCGTCGGATCCATAGGGGGAAATTGTAACCCCCCGTTATTTAGACTCTTCCATATTAACAGTAAAGAGACTTTCGCGCCCTCTAGCAAACAGAACAATCTTCAGTGATGGCCAAGTTTCGGAACTGTAAGGACGTAATGAGCATGCGCGCCGATCCCTTTCAATTCTATGTCAACTGTTAGTTCTCTAGTTATGTATGTAAATGTGTTTGTTTTGTCTAATAAACGTCTTTTAATAACTAGTGGACTTAGTAAAGAACCCCTTCCCAGTCTGTCCCTTATCATTTGGCGCCTACCACGTCATCATATTAGTTTTTTTATTTGAAAAATTCTAATAATCAAATGAAATGAGAAATTAGGAAACTTTGGTTCATACATGGATGTAATTAGTTTTAAAATGTTCTAGAAAACTATTTAAAAAGTTCCAACATAAATCTGAAGGATAATGTTCAAGAGAAACATTAAACAAAATTAAAGAGTAAAGCTTTTTAACTTTTAAATAAATTATTTACCGAATGCAGTTCAAAAATTTAAGTTAAGTATCTAGTTTTTTACGGTTCAAAAATAAAATATTCAGCAACAAACTATTCTTATAAATATGCTCATATATATTTTTGAAAATATTTTTAGACAGTTAAATATTCTGGATGTAGTATCAATAAACACTGAAATTCAACCCACCATATTCAAGTAAAAATTTTACCATTTTCTTTTTTACTAAAATAAAGGCTTTTTTTTTACTAAAATGAAGGCTTTTTTATACTATAATAAAGGCTTTTTATAGTATAATAAAGGCTTTTCTTTTTACTAAAATTATTCATTTTCTCTTTGAACAACATGAAATCGATTGGATTAAAATTTTGTTACTTTTACTTTTTGAACGGTACTTTGTTGTGTCATGTGCAATATTGCTTCACTAGATTCATAGAAGCAAAACTTGAAATTGATGTATATTAGATTATATGAATACATAAATCATAATTTAAGAATGATTTAAGGAAGGAAGTACATATAATTTACTTATAATTATATCATTTTTTAATTTTCGTGAGTATAAAAATGTGTGCTTTTTTTAAATATGAAACTTTAAAATTTAATCCGTGTTTTATATCAAAATAGCAGAATATTCGCAATCTGAATTTAAATTTAACTTTTTAAAAGTAGAAAAATTTGAAACAACATTTAAATTTTAATGGTAAAGATATATTCTTCTCTATTCTCTACATAAAAATACATTGTTACTAAAGGATTTTAAATGGCAGGATTGCAAATTCATTTCTTCTCTATATGATATCATTAAAGTTAAATGATCTGCGCTTTAATTTATTCCAGGGAGGTTAAATCAGTATTCATTAAACGATAATATAACATCAATTTCATAATTATTAAAATTGAGTGTTTGCTGAAATGAAAGTTGATTGATTGACATAATGAGATTATTTAAGCAGATGGGATAGGCCATAAACAATTACTAAGGATGAATTTACCATAAAACGCTCCTTTATTTATAAAAGAAAACAAGAGTATTGGAAGTTTAGCGTTTTATTTTGCTTGCAGATAATACTTTGGTGGCTCCTATCATTTTTGCTAAGCTTTTGCTTGAAAATTTAAAGGAAAACGATGAATTTCCAGTCAAAATCGATTCAAAATACTCGATTAAAATATCGGTGAAAGCTCCTTTTAGAAGAAGAGTTGTTCGAAAATTGATGAGTCAGTAAGAATCAATAGAAAAGTAGTTTAGTCTTGGTATCATTGCTAGTTCGCGTTTTTAGCTACCAGCCTTTTATAAGTTCATGAAAAATTGAGTTCTAACTTACGTAAATGGGAAGTCTACTCCTTTGACAAATTGATCGCGGTTCAAAGAATAAGGTTTTGCTCCTCGCTACATTTCTCTGAACTGCAATGGTGCCATTATTTATCAAAGAAATGAACTAATGTATGTTGCTTTCCCTTTTTTTCCCCGCAAAATAGGTACTAACTCTTACAGTTTAACCTAGGTTACAATTTTAGAATTATTTTTAACAATTTGATGATATAGTTAGGAGAACGATGCAAAATTTTTGAAATATTTTCCTAGTTTGAGATTATTTGTATCGTTTTCGGTATAATAATACAAGGGTTGTTTGTTTTATTCTAGAAAAATATTTTTCTTAGAATATTTCATGACTAAGAAACCTTAGAAAATATCGGAAAAGTGTTACTGCATGAAGCTGCGAAGAGTAATGTTTATTAGTTTTAACACTATATAATAAATATTAAAATATAATATAGCATCCAAATTAATAATTAAAAGTTACTTTTTGTCTACTTCTATGTGATAACGTCAGGTAATTTTTTTTTAATATTAATCTCAATTTTATATTTACAAATGTACTATAATGCAGTTCATTTTATATGCAACAATTAAATATTGTGTAATTTGCATAGATTCATTTTGTAAAATAATGAAACAATTTAATGTGAATACTTTCATCCCATAAAGGCATTATATTATAGCCACTATCACGTGAAACAATAAGCTCATAAGGAAACAAAGCAACAGCGTTCGTGAGTCTAATGCTAGAGTACAAAAAGAATACATACACTATTTTTATTGGAAAATACAGTACAATGATTCACATTTTCTGGTTAATCACTTTGAATGTTGAGAATGAACGTACATATTTCCAAAAATTTATATCACCGATGTTTTAATAGGGCTTATTTGGACCTACAAAACCCATACTACAATCCAAAAAACAGCATAGTAAACCATTCACTGCTTCATAATGATTACAGTTTTCGATGGATGATGGAAATTCTAATCATTCATTGTTAATATATTTATATCATTTAAAATGCATTTAATTTTTGTTTAAAGGCAGCATGAAACACTGTGTGTTTAAACAAAAGATTTATATATACATATATATGCATATACAGATATGTATGTATATATGTAAGGATAAATAAATTAGATTAAAAATTAAATTCCCTATCTAGCACTTAACTTTTATTTTTTATCATTACCTCTTCAAGTAACAAACTAATCACCCATTTATTTCTTCCGAACATATGGCCTAGCCAATAAACATGTCTAATTCCAGATCGTTATATTTAATAGCTCTATATGTCAGCATTAACTTTCAAGTACACTCATGAAATCCGCGATCGGCGTCTTAAGTGTTAACACCCACTTAAGATTTTTGGTGGCTTTCGTTTTCCTCTCTGCCTCTTAGCAACAGATGATGTCTAACTTTCATTAAATGAAGTTCTTTTTTAAAAACTAAATCTGTTTCTGACTCACAAAACATGTCAGAAATAATGCCGGCAGGGTTCTATCTGCGCGAATAAATTTCGAAGCTTAAAGTAAAACTTTTCTCAATATTAAAATAATTTTAAATTAAAACGTACGCCAACGACCGTAATAAATGCTATGGAGAATTTGATGGAACTCCGACGGCGCTACATATCTTTGCTGAAGACATCATGTTGCCGAAACTGAAAAGGAATGCTCTATGGTCAGGAGGGAGAAGAAACTCGATTTTGACCCCGAGAAGAAACCATTTTTATAGTTTTTATTCTGTCTTTGCTGAAGAGGCCAGCCAGTTGGCCGTGAACGGAAGAAAAATTCTAATGGCGGGAAAAAAAAAGAAGAGAAGCGTGGATTCCTTATATTCCCGTCATGAAAGCCGTAACTCCTGCCGCCAGAGAAAAAGATCTTCTTCCTAGGAAAGTCTGTACAATAATTACGTGAATTTTACCACCATCGATTTACAATAGTGAAGTACCAACATCGAAAAAAAATTAAATAAATAAAATTTTACTAGTGCACATCGAATGACAACATCTGGATTACCATTCACCAAAAATTTCTTCCTCTACGAAGTAAAAGTCAGTTAAATTATTGGTTTTCATTTTTGTAACATTGAACTGACTGAGTTTTGCTGAACAGACCTTTTTAGAAGAAGAAGAATATATGATAATATATGATATTTAATTTTTATAATATAGTTGTGTTAAATGAGATATTCTTTATATTTTAATTGAGAAAACAAAGTGTATAGGTTTTGTCGCACAAAAGTTTGAGAAACTTTAATATACTTCTCATAATTTTATTTTAAGATATCGAATGAGTTAACATATTTATGATAGAAATTGGTGTTTTAAAGTTGAAAGATATAAATTAAGTTTTTTGAAAATTAACTAATGTACTAATACTCGTGATATATTGATTTTTATAAGAAAAAAAAGTAAAGTCACGTTGCATTCTTTTTTCTCCACTGAATTTTATTGTTTTCTTATTTGTTTTATATTCAGAAATAACCTTATTGCATGTTATTTAAATTTTTTTCATTTTGAAAGTTTTTGTTCTGATATACCGGCCATCTATATATATATCAAGATTCACTATTTCTCGAAATTTTTTTATTATCTAAATTTAAAATTCAATTAATAACTTGAAGCTTATTATTGGATATTGTACAGTGTATAAGGGAGAATACAATCATTATAATTTTGTATATGTCTTGAAACATTAAGAGGACAAACGTGTTCAGTTTGATATGTACACCTATTATAGAATTTCTTATTAGCATCTCTGAACATGTGTGATTTGATCACGCAGATTTCTGTGAGAGATGTGTCCTAAAATAAGTAGTGTGATACAGTTCATATTAGTGAATGTGTGTAAGAGAAAGTAAAGAATTTTGTCTATGAAGCGAATACTTAGAAGGTTACGGAGAAATTCAAAAAAATGTATGCGATATTGTTAAGTTACAGTGAATATTGTGGAAATTTTACATAAATACTAAGGTGATGATAGAAGAGAGTCCACATTTCCAACTCACACATTTGTTTAAAGAGCTCTTTTAATCTTATAACTCTTATTTTCTTTTATTCCTATCTTCTTATAATTTTTATATTCTTATAATTTATAACACATATGAAATAAAATATTGTTTATTGTGTTGAATAGTGCATATAAGTTGCTGTACACCGTTTTCATATTATTAATAATTTCATTTTATTAGTGTCTATATTTTTTTATCTTATTAAAAAATATGTATTTCAGATATGCAAAATTTTGTGTAACGCTATAAGGTATTACTACGATGGCGCCAGAGTAGACTTTTATACAAAATTATTATTTTAATATTTTTATGATACCATGTATTTTTATATCTACTATGTTGTTGTTTGATATGATATTATTTTCCAATATATTTTTTTTGAAAAAATTATCTGCTAGCTATAATACGAATATATTATTATGAAGGAATAGGAGGAAACGTGAGCTCTTATTCTGGATGTCGAATAGATTTGAACAAGCTATTCTTCAGTTATATGTACGGAAATTCATTTTTATCACTTAATTTTTTATGGAAGTCTCATTACTGTGTTTGTTGCTATAGTTTCGTTATCTTAGAGCATTTTGATTATAGTATTCTTTTTACATAAATATTTCTACTGTGTGTAATATGTGTTTCCAAATGATGTTATGCATTCTTTTGTATATGATGAAAATTGATTAAGTTTGTAAAGAGAGAAAAAAACCACTCCCTTGACTCCCTTTTAAAATTGGGGGGTCAAATGTAAGGATAATTAAATTAGATTAAAAATTAAATTCCCTATCTAGCACCTAACTTTTATTTTTTATCATTACCTCTTCAAGTATCAAACTAAACACCCATTTATTTCTTCCGAACATATGACATAGCCAATAAACGTCTCGAATTCCAGATCGTTATATTTAATAGCCCTATATGTCAGCATTAACTTTCAAGTACACTCATGAAATCCGCGATCAGCGTCTTAAGTGTTTACCCACTTAAGATTTTCGGTGGCGTTCGTTTTCCTCTCTACCTCTTAGCGTCAGATGATGTCTAACTTTCATCAAATAAAGTTCCTTTTTAAAAACTAAGTCTGTTTCTAACTCACAAAATATGTCATTTATATATATGTCAGGCACTAGGCCTGCTGATAAAATGAGGAGGGCATCATCTCTATAATAACGTCTTTATTTTGCTTTAATCACATAAAATCCAACATGGCGGCCCTTTTGCGCGCAACCGAGTAGAACAATAGACAACAATTCGGAGAGCAGTCACCAGTCAAGCCTTTTAGTTTATGCGTTCTCCTTCGTCAGCGTTTGCTCCACCTTTAAATAGGCTTATTTATCCACAAATCCTAACGCGATGGTAAAGAGTTCGCTCTATTTTCATTTATTACTTACTTAATTTGAAGCCAAACTTTTCAAACCTGGCATATATATATATATATATATATATATAGTATAATAAAATATAATAATAAAAGACAAATTGTAATTCCTGCAAAGCAACATGGAATTGAATTTTCAAAAAATCTATAAAACACCTCCAAAATATCAGTAGACTTTAAAAAAGGTAAGAGACGAAAATCTAATACTATAATATTATGTTTTCTTGAGCTGTCACTGAATTTGGGCAGTGGAGTAGGGTCAAGCTGATATATAGCGGCGCAAGATATATTCTTGGGGCAGCTAAGCCGGAATCGGCTCTTGCACCATTAAGTCATACACTCCTTCCGAAGGGTGATGCCTTTTACTAACATAATCACCAGAGAATGGTATTAACACTTCACAATAGTCTAACATTTCGTAATGTGTGGGAATTTCAGGGCCAGTTGAAGAGTGTAAGGTACCAAATATCAATTACTATCTTTTGCACATTCTCTAGTGAATGACTCGTCAGGTATTGGTTTGTTTGAGGGGGGGGGATCCTACATTTTATTAAGAAGCCGGCTATAGTTAAATGATTTTTTCATACTTTTATAAGCATAACAAAGAAAGTTTGAAGTCTAAAATATTCAAAATCTTCATTATAAATTTCCGCGTGTCTTTCTGTTTATAAAACTTTTAACTCTTGAAAACTTTAAACTCCTTTCTAACTCTTGAAAATTTAAAACAATAAATGTTACTCAAATTTATTCTTATGATATTATAGGAATCAAGAGAAAATTGACCTTTATATTATAAAATTTTATTTATACATTAATTCTGATAAATGAATTGATTGCTAACATATTTATATCATGTGTTTTTCTTACTAGATGTAGTAACAATATAAATTACTCGTAAGAAACTTCGTGAAAATTCGTTCTGATAGGGAAACTTTAGATATTAAGTGTATTGATCTAAAGCAAAATTACCTAGAATTATCTTTCTGGTGAACCTTACGTGATTATCAACTTTACTTTTATAACAATCCACTGAAAGTAAGGTACTGATTTTTTTTGCCACATATTCATAACTTTCGTAAACACCCTACTTTTTAAACCTTTACCACATACATTTTATAAAATATAAAATTTGACTCGAAGCCAATTTCCATTACTTCTTTTTTTAAAAAATTTTTTTAAAATTAATTTTTTTTAAAAAATTTTTTTAAAAATTAAACTTCTTTTATTAAAAATGATTTTTTATCAATATATTTGTTTAAAAACAAAATATGTGTTTATTAAGTCCAGTTATCTTTAAATTAAAATAGTAAAATTCTTTTCATATCCACTTCTTTGAGTATTATTTCTAAATGTTACTTAAATTATTCAAATAATTTCATATATCTAAGACTTCAAATTCAAACTGCATACAAGAAATAACAGCAATTATTTTCTATCCGTTCCTTAAATTATACTTATTTCTTTTTGGATTAACACGTAAAAAAATAATAAAAATGTTTTAAGAAACTATTTATTAATGTTTCCTAATGCAAATTTTTATTAACACTTAAACTTATATATTTAAATTTTTATTTTTATAAATGTAATGCATTTAGGAGAAAAATAATTATTCCCTAAAGTATAATGTATAATGTGAAAGTAGCACATTCAATTAATTTTTTTCAATGTGATAAGATATCTTGTTTAAGAAACATACTTTGTATTGTGTTAAATTTAATTTTCTGTATATTCTGCCAATAAAAAGCTGTTTGAATACACTTTATGTCACACAAATTAAATGATTCGTATATAAATAGATTAAACAAAAAATAAAACGCATCTTTTGATGCGATAAAATAACTCTAAATGCTTATTAAAATTCAACTAAATTGAATTATATTTAACTGAACTGAAAAAACTGCATTCATAAATTATTTTTGTAATATTATCATTCAAGGTATAAAGGAAATTAAAACCATTTATCTTATCAATTGCATTTAAATGGGATATCGTATTAAATGGAGTTATATCCGCAATTAAATTCCTTGCGAATAACAGAAGATTGTTATTCTGATAAAAATACGCACATTTAATGAAATATGAATAGAAGATGTTTAAAACATTGATTTTTAAGGGGCAAATTTCAAATATGATTTTGGCTTTTAATTGTTGAAGAAATTTTCCATTAATTTTTTTCATTTAAAATGGTTTATTAATACGATGCAAAATATCTTCAATGCACAGGTAAAATTATACTATACTACTACTATACTATATAAATTTTAGCACAGATCAAAGTAACATCTATGAGATTTAGGTTTCTTTAATAAGGTAAATTAATATTTATCCATCAGTTTTTTACAGTAACAAATGTTTCATATGCACCATATTAATATTAAATCCAATTCTCTTAGGAATTTAGATTATTATTTCTTAGGACAAACCATTTCAGTAGTCGAAAAGAAGAGTATATAAAATGTTCTTTTCTGTTCTATTAGTAAGTGAATTTAAAACATATGTAAAAACAGGTATTTATCAAAATAATGGAACACCCGTCAATAAAAATGTAATTGTTGAATGCGCTTCGTGAGGCTTTAAATATAATAATATACCTACCAGTTTATATATAATATATATGATATGATTTGAAGTCAGAAATAGACTTAGTTTTAAAAAAGGTCTTCATTCTAGAATGAACACATCTCTTCTGACGCAAGATGTAGAGAGAAAAAGAACGCCACCGAAAATCTTTAGTAGGTTTAACACTTAAAACATCGATCGCGGAGTTCAAGAGTGCTCTTGAAAGTTAATGCTGACATATAGGGCTATTAAATATAACAATCTGGAATTAGACATGTTTATTGACTAGGCCATATGTTCGGAAGAAATAAATGGGTGCTAAGTTTGATACTTGACAAGGTGAGGAGAAAATAAAAGTGAAGAGCTAGATAGGGAATTTAATTTTTAATCTAATTTAATTATCCTTACATATATATATATATATATATATATATATATATATATATATATATACTCGTATATTAAGAGAAATGCATATTTTCTGGTAGTAGAGGTACCTTTTTTGAAGTTCTGTAAGTCTTGGATTTTTTTCCATACGCGTAAAATGAAATTTATCTCAGATATTCAAAATAGCAGAATCGTTGAGTCTCTCTTGTCGGAGAATTTGTGATCTAAACATACAACTTTTAAATGTTTCTGGAGGAACGATGTCCAAAATTTTGACAGCATACACTCAGTGCGAGAAGACAATCTAGCAAAGCAAAATAATGGACGGAAAGAGAAGCTTAGTGAATGAGACTAGCGGATATTGGAGCGTATAGTAACGTCCAATAAATGAGCAACTGCAGAGAATGTGACTTCAGAGCTCGATCAGCATCTGGATTATTCAGTGTCAATGATTACAGTTAGAAGGTACCTTTATAAATAGACCGATTAGGATGCAACAGCCATTTCAAAGCCACTTGTCTCATTGAGGTTAACTCCAAAATTCGTCTACAGTAGCGTTTTACTCACACAAATAAGGCTGATTGACAAGCCGTAGAAAGTAATATGGTCCAGCGAATCGTCTTTCACACTTTTCCCTACAAAAGGACGGAGGAGTTTACAAAAGCGTATGGCCGCGATTGTCTCCTTCTTTCTGTCAAGCATGAAAGTAGGTCTGTCACGATACAGGCAGCCTTGTCACAGTTTTCTGCTGAACCAATTGTAACACTGAAAGGATAGATCACTGGAGAGAAACATTGAAAATTGTTAGCTGTCGGGTTTATCCTATGATGCAAACTTAGTTTCCAGCAGGAAATTGGATTTTTAAGGATGATAATGTACCTATCTATGAGCGAGACTTGTCCAATCATTATTTGATAAGTAAGAGGATAAAGTAAAAAACCTATCTTGGTCCGCACAATCACCCAGTATCAATAAAATTGAGACCTTATGATTTATTATTTAACTTCAATATAGAATCGGAATTCTCCAACTGAATTTCTTCAAGAACTTTCGCAGCACCTCCATGATGAATGATACAATATTCCTCTAAACACTATTCAACAGAGCATTGAACCGGAACTGAACCGAAAACCGTAACAGCTGTCATTTTGGTCTGAAAACCAGAAATGAACCTTAAAAAATAACGGTTTATTTTGGTTAAAAAATCTTCAGTCATTTTGTTACTGTAATCAACTTATCAATATTTTCAAATTTAACATCAACACCATATAATTATATCACCTTGTATATTGCTTCTAGGTTTCCTGTTTTGATGTTTGGTAGTACTTTTCAGTTTCAGTTTCGAAATGAATATACCTGTGTATAAACTAAAAATATTCATGATTTTTTAAGAAAAATATCAGTCTGAGTTACATTTCAGCATGCGATCATTCACGGATGCTTGTACAGACTGTTTAGATAGAAAATTCATTATCACGAACTTATTTGTTAAATGCGTGTTCAAAAGGGATAAGGTACTTCCAATATTTTGATAACCACCTGTATACAGTTTAAATACAAAAAAGTATGCATTGCTGTAAAATACACACATTATTTACACCATTTAATATATTTGCTCATGCTCAAACTGCACAATAAACATTATTGCCTTGGGTCTAAAGAAATAGAAGTATAAATCAGCTACTGAGATGTTATCGATCTGGATAAATTTTTCATCCTTTGTCTATAATGGTTGTTCCGTAGCAGCTATTATCGGAGACGGGGCACTCATTTCATTTGTTTTTGGGCACAGGATTAAATTATTAACCAACATTAAGTCCCAGCTCTTACTTCTTTGTTCTTTAACGTGTTTTTTCTTTTATTCGGTGGGAGACTATTAAAAGAATAATATCTGCTTCGGAAGGATTGCAGGACCTATGAAAATCGATTTCATTTAGGAGCATTAGAGGTACTGGAGCTATGATTTGCATTTTTTTAAGAATTACTATTAATTATAATTACTTGCGTAAGTAATATCTTTAAGGAAATCTTTACATTTAAAAAAAATAATTGGTTTGATAAGATATAATTTGAATGAAATGAAATATAACAAAGACAATTGCAATTTTCAGGCACAAAATGAATTTATGTAGAGGAATGAATCTCCTGTTAGCTTAGGCTAATTCCTCAAAGCGTAGAACGCAAAACATTTGCTTCATGAATCACAATTAACTCATGAAAAGAAGTAATGTAAACAATACTAACAAATGTGTCAAATTTAGACAATGACTTGATGATAGTAGCTTATGAATTTAATAATGTGGTAAACTAATGCAGAACTGTTTCATTAAATATAAACAATGTCTTTGAATCAAACTTGTTCAGAAACATGAAGTAAAATATAACTGATAAAAAATAAAATAATTAGTTTTCATTTACTTTGTGAAGTAAAATATTTTAAAATTTATTGCTTTTTGCATACACATATTTAATTTTTTATACTCCTTTTAGTAAATATAATTCGTTAAATTTATGCATTTTATTTCTTATTGATGTTTTAACTATAAATATTAAATGATTCTTTAATTTTTGAAAAATATTTACTTTCAATAATTACTAAACTAAGAATTTTTAAAAAATATGTTTTTTTAAAAAATTATTTAACATTTAACTGAAATATCGAAATATATTTTTACTATAATCTCCCTCTCTTAACACTGTATTGTTTCAAATCTAGCATATAATAAAGAAATTCATTTAGCAGTTGGTTTTTTTTACAAATGTCTGCTTAAATGTAGAAGTTTAATAAAAAAAAATAAAAAAAACATCAATTAAAATAAGATAAAATTTGCGAACTAAATTTATATGTCAAATGTTCTTCAAATGATGTTAAATTCATTTTTTATCTTTTTCCATGAATATCTAATGAGAAGTGATTGCTTGAAATTTAATTATAATGTATTTCATTGTAATAAATATTACCGTTTTAACATCAAAAACATTTTAACATTTTCTTACAACTTCAAAAGGCTGCTATATGTATGCTTTTCAAGAAAAATTAATACATTTGCATCTATATTTTCATTTTAAATATGTTATTAAAAAGTGCCCTAATTTAACAGGTCTTTTAATTTAACTATATCATATACCTCATGCCACTAATAATGTAAATGATCACTTGTACTCTTCAAACATATTTTCTTTTGAAACACATATGCATAAAAACTATCGTTTTACTGGAAAAAAATTTTTTAATATTGTTTTTTTTTTCCAATTTTCAAATAATTTCATCGAATAAAATTGTAATCCAAAGGGAAATCAATATAAAGCACACAATACTTTTAGATTATTCTAATATTGTATAGATATATAAGAATTCTACAACATATACACGCGTCGCCTTTTAATCTGTTATATAAAGGCAGTTATCACTTTATTTATAATTGCTTAGATACATATATTTGTCTTAATGTTTAAATAACTGTAAACTGGTAAGAGTATTAATTACACTACATTAATGTTGCTTGTAGTATTCAGGATCTCGTTACCCGCACGATCGTTCGACTGAGTGTTACTTGAGTCAATGCAGCTGTTAAGGTAATTTCTTGCCATGTAAGTTTTCTTTTGTGTTTCTATAATTTTGATGAAAGGGTAAATGAAAATGAAATATATCGTTATATATTTAATACCTCTTATTATTTTCTTGAAGGTTAAAATAGACGAGTGCCTTTTCTTCTCGCTTTATTTTTTGAAATTAATTTTTTCTTTCATGCATTTGTTGAGGGGTATGACATTTTCAACTTCTATGCAAATATCTGCCTCATTATTCCCTACCCCCGTAAAAGAAAATAATTGGGAGTTTGTAAGGTGTAGTTTACTTTTATTTATTTTTAAAAATAACATAATTTTTTGATACATTCTATTATTTTTTCACGAAATACTGTGATAACTTTTAAACAAACACTTTGCATTTGTCTAAAATGAAAATAATGCCCAAACAAAAAGAATGTTCGTGATAGATGAATAAATCAGTTTCGAAACATATCGATACCTTAGATGCTAACTATGCTACGGACAAAACATATGAACCATTAATACTGGTTCAAATATCAAGTTAAGATGAAAGCAATGAAATAAAACATTTCAATATTTGTAATTTAAAAACTATTTTGGATCATCTTTTCCCATCAAAGGCGTTTGAAATCATTCATTTCATCCTTTCAGCTGCAGAAAATTCTTGGTTTCAAAACAAACAAGATGCAATATAAAACAAAATTCTTCAAAAAAAAATTGGCTTCCTTAAGTTTGTTAGATATAGCAGAAGCGT
Organism: Trichonephila inaurata madagascariensis; assembly: GCA_019973955.1. Classification (NCBI taxonomy): domain Eukaryota; kingdom Metazoa; phylum Arthropoda; class Arachnida; order Araneae; family Nephilidae; genus Trichonephila; species Trichonephila inaurata. The sequence goes on from BMAV01000682.1 coordinate 13,537, forward strand.
TAGTAGCATCTTCAGCTGCTAACAAAAGTATTTTAAATGATGATGAAGATTATACAGTGTTGCAATTCTTCCAGCAAAGTCGAAGTATAATACTTTGCTTGCTAAGATTCCATGCCAGGATAAAATACATGCCATGCATACCCATTTTCGATGTGTTGATGGCTATATGTTTCGATGTGTTGTTCTAAGACCTCTCTCAAATGCAAATTTAAAACCTGCGAAAGCAGTTTGAAAACACGTTTTGAAAAATGCAATGTTTATTTATGCTTGCGAAAAACAAAAACATGATTTAAATATTTCCACCGAAAGTAAATTGTGAGTCAGTAAAAGATTTAGCGATGCATCCATAGTTTCCTAATTTGTAGCAGTTTCAGTTGAATCAAGTTTGTTTCTTTTATCAACTTAGAGTCTATAAGTGCGAAATTTCACAGGTGATGATTTTGCGGAAAACGCCCAGTCCGTACGAACGAGCAGTTACAGCTTACATTTTACGGGGAGCGTGGAACTTTTTTATTATTTTTCCAGTGTCATTGTGGTCAACATGGTGTTAATAATCAGAGGAATTTAGTATTTAAACATAAAAATATTTCGGGTATTAAATGGATAATCAAACTTGGCTCTTGAGTCCTAAAATGCAACTATTTATCACTTTTTTTTTTAATATTTACTCAAGATATAATCCGAAGCTAATCAATGACATATATCATGTGAAATTATTTTTGTAAATGTTTTACACATTCAGTTTCCTTTTCATGAATTATATTAATAATTTCCCTTTGTAAACATATATTACGCACGTTTGTAATCATTTTGTCATAATTATTGGTAAAACTAGTATTGACCCAAAATGTTTCTATCAATTCTTTTTTTTTATTTTTATTTTATTTTTTTGAATAGGAAAATAACTAAAATTTATCTGCACCACCTTTTCGATTTTATAAAATGTAAGTAAAACATGAACAAAAAAAAGCATTCGATTTCATTTATTACCTGAATCATTCTCCTTTTTTATCATTCAACAATTTAAATGTGAAATATTTGGAATTTTATCAACATTTCATAATATTATTGCACAGAAAAATGGAACTCTAAATTGCAGCCATTTGCCTTTCAATAAATAATTTAATTTATGTATATAACTAAATAGGTGGTTTTGCAATTTTAATTAGTATCGCTAACTAATATCTTATAGCTAAGAGTAATGATATTGCAAATTTAAAATAGTGTTGTGAAAGAAATTTATTTTTTTTAAAAAAGTATTGTGAAATACATAAAACATAATTGTTGAATTTGAAACATTTGAAAAGTATTTTGTTATACACCGAATACATCATTATCAGCGTAGAAGCAAAATTATTTTTTTAAATAATACTTTTTATTCAATATAAAGCTTCTGAAACTTTAGCTAGTAAAATTATATTATAAAATGTTATTATATGAAAAACGATAAAGGAATTAAAAAAATATATATTATTTACAGCTTTTAGTTTAATAAAAACCGTCATCATTCATTGCTTACTAATTCAAAATTTATAACTTTCTATAGATAACTCTGTTTAAATAAACTACATAATTAATTTTTATAGTCATACCATTAAAAATTTGAGTATGCCAACTCACAGTGTGGGATTCCAATGTTGTAAATCATTTAAATGTTAATATATACTTTTATATATCTGAGGGTATTTTTTTAATCAATATTTAAATTAAAAAATTACTCCAATTTTCAAACTCGCTGTGATTATCTTCGTTAATTATTGGTTCGACTATTTTGCTTGTTTCATTTTTAAGAAGAATACAAATTTTCGACTATTTTGCTTGTTTTCTTTTTAGGAAGTATACAAATTTTTCATTTCTTTTTACAGCCTCAACATTAGAATCAGATAATATTAAACATTTAATTACGCCACTATTGAGTTTTTATTAATTTCACTAGTTTCCTAATATTAGATTTTGTTTTACTCCATCACGTTTTCTTCAGTTATGTAAAATATAATAAATACTGTAAATACTATATTTTTTCAAACTTTCTTCTTCAAAATCTATATTTATTTTACATGTTAAAAAAATAGCTGCTTGATATTGGAAATTTAACGCACTCACACACATATACATATGCATCTGGATTACGTATAATTTTTAAAAAATATTTGATAGAAAAACGGTGTCGATAAAAGGTTAGTTTTTTCAGCTATAATTTAATAAGAACAATGTATTACTTTAAAAAGTCTTATCATAAAATCCAGCTTTTTAGTTATGTACCAAAAGCGGTAACGATGTGTTTCAAGAGAAGACAATGACAAAAAAGAAAACAATTTTCATTGGAAAAGGATTTGCGCTATAAAGTGTCTCGACAATTTTCTATGTGTGAAAACAGTCTGTTTTCCATTCTTTTATTTCTTTATCTCTGCTGTTGTTTTCTTAGTTTTCTTTTATTTTGCTTTTTATCAACCGTACAACGACTGGTAATCGTCTTTTGATAGGTTTCGGTGATAACTGAAGAAAAAAAGACAATTTGATTTTGTTTCAAAACTCCGTTGTCTTATCTCTTTCTGTATACATTTTTTCTCTCAACTTTAATCCAGTCTCCTTTTAATAAAAGGTAAAAGTATCTAGGGAAACTGTGTCATTGTATCGATTGAAAAAGGCACTGCAATAAAAGAATAAAAATTCGTTTTGTTCTTCCGTTTTTTTTTAAAAAAATTCCAATAAAAGTTTTATTTTTTAGTCCGAATAGGGGAAGAGTCTTCTGAAATGGTTTTGAATTGATAAATTCTTATTTAAGATTTGTTCAAGAGATGAATTGATTTCTCTGCATTAAAAAGTGAATGCTTCAATTATTAGTTCTTTTATTTTGGTTCTTTTATAGTTCTACCTTAATATTTTTCCTCATTTATTATAGGTATTATTTTTTCATGTTTCAGATTTTAGCAGCAAATGTATTATTACTTTTTTTGCTCTATTTGAAATTTATAGTCTTATACTTCAGAAATTAGAGCTAGACATGGATTTAAAATAAAAGGTAAAAAAAAAAAATTCCCGTCTTTTTTTTTAAATAATACTTGCGCGTGTTAATTAAAAATATATGTTCTATTTTACTAGCGTATTTAAATTTTAACCCTCACGCTGTACATCCCTCGATTTCCACAGGCTTACGTAGGCTTAGCGCACGTAGCACTACACCGCGAGGTGGTTAACGTATACAATGTCTAATTCTATTATTATCAATGAAATAAGTATCAATAATTGCTAATATATATAAAAAAAGCATTTTAGAAAAATACTCATCATCAAAGATTCTTATTACGTGAGAAAAGAGTATACGGAAGTAATCTCAATTATTTGAAAGACTAGAATTTCTCCTACATAATGAATTACATTTTATATTCCTTAGATTTCATCAAAAATATCAAAGAACATAAATGCAATTATAATGATTTTGTATAAAAATATTTACCCTTCTCACTTAATATGAAACATCCTAGCTTTTTTCAATGGTCAACGATTTATGAGGTGATGCTTATCTGATTTGAAAGCTTTTGCTTTGTAATCTTATAAAATTAAACACAGTATGACACAATGTAAGAGTTTAGCGGAATGCCGAATGAAGATTACTAATGAGTAATTTCGAATTTCTTTGAAAAAATGTTATTGAAGTTTCTAAGCAATATTCTATAAATTTAGACACACACACACACACACACACACACATATATATATATATATATATATATATATATATATATATATATAAATATAATGGACGTTGAATTAAGTTACTTATTAAAAGCATGCAAAGTAATTTCTTGCACGGACAAATTTAATCTCTGGAGTCCATTATTTCTGTCTTATTCATATGTTCTAAAGAGGCTATTAAAAATACACAAACATGTCTTCGAAAAAGATATGCATGGATATCTTAAGTTTTACTAAATTCTTATTAATGGAAATTAAGATGTTATATGTGTTTTGCATTTAGGATATAATTATAAGGCTTAGTGAATTTATAGAGATAATTATAGCAATTCTTATTATAAAAGATTTTATAGTTCATATAAAATCATTTCAGAAATCCCCATTTCAATAAACAATTTTAAATAACCGATTCAATCTCTTATAATTTAGAAAAAACAAAACGAAAAAAAGCAAATCAATCAAAACTATTTATAATGAAAAACATATCTAATTTGATGTAATGTGAAAGACAAAAATTACCATATAAAATGTAATGTGGAATTATCAACGAAATATCAGTCACTATAGCTCCTTCCCAAATTTATATCAATGCAGGGCCTTAAAATGAACTACACTGAAAAGCCACTAAATTAAAACCATACGATTTAATAGGAAAAATTGTCATATTTTACCCTCAACACTCGACGTGTCATTGAAACTGCAAGAAGTTGATAGTTACTATGAAGTATCTGGTATAAATAATCCATAATTGTCCCTTCAGTTCCTGCTCATTGCAACTTGGTAGCGTAAAAGAGCGTATTTGCCTTCCCAGATTGCGCCACAAATGTCTGATTGTATTTATTTAAATTTAATGAGAATTGATTGATTGATTGAATATTAACATCGCACTGTTCAGCTACACGAGGGCTTTTGGCGACGGACCACGTAATTTTGAACCATGGTCAAGTGACGTGTACGACACCTGAGCAGGCACCCCCCTCTCCTTACTACCACACCACACCAACGGGAGGACGTGTCAGCTCTCGACAGATTTAAAGTGCATTTCTGCCCTACACGGTGGGTCTTTAGTGGTACTGAGCTCGAACTCGTGACAAAAAAAACCAAGATCCGATATCTATACCACTCGGCTACCGCGGCCACAAATTTAATGAGAAAACTCAGACATTGCATTAAATTCCTCCCAAATGATTCGAACACTCTTACATCATGCATTATTTTATTGGTGCACATCATCACCCAACGGGAACACTGTTTCCATAAAGAGTTACAACTGGTTTGAAATGCTGTTCTTATAGCGCACAAACGTTATGGATTATTCTTTGGATATGGTAAATTATAATGTGGCCCATATCACATATAATAATGCCGCCACCGAAAGCTTGTACCGTCACCAGGTTAGATATACTAGGGATTGGCTGAAAACTAGCGTTCGGTGGATATGAATAACCAGAGAAAGCTGATTTTTCGGTCATTATTTGATGGTTTATTGCTTTATTCTATGATCTTTTGCATGCAATGTTGGCTCTGACACTCCATCGGCATAGGGAGACGTTTCAGGGAATGGCTGCATAGTTTCACGAGCAATAATATTAATCAATTACCGTAAAACCCGGTGTATAACGCGCACTTTTAATACAAAAATAAGACTGCCACTTACGGGTGAGTGTTATACGTCGGATATAAAAATGAGAGCTTTAAAAATAAAACAAAAAAGTATGCCCAGAAAAAAATTAGAGTTATATATATATCGAAATACTGCTTATTTACAAGAAATGACATTCCTTATGAACTGGAAAGTTTGTAGCCTTAGAAGTGTACTATTATTTTCTAAAGCTTTGAATAAAACCTCCAACAAATGACTCAAAATATTCGAAAATTGCGCACGTACTTCGTAAAAGAGGGAGTTGTGTTATACGGTGAATGTACCTAAAAAAATAAAAATTACAGCTTAAAAGTAAAGGTGCGCGTTATACGCTGGATTTTACGGTTCTTAATCATAATTAGCATTTATAATTCGGAAAGTTTCAAGCAAACTTTTACTCTTTATCGAGTTTATGCAATATTTAAGATGAAACTTCACACAATATTGTCCCAAATATCATCTTATGCATTCATTGCTTACCATATCAAACACAAAAGAGTCATTGCACATTTGCTTTCAATGTAATTAAATCAGGAATTGGAAAAAAAAATATTTTTAGTAGTTCAGAAAATATTGAAAAAGCCCCAAATTCATATTCATAAAAACGTAGTCAAAAGGTACAGACTACTAGTTCTTATTTTTTTAAATATTGATCTAACTAGTAGAAGGTGCTAAATATGAAATTAATGTTATTAATCCTTTATTTGAATTAACTGAATGTTTGGCTTTATAACAGTTCTGAAATTTATCTTGAACTAAAGAATTTTCGATTTAAAATTAAACTAGGAATACAAGAAATTTAAATCTTCTTTATTTTATTCGGTAAAATAATTACAGAAATGTTCTGTGTATTAAGAGCTAATTAGTTAACTATTGAAAACATTTACACTTTAATTTAGTTTCCTTTAGACCAGTAAAGGCGATATACATATATTTTCTATCGGTATGGATCCTGTGAATGTTCTTCGGATATCCATCGCTTGGTTGAATATTTTATTTAACCTTATTATAATGGTAGAGAGAGAGAGAGAGAGAGAGTGTAATTTTACATTTAACAATTACGCTTAACCCTTTATCTACCACATTATGATTTACTGCAATTTTTTTCATGCAATATTTTTTTGTAATCTCTGCGTAGAAATTAGTGGAAATACTCAACTTTGGGAAATTTAATCCGTTAGAGCTACTTAATTAAATTGGTACTCTTTGAAGTACCGTCAGTTCATAAAGATCTAAAATATTTTATTAATACGAAAAAACCAAATGAATTTTTTAAAGCAGTTTTAAGTCTTAAAAAATGCTAAAAAACCAGAAAACACTAATATTTTATAGCACAAAATACTTATTTTTAAAGATAATTAAATATTTAAAAATTTATTTACTCTTTTTTACACATAAAATTAATTTCATCAGATTCAAAGAAAAGTTTTTTCTTGTCATTAATACACAAAAATTCATTACACATTGTGCATTTTGAGTGAGGTTTAGACTGAATGTTTTTTAAAGCACTGCATCCCCTGGGGTAGGAAATGCTGCATTTTCTTAACATGAACTACTGCACCTTGAGTCTTGTTCAATGTCTTGATCGTCATCTTAAGAATCTAACAAAAATTCTAACAAAAATTCTCAGATTGTTTGCTGGGACTTCTGCATCTGAAAAATCATCTGTTAGTACATCACTGATTTCAGATGATAGGTTTTGTAATAAATCCAGACTTTCAAAGAAAATAAATAATATTAACACCTTGAAAATCTCCTATTATTGTTAAATATCAGTTACACATAAAAAAAAAGTTAAAATGTTAATGTTTGAAATGAGAATAGGTATTTCATTTAGTTGTCAAAAAAAATGCTTAGATTCAAAGTTTAAAATTTTTTGAAAACGTTAAAAAAAACAATAAAGGAAGCAAAATAAATAAGTTAAGTTAAAATAAAATGCCAAAAAAAAGCATATAAGTCTATTTTATTATTGTACTACAGTGATGACTCTACAATAGAACAAAAAATAACAATAAATCAACATGGACGAAGAAAAAAAATACTATGTTCCGCTCTAACATCCACTGTGATGTCTTTTCTTATAGGTATCACAAAGTTATTCAACTGTAAAATCAATCATGTACAATGTTCATTTAAAATAAACATTCAAATCGCTTTATAAGATCTTGAATAACATACAAAATAAAGCACCTTTTGACATTAACTACTTTTTCGGAGCAAAAATGGCAATCTTTGCAATCGGTTCAAAATGTCAGCTTAAATCGCACAACTTCTGCTATAAAACTATAAAACTATTCACCTTCCCCACTAAAATACTCATCAAATAATCCGTGCTGTCATATAACTTTAAAGAGTGGATTTAAAAGAAAATTCATGCTAAGTATTGCCAAGGTATCCGTAAAAGTAGTTATTCTATGTAGTTTTAAAGTAAGTGGTAGTTTTAAGTACCATAGGTAGATAAGATTAAATTGAGAGCCATGCATAATTTTTCTTTCTATATTGAATTATTAAAAATAATTACTTATCAAGAACTTATTAACATACAAATTTTGAATGACGCAGTGCTTTTTATACACCTTCAAATAATTTTTTAAATGAAACATCTTATTTTTTAAAATATTGTTGGCCAAAATAATTCTTATATAACATTCATATGATAATCTGACTATTTTTAAAATATTATGCATTTTAATAAATATTTAATCAATTAATGAAACATTCCATATAACAATGTGATTTTTTTTATAAATAGAAGTAAAAATAAAATTTATGCGTTGTAATTATTTTACTTTTCGAGGATTTTGAATGAATAATAATATCCAATTTTATTAATAGCATAGCTGACTTTTTCTGTCATATAGCATTTCAAATAAAAATAAGCATAGATTATTTGTATAATAATTTTTAATTTGTGTTAAGTTATCCGACTACGTTCGGAACCGTGATTTTAAGAAAGCACATAAATGGATAATGTTCGTGATATTTAGTGTCACTTAGATTAGAATACACCTATAAAATTGTTTTAAGGACATTTTGGCAAAAAAGAAATTATTGAAATACAATATTTTGGCAAAAAATTAACTTAGAATAACCTGTTTTTTAAAATTTTCTCCTTTTGTGAAAAATGATTCTATCATAATAATATTTTAACTGTATATAGCTCAGACCTCAATACAGAGGCTCAACTATGATTTTTGAAAAATTCACATTATTTTCAGAGTTACAACTCATTGAAATAATTATCGGCGTTTTTTTCTTAAAATTTATCCCCTCTGTTTTCGTAAAAAATGGATAAACCAACTTATAAGTTATACGTTTCAAAAATTCTAGTTGAGCCTCTTTACAGAGGTCTGAGAAGCATTTTTCACAAAAGGAGAACATTTTGAAATGGGTAATTCTATGTTCAATTTTTGTCAAAATATTGTACTTCAATCATTTTTTATTGTAATAATATTCTTAAAATAATTTTATATACATTATTTAATCTAAGTGACACTAAATATCATAAATAGTATCCATTTATATGCTTTTGCAAAATCACGGTTCCGAACATAGTCGGATACCTTAAAATCAATCGTTTTAATTCGAAAATTTCGTTTTCTGAAAATATTTTAACAAGTCTAAAAATAAATAAGTTTAAGTTTTGCGATTTGCTTCCAAATGCCAACCATTCTCCACGTTGGCACACGTATATAATGTATTGGGGGAAGGGGGGGAGGAGGAATAAAGAAGCAAAAATAATCTGGAATAAATAAATCCTTCGCAAACATTGTCAAGGTCATTTTATTGCATTCCAAAATCATCGGAATAATTTTACGGATAGAAGTGCACAGAAAGGATCATACTTCGGAAAGACGTATATATACGTCT
>BMAV01000682.1:46533-59926 GCA_019973955.1 Trichonephila inaurata madagascariensis
TATATATAATGACGCTCGCAAGTGTTTTTTCTTGCAGCAAAAAGAAACCTGATCTAAACCACTGATTGTAGAATATTTCTATTCGCGCACTGACGAAAACTGTTTACCACATGGCTAGGAAACCTATGAGAACCATAAATAGTGGTTTTTTTTATTTCGTGCAATTTTATTTTTGGACATTTCGAGTGCTAGATTTGGAAAACTGCTCACTGTGCGACGTTAATATTCACTCACTCCCTTACGTACTCTTTTGGAAAAAATCATAGCACAAAGAAGGACATGACTGATTGTGCTGAAACTTCGTAAGCAAAGACATGTTAACACTAGAACGTCCATCGGTGTCAATTTGACACCAGGGCCTGTTTATTTTGTTCTCCTTTCCGAATTTTTCCATTGAATTCGGCAATTTTTCACAGCTTTTAATCATTTTCCCTAGTGATTACACAAAAAAGGTTTTTTGGTTCTAGGTTACTTAGGGGTGAACTAAATATACCCAGAACGTCTGATGGTGTCATTTAGACACCAAAGCAATTTATCCTTTTAGAAAGCTTTTTTTCAATTAAATATAGTTCACTAAATAGATATTAGAAGTAAAACGAATTTCCCAAAGTTTTATCGCGCATTTTTTTTACCTTGAATAAGGTGTTATTGAGTTTACAGCGGAATTGAATCAATTATACTAAAATCGTTATGTCTAAGGGTTTCGTTACAAAGTATTTGATTATCTGCTCATAAAAAACTCATTCGATTTTCGAACATAGTGAAGAGCAGGCACGATGAAACGATAGTTCTTAGAAAAGGTCTAACCCCTGATAAAACTGCTGATTTGTTACGAAAGCTTTCTGAGAATGAGAGAGAGAATTGGCTCTAATTTAGATTCCGAAGAAGACATAAGATTAAATGAAAGTGACTGCGAAGAATCTGAAGAAAGTCAGATGAAATTGATAATATTAAAGTAAATCCTCATATATATGTCGCTAGGGATGGCACAGAATGGATACCGCATAATAGTAATGTGGTTCAACAAAATCCTGCAGAGCAGTGGTTCAACAAGCATCGCAAAACATAATGTCAAAAACAGTTTTTTTATGATGTAAATAGTCATAATAAATGATAATTACCTGAAATAAATTTTAAAAAGTCTTAAAAGTAAACCCTAGTGAACAGTGAACCTACGATTATTTAGTTAGAACAAATACTTTATATATTTTATATCGCTGTGTCAAAATGGCACCAGAGGACTTTTAAGGGCAATCGAAATCCCGGACGTTAAACTGTTGATCGAACATGCAAATGATCAAACTTTCAAGGCGAATGAACATGAATTGCTGTTGTAGTGTGCATTTCTTCTGAGCATTTTACAAAATATAAAACCGGTACTGGAGGCCGATTATTTTTTTTTTCATTTTTACCTTTGTGTTTTCTTTGGAAAAAACGAATGATGCCATTACGATGTTTTCCAATACTGTGTAGGTAATTGAATGACTTTGAACGTAGTCACTTTGTCTGAATGTGTATAGCTGGAATTTTTCATACTGAGCAATATGTCGTCACCTACAACCTACAGACACAGATGTGCAAAGATACTGGTAGTAATGGTTGATGTGAGAAACTTATCCACGAAATGAATTATCTGTAAGCCAAGAGGCGTAAATGCGAGGTAAGATGGCATTATTACTCGACAGGCCATTAACTGCGCCAGTGGTATCATTGTTTACAATTCAACGTACTACATCCACTTCACTCCCCCCATGGTTCATTCCACCATTTCATGGTGTTTGGATGAGGCGGGGTTACGCTCACAGCAGCTTTTAAGACGTCTGCCCCCTCCCCCAACATCATCTGGAGTGGTGTCGCAGCCATTAATTATGGTTTCCATCGCACTGGCATCAAATTGTGTTCAACTATGAATCTCGCTTTACTCTTGAAGAAGATGACCATCGCCTCCTTATCTGAAGATGCCGGGGCCAGTGGTCCCAATCTGCCTTTGTTTTACAAAAGCATACATCCATAACCTCAAGTGTGAAGGTATAGGGAGCTATCTCATACTGCAGCAGGTCATCTCTAGTCATCCTCCATACATCTTTAAGAGATTTACGATATGCCGATACCATCCTGCGGCCGGTTGTATTAACCTTCATGGCACGTCATCCAGGGGGCAGTTTCCAACAACATAATATATATGTATTTTCTTTTTTGTGCACTTATTTTTTGATTCACTTATTAATCTTTCGAGAAATCACATACTAATAATATCGTTCATTCAGTTTACGTATTTTCCTTACACCAGGACTTCTCAAACTTTCAATATTTGAGACTCAATTTTCAATCATAATTTTCATCGTGCGCTCCCCTATGCAAGAACAATTTATTGAAATCAATAAAAATGCACTTTGACACTAAAACTACAAAACGATCTTAATGATAAAACGTACAAACTATCATGATAGGTATTAAATTTTGTGTATATTACTTTCAAGTAATAGATATTTAATGTAATATATGATAAGTATTATGTTATTTTTCTTTTCTAAATTTATATTGGAAAAAAGTAATTTTTAATTGAAGAACGTATCAGTGTTTCTAAGGTATCTTGATCCAGAAATGCTTTTAATTGACGAAATTGATATCTTGATAAATTTCACGTTAAGTGAAGAAATCAAAATGAAATTTAGTAATTAATCACTTTGAATTTAATAAAAAGATAGACGATGAATTTTCAGCACTGAAAACAAAATTTGTGTCTTATACTATTTTCATTTAGTATACTAGTAATTATTAAATTTGTTCTTAATTTGATAATGATGTATTAATTATCAAACGCATTGCTCGGTTTTGATACATTTATAATTTAATTATATCAGTGAAAATTTGCGTTTCATATTTCAATATGTCAAGATGTATTAATATTTTTTTAAAAAAACTATTCTTTATTTTCGACTTTTTGATGAGCTCACGGTTCCTATGTAGGATTGTCATTCCCCCTAGATGGGCGTTTCCCACAGTTTGAGAACCGCTGACTTACACATTTATAGAAAACATAGCTCTCAAATATTAACATAACATTTCATATAAACTCAAATTATTTTAAAGTATTGAAATAATCTATTTTACAACAAAAGTTTTATCACATTTCCGAATGCAATTAAGTACACGTATTTCAAGGCATACAAATTGTTCTGGGCCGCTAATAGAGTCCTATGCTATAATCATCATTTTCTAGGAAAGAGAGCAAGTCGACATCAGAAATTTCCGTGACTGGGATTACTAAGCTTTTGAATTTTCTGAAGTGGATGAATTTTGAATGGACTGTAATTGGGCTGAATTGAAGGTTCGTAATATGATTTATTATGCATGTAGAAGAACATAATATCTGAATATGTCTGATATCTAGTGAACTTATCTGAATATGTCTAAAAGTACACTATATAGAGTGACTGTATTTAATATATTTGATGGTAAATTGATTAATCAAAAATCATTATTCTTAAGAAATAATGCATTAATGTAGAGTTTACCTTTATTTTAGTTTAGTTTTGAAGTGTTCAGTTTAAGGGATTCTATTTCAGTAGAGTTAAAAATTAATTTGAAGACTTTAAAAATCAACATTAATATGTTATTTTAGTAACAATATATTGCTTGTACTTAACAAAAAATGTCTGTTATAACTTATGTAAGAAAACTAAATAGATTAAAATAATTGAATTACTTGCTTGAAGATAAAGTTCTCCCTTTTACTAAGCACAGTTTCTGTGAGTAATTCAAATAATAATAATAGTAAACATCCATGAAATAAAAAAAAATATTTAGTGAATACACTAATATAATTTTTCTAAAATGTATTTAATTCAAACATTTTTATGATTGTTCTGGAGTTTATAAATTAATGAATTTAGCCAAATATATTTCAAAATGTAATCTAAGAATTTACATGTTTTATACATGCTAAATAACGTATTTATATACAGCATGATTGGATATTGAAGGCCTAGGGTTCGAGTGGTAGCGTATCACTCTTCCACACCACAGTTCCGCGTTCTATTCCCGAGTTGGAAAAGGCGGACTCAGCCTTTCGTCCATTCGGCAGTGGGTCAATAAGTACCATGCCTGTATTTGGAGTCTCGCTTCAGGCTAACAGCATGATCGGGACATCTGCTCATGCACCTCAGCGCCCAATTGTCACGTATACCGGGATGGGCACAGTAGGCCCTGACCCTCATAAGCTTTCGCGCCATTGATTATATATTTAAATTTATTTATGATTGTATATTTAAAGCTTTCCACTTTCAAAGTGTTATATAAAAAAGATTAACTGGTCAGATACTAGAAATTTGAAATTAATGAACAAGAATTAGGACGAAAAGGAACCATTGTTGCCTTTTAATTACAGAACATTAAAAACCGATTACTTATTATTACCGATTAAAACTTTATTCGTGCATGTAGACTTGAATTAAGTTAGTATTTAAGAACTTTATTAATGGAATAGTTTTTGATTCAATTTTCAAAAAAAATATTATTCTGATGCAAAGAGATAGTGAACTGAATAGTGCTGAGTTGCGAAGCCATTTTGGTTCAAAATTTGTGAAATTGTAACTAAACAGTTTGCAAATATGTCCAGCGTGTACAAACAATATATTTTATTATTTATTCAAATAGCTGTTTTTCTTCATCACCATCGTATTTCTTAAATTGTTAGATTCACTATTGTGTCATATTTACCTTAAAAAAATTTGCAATTTACTATTTCAATACCCATTTCGTATTACAGTCGTTTGTCTTCTGTTACTTAAAACTGCAGAGGTATGAAAAAATATTCATTAAAATGTAGCTTACCTTATTTGTAATCTCTTTTGTTTATCAGATTTCATGGTTTCTACTTTTAAAGAAAAAAATAATTTAATTTAATAATAACTGAAGGATACTTTTAAATTTGTGATTCTGCAATTAAGTCCAAGATCAAAATTAATCCTCTTCAGACTCGAGATAAAAATAAATGCTTAATATTTTGTAAAAGGTACTTAAATAGTTGTTTTGATCACTATGATGTAGAAAAGTGCAATAAAAAAATTTATTTTTAATTTATAGAAGCTAGAAGGAATGTATCACATGTGATACATCAGGATCCAGACACTACACAGAATTTTTTTTAAGTATTAAGCAAGATTGAAGTAATTAATTTAATCTTAGTTTTTAATCATACAATACACACAATTCATAAATTCCACATGAAAATTATGTTTTATTAAAGTATTATGTGCATATTACATTAGCATTATTTATTTATTTATTTAATTTCTTTTTTTTTTTTTTTCTTTTTTTGATTTTCGTGAATTGTCTGAATATCTCTCTAGTACTTGTAAAAACAGAAAAGCTTTGTAGTCTGTACATTGTATAGTTGTTAAGGCCCAGAACTTCTCATTCCTGCACCTTCTTCGATGATTCCTATCTCCAACCATTTCAGGCATGCGCCCAGCTTCATTGTTATGAGCTGCTGGATGTGGAATGCAAGTCGTAACTCTGCGTTTTAAAGGGGCTCATCATTTTCATATTCAAATTGCGAAGGCGTGGGAGATGGCTTCTAAAGTAAGTTGCTATACTGAGTCTAAACGCACAATAAAATAGAATGTCTTTCCTAGGTTCCCCTAATTATGTCATATCATTTCTATAGGCAAGCCATGCACTCGATCATATATAGAATGAATCGTACAGTCCATTTCTTGGTTCGGAACTTCTTTCTGTAGAAACTAATGGTACGGTCCATATGATCGATGTCCCCCCCCCCATGTAATAATTGTATTTTTTTTACAATGTGAGAGCAATCCTTCCACCTGAAAATCAAATGAAACTGGATTGAACTTATCTATGTATTCACTATTGAGTTGAAGCAGAAAAGTCAAAGGTTACATCCAGATCTTCATCATCATCATCATCCATCTCACTTCCATTGTCACCTTGTTAATCATTTTGAACCAAATCAGAATCATCACGATTCCTCAGCTCTCATCTGATACAAAATACATCTCTGATAAAAAAAAATACTCATTAAATAAAAAATTATCATGAAGAATGGGTAAAAAGGGAAAGCAAACACCTCAAATTAAGATTTTAATTCAAGAAATACTTCTATCAATCTTCAAATCCTGCCAAAATGTAACCAAAAATTAGAGCAAAATTGACATAAAAAGTAGGTTGGGTAAAAGTCAAAAGTAGTTGGGCCCGATTGTATCACATGTGATACAAACAATTTTAACAAGTCATTATGCTTTAATATTTTTGTAAAAATTTCTTTTCTTGCTGTTATCTAGTAAAAAGCACACATTCAAAGAAAAAGTATATTTTAAAAATGGTTTAATATTTGTATATGAATAAGAAAAAAATTCTTATTTAAACGACGTGCAAACATCTTGTTTTGATTTTGAGACTACTATAAACCGCTATCATAGATAGGTACTACCATTTGTTGACTAAACCATGAATTATATAAAGTATTTCCCTTTGTATCTCATATGATACAACCGGTTCCAAAATTATTTTTGTAATTCACGCTTCACAAAAAATTATGAAACTTTTGTATCTCATGTGATACAACCGGTTCCAAAATTATTTTTGTAATTCAGCCTTCACAAGCAGTTATGAAACTTTTGCATCACATGTGATACAAGTGGACCGAGGAGGTTATATGTAAAAAACACAAATTTTTCTGTTTCTCTGAAGAAGCTTTCATTTCAAAATACTAATTTTTGTCAATAAAGTCTATCTTTTACTTTACAGATAATTTTTTACATCTACTGCTTACGTATTAAATCTTTTTGTGAAAAATGACTTTTTCGTTAACTTATCTTTCATCCACAAGACAAGTTTTAGAATTAGTTCAGTTTATTTTCTCTGAAATTTCTTTTTTCTACTGTTTTTCTTATTAATGATAAATTTCTTAATTAAAATACTTTCTATGCAATATGTACTTAGAAATATTACACATTTATAACCATGTGTGAAATAAATTTTCAAAAAATTCCCTTTTACGTTTTTTGAAATAAATGATATATTATATTAAAATACCAAAAAAAAAAAAAAAACTAAAACAAGTACTGAGGTATCGAATTACATCTATAATTATTTATTTGTGATGGAATTTGTCCTTTAAAGCTGAAACGAAATATTTTCGTTGTCATGTATTTTTTTAATATTCACGGAAGGCATTAAAATATACAAAGCAAACATCTATGCGACTTTAAATTGAAGAAAAAAGTCATTTTTATTTAAATTAATTCTTTCAGTGTAACTTACTTTTTTAACCAGTAAAAAGCAAGTACAATTTTTTTACTGAGGCTTATTATACATTCCTTTGTTTTTTAAAACTTTTCTTCGAATAAAGTATTTCTTTTTACATCACATTAACTTCTTTTAAAATAGGACAAAAGAAATGCAAGAAAAAGTCATGCACAGAATCAGTTAAACTAAACTAGCATTTGTTCAATAGAAAATTGTATCGTTTTTAGAAAAGAAAGAAAAATTCAATTACAACCATTGTGTTGAATTTGGTACAAGTAGTATTTTTTGATTTTATGATACTTTTAAAACATATATTTACATTCTTTATTTTTCTCGTTCTCTTAGTGTATTTTGCAATTTTTCTAACTATTTTAATATATACATCTGTGCTTCTCAAACTTTTATTATTTGTGACCCAATATTAAATTATAATTTTCATTGCGCCCCCCTCCAAACACAAACAATATATTTAGTTCTATAATACACTTTGACGCCAAAGCAACAATGCGACTTTAAGCACTTAAGTACCATCGGCCTATATAAACGTCCGCTCATCCAAAACGTTAAGTGCCTCGGATATATATATAGTACGTCTTTCCGAAGTACGATCTTTTCTGTGCTATCCATAAAATTATTCCGAAGGTTTTAAAATGAAACAAATGTACCATGGAGGTGTGACGAATCTATACGCGTCCCCTCTCACTAAACCTCTTGGGGAATCTTTGGGCTTGCATTCGCGTTTAATTCAAAGCCATCCCTCTCAAGAAGAAACCGTAATATTCAGATTAGTTCGACTATATATAGTCAGAGTTTTGTAATTTTAGAGAAGGAGGTAGGAAGCAGCTTTATTCTCAACGCAAGTAAGATTGAAGAATGTTTACTTTCGCATGTGGAGATTATAAGTGGTGTTTTTTTGCCACTGTGTTGAATTAGCACACATTTGAGGTTAATAATCAACGATAGATTAGGTTGAGTTAAATAAGTTGATTCCGCATTTTGCTTAATAATCATTGCTTTCTCCGTGCTACTTATTTGACATTCACTTAGAGAATAGATTGTTGTTAGGGTTAGTTCGTTTGACTAAATAAATAATTGTGATTATGGAATCCTCTGGTTCTGCTTTCATTCCTCCCACACCCTTAGGTAGGCAAGACAGTGAGAAAGAAAATTCGGTTGCAAGTTGCACGCACAGTGTTTACAAAGGATTTACTTATGTCATTCTATTTCTCCCCTCAATACATCACATATGCGATTCTAAATTGAAAACGATGGCATTGGGGAGTGAATCGCGTAACTTGTAATCGGCAGTGAAGAGATAAATTATAAACCGAACACAAATTATCAAAATAAGTGTTAATTTTTGCATATAATTTTTTTTATGACAAGTAATACTGTTAAATATTAAACTTGTTTTTAATTTAGTTTTGTTAAATTTATTGTTAAATTAAATACACACACACACATTGTGTAAGTACCGATAAATTAAAAAGTCTATTATATTAGTGTAAATGCTTCTATTTTTATTTATTTTTTTTATTTTGTCAGAATGAATTTTGTTTGTTTATTTTTAATGAATTAATAATTTTTAAAAATAATCTTTTGTTTTCGACTTTTCAATATGTTCGCACCCCCCATCACGCCACCGTAAGGGGGCTTGCTCCACAGTTTGAGAAGCGCTGATATACATGCTTAGTAAAATTATGGAAATGTTATTTTCAGAATATTAAACTCTTGTGTATTTAATTTAACAATGTGTTTATTTATTGTTCTAAATTAATGATCCTTACTTTTTATTCCTTGTCAGGCGTGAATGTGGATGTTTTGCGGTATACAAACTAAACTCAGAAGCGCAACAGCCCATTAAGATCAAGGCCTACTGTGCCCATTTCTGTGTAATTGAGCTTGGGCACTGAGATGCATGATCAGATTTTGCGGCCAGGTGGTCAATCTGATGGAAAACTTCCAATGTTTAGTTCCTAAACAAACTTGATTCTCCTTTTTCGACCCACTGCAGGGATGAAAGGCTGAGTCAAACTGGTCCAGCCCAATATGTGAACCCCAAACTTGTGGTGTTGAAGCGTGAAACGCTACCACTGAGTCCCTGGGTTTATTTTTGCGGTACATATAAGCGTAAAAATATTCAAAAGAGACGTTATTTCCGTTAATTATGTGTGTTATATTTTAAATATTCGTCAAATTTAGCAAATATAATCCCTTTCAGGGCATTTATCTAGTTTAATTTTTTTTTATACCAGCTATTATTACACCAATTAAGTTTAGATAAATTAGCAAATAAAAATTTTTGTGTCTTCAACTTAATCTACCTATATATCTCTACGCTATATTTTGTTTCTATCTAAAGCTACGCTTGGTGAGGGACATTTAGATTTTGGTTTCCCCGTTGAGGCAGAGCCTTGGTCTTAGCTCTTGAATGAGAAGTCAATTTAAAACTTTTGAATTAGAGACGAGAATGTATGATCGATTTTGTCTCTTTTTTGAAAATTTTCTGATATATCCATGTACCATAGGATGCCTTTAAGTTTATTTACATATGGGTGGAAAACTTATATATATAAACTTTAGTTGTGTTGAATTTAACAAAATTATAGTTCATTTAGTTTATTTTTACTTTAATCACATTTAAATTTCTGCACCAATACCTTTCATAACTTTAAGAGAAATGCCTTCTTTAAAATGGTACATTTATCTGATTTTACCTACATGAAATATATTCCAATACTTTTCCACAAATTTTATATTTTATGAGCCCTGATTTAAGGAAGCACAAGAAAAAAACAAAAAAAACAAGTTTTCGGAAGGAAAAAAATAAATATTTTCTTTCTTTATTCCATTCTAAGCCTATTATCTAGCGCGGGCTGCAACATGAAGATTGATGGGAGAAGGCTAAAAGATTAGGGACTTTTTAAAAGCGGAAAATTGATCAAAAAATTAAAACTCATAATTTCAGAATTCATTTTTAAAACTATATTAAACTCTACCAAACTACACTCACAAAAAGTAGATTTTATACAATATTTTACACTGTTATGCGGTAATTTCTATTTCCTTTCATCACAATTCTCCTATTCTCATTTAAACTTAAATATTTTGTTGCTGTTGCACAGATTTTTTTTAAGGGGACATGGTACGATTTACGCACAAATTTTTAATTTAAGGATTTTTTAAAATTTTTTGGTTGCTTTCTATGTGTGTATACTATGTAAAACATATTTTGTGCTCAAAATTTCATAAAAAGCTAGTCATTTAATTTTTTAAGGAAAAAATTTAAAATTTGGGAAGTTATTTTAAAATGCTACTCCTATAAAAAAAAATTTAAGTACACGCATGAAATCGGATTTGCAAGTACGCAAAACTATGTACGATAACATGATTGGTATTTGTACAATATTTCTTTTTATGAATGTTTATTGAAAATTCCTTTAAAAATGTATAAATTCTGAGTTTAATTATTTTTAAAAAATAAATATTGCTTTGATTCAAAAATGCATACCGACTTTTGTTACATGTACTAATAGCAATTGGTAAAAAAAAATTCAAAGCATTAGGCGCAATAGAAAAAAAAAAGACTTGGCATTTTAAAAGACAAATTAGTTATTTTATCTTTCTGAGATAAGTCAGTTTAAAGTTTTGATTTGCCATAGAAATGTGAATAAAAGCGAACATAACAGCTATCATAATTCTGCGTTTTTTAAAATTTAGAACTTTCATATTTTGTGATTTTACAGAACACTATATAAGGAATAATTTAGGCAAAAAAATTAGATATGATTTTTTGACCAATTTTTGTGAATTGAATCGTACTGTGACTCCTTAAGAAAGCCAATTTATCTACTCTTGAGAAATCCTCAAGAAAAAAGATCAATTGAAAGATTTGTGCTTAGTTGTATACCAAAATTATATTTTTTAAATACAGCATTTTTAAGAGAAATCTAGCAAGTTATTACTCCATATTTGTTTTTCTTTGCGAAATAGAAAATATCCCAATCATCTTGAAACAACATATATCCTTTAGATATTTTTCTTTTGAAATACAGGAAGGTTAATTAAAAAATTAGATTCACCCATAAACTGGTCACTACTTCACTATTATTTGTTATCATTAACAGTTACAATTACAAAAAGAAAAAAAAGTTATCTCGAGATTCATACCAGCACGACATTGATAGTTAAATTTATGTACGTGATTGCTTGTTTGATATAATTTCTTGCTAAATTTTTTAAAGATTGTTATTAAAAAATTGAATTTGTTAGTGTAACGGGTCATTACCGAGCCACTCAGAAATGTCCCGTGGACTACATGAAGACCGCGGGCTGCAGGTTGAGTATCGCTGTTCTAAGCTAATGAGTTTTTCAAAGCGACGTGTTGACCAACAGCTTAAAAAGGGAAAAATAGTCATTCGAATATCTTATTACTCAGTATACGCACTTGTGCAGTTATTTTTTCATTACATAACTTGCTTTTTTGGCATGTTGTGTATATAATTCTGAATCACCATATTGTTTTCATTACAAATACATAAAAACCAAGACATATACTAAGTAGCCGAATTATCATGACTACGTGATACATATACGGAAATTGGCCTTGACTTCAACCATGTGCCAGAAGAGGGTGTGACAGCTATTAAAAAGGATTTCAGAAACAGTGAACCTCAATTGCACGGTGTTGCTTTTGGATAATTGGGGAAAACTCATTATTTAACAAAATTTCTGTGAACGCGGTATGACTGTAGGCTCTCGAAACGTCTGAACCAACATCAGCAAAACGACTGCTCTTGTGAAGAGAGCAGCAGTTATTATGTTAAGAGGAGTCCTTCTAAAACTATTAATAGTTATGACCCAATTTTCAGTCATATAATTTTCATCGTGTCTTCCATCCATACAATAAAAATGTTTCAAAAACCCAATAATAAAGTACTTTAATACTAGAGCTACAATACGACCGAAATTTTTACAATAAAAATATTCAGATATCTCTGTTAAACAGTTTACAAAAAATTATTAATTTTTTTTTTTTACAAATTCCTTGCCGTAATCTCGGATTCGAGTTTCGAAGCCAATTTTAACCCTATCCGTGGGCGTTTAGTCATCTGTAGTTGCCAAAACCTTAAATTCAAATGAGGATGTGTTATAAATATACAGCTGCAGATGACGAAGAAAAGGTGTGCATATGTTCGAGTGATAAGCGTATCCCCGAGATCGAATCCAAATGGTTTTTCTTTAAATACTTTTTAAATTGAAGTATATTTTTACGTTTACTACAGTAGATAGTACCATGTTTTTGAGCCTGAATAAATTATTTAAGGGGGAAAAAAAACCTGATCTCTCCTAACAATACCTGCCACCTCTACAAATACTTTCGTAGAGAACACAAATATTTTTTATAAGTCTTACTTTTTAAGTGATGGATATTTCAAGTGAAAAGAAAAATATTATATTACTTTTTCTTTCTAATATTTAAATTGAAACATATTGCAATAACTATACAACGTTTATTTTAATTTTTATAATGGTTTATTACAATTTACTGAAAAGAAGCAAAATAAAATGGCAGCATGCATTTTATTTTGCTTCCTTTTACTAAATTAATATATATTCTTTTTTAAAAAAAATAATCATTGGTTTAAAGAGAATGGATTAAATAAGTCTTATATCAGGCTTGTGGGGTTCACAGGCTACTGAATGCTCGATTGGAAAAAAAAGAAATGTAAAAGTTGTGTTGACCAACAGAAACAAAACCATACGTTAAACTATTTGCAATATTAATGAAAGAGCAACTGCGAACCTCTTTGAAAGAATTCTTCACATCACTTTACTTCGTATAGGCTATGGTAGACAACGACCTGTTCGAAAGCCTATACTGTCAGCTTTGAACACAAGCAGACATCTCCACTTCGCAAAGGCGAACAACTACTGAACAGTAGATGACTGGATAAGGGTCCAATAAAACGTATTTACAACTATACCAAGCGAATGCATGAAGTGCATATGGAGAAAAGGAAACGAAAGCATGGACCCCAACAGCATTGCCACGAATCTTCAAGTTGGTGAAGGCAATATTATGGTTAACGGGATATTTTCTTCGGATTGTATGGGT
>BMAV01000682.1:69926-95494 GCA_019973955.1 Trichonephila inaurata madagascariensis
CCCCAACTCTTTATGACTTTTTCCGCAGTCATTTCACAACAACAATAATTTTCCGAAATTAAGAAGGTACTTCATTTTCCTGGGAAATAAAACAGAAGTTAAGGAACCTTACCAGTTGCACTGTCAGAATATTTCCTTTTAATTGTTTTGAAAACGATTTCAGCAAGTTCTAATTTTTTTTAAGGGTGAAGTCAAGAGAATATTCAAATAGGGGTTACACGCAAATGGCTGAGTAACATCGTGGTATTTGAAAAGCTCGTAATTCAAATATTTTAAGAGCAACGGAAAAAAATAATAACATTTTCTTTTCATACCATATTACTCTTCCTTAAATAGATGCCCAGGGGTTTCTGAAATTATGTTTCTTTAATGATCCATTAAAATTCGTTAGTTGGAAAAGAGTTTGAATTATTTAAATATGGATTCTTAATAACTATATAATAAAAATTAATATAAGAAAAATACACGGAGTTTTTATTTATTTTTTGTTTATTTAATCATATTGTTATCAATATACAGTATATATATATAGTAATATAAAATAAAAGTGAAGAAGTACTAGAACCTACAGTGCTAAAGCAGGAAGAAATTGGATTTCACCAGACACAACAAATGTAGATACAAAAAAGTCTTTGGACTAAACTGGAGCCCTATTATGATTTCTAAGGCTGTCGCTGAATTAGGCCAGCGAATTAGGGTTAGCAATGCTTTATGGATATATATATTGTACCAGAATATATAACTTGTACGAAAATTTTGTACCAGAGTTAACTGACTATTCATTGGATTTTGAACAAAAAAATCATATATAATCCTATACTGTTCCTCTGAGTTATTAACTTTCAGACTGTGTAATTAATTGTTTCCAAATTTGCATTTGCGTATTTGAAAAATAATTGAAATTATCAAGGGCGAGGAAATTTGTAAGAGCAGATTTCCTCTTTGGGAGAAAATTGAGTTACCTAATTTTAAGATACATAAAAAATGCTGATAATACATGATTTCTAGGAAAAAACATTTGCTCCTCTTACGTCTTCATTAGTGCGAAACATAATATTTAAGTTTTTGTCAGCAATATCATTTAATTTTCCCACTTTTTAATTTTATAGAATCATATGCGATAAGTTCTAATGCCATATATATATTTCTGGAAATAAAATATTTATAATAGGATGAGATATTTTCAAAAATATGCATAGTTATTATAACTCGTTTAGTTTCATTTTTTCAGATAGTAGTACTAAAATACATTAATTCCTTAATATCTAAATATTATAGTTAGTGAAAGTGTAGATCAGGATTTCCCTTAAAAAAATTGACAGTAATTTTGGATACCGATTCCTGTGGTCTGCGGACTATCAATGTAAATTAAAAGTTAATAATTCATTACAAAATAGGGAACTACTAAAATATAATAACAACGTAAAATTCAAATTTGAGCTTTTGAAAAAATGAATTATTGGAATTAAATGTGCTTTGAGGAAACGTTTTATATATTACGAAATCAAATTAATACCATTTCTAAAAATGATGCATTATCGCTTATAAGATTTTTATTTTTGTGCATTTGTTTCCATATGAAATTGTAATTTAAGAATATAATTATATCTCAAGGGACACGATTGGGTTTCAGATATACTCAAGAAGCTTGAACTCTGAGACAGTATTGTCAAAAGAATTTAAGTCACAATTGGGTATTTTAATGTCTACATTTGTTCTCATTAAAGTCTGGATTTTACTAAGTTTACTTTCTTCAATTATTTTTCACACCCACATCGTAAAATACTGAGTATCCATTTAGTATTTCCAATTTAACTCATCATTATGATTCTTCTTCTCCCTCAAATGTTGTTTAAAAACTGAATATTCGTTAATAATTAAAATCAAATTTTTGCAATTTCTCATAATATGATTTGTGCTTTCTCTAGAGCTCAAAATATAATTTTAGATGTAGAAATTAAATTATGTATCTCATTTATACAGTTTAGTAAAAAAAAAAAACTTTAAAAAAAAGTTATATAAGAAAATTTGCAATGCATATCAAAGCAAATATCTTAATATATATATTTTTACCAAGAGCAATAATATGTCTTATAAAAATGGAACCGTTTGTTTTCTTTTTTTTAATAAATAAATAAATAAAATAAAAAAAATCTTCTGATACTAAGTAACGGATATCTGTCGAGTATGCAGAACCCGCGATATTATCGAAATAAATCCGCTTTTAATTGTATCTGTGCTACTGAAGTAAACAGATTACTGGAGTGAAATCGTATTCTCATCGTTATATCTAAGAGAAATAACGCCAAATTCAAGTAACACCATAATTTAAACCTTATGCTTTAGGAGTCACGAAAGGAAAAAGTTGCTAAGCATCAGCTTTTTTTTACAATGAATAGGAAAAAAGAGATAAATACAAAGACTGTAACTGCCTGTAACAAAAAATTTCCTGCAATACAAAGATTTGTATTAGAAATATGAATTCTGAAACTGTTCGTGTTTAGTAAGTCATTTTTGTCAATCATATAAAATAGAGCATATTTTTAAAGGATTTTAATTAATTTGTTTGTTAATATTTTTTTAAAAAAATATTTAAAATCTATTTCCATGATTTTGAAAATAATTTGAATTTCCTTCGTGAGAAATTAAGGATATTATATATATATATATTTGTTATTTGTACTGGATTGTATAAATAATGAGCAAACAAGCATTTAATCAATGATTAAATTTCCAAATATTCATTAGAAAAATTTTATTCTAATTCTAAATATATCATTTTTTTCTAAGCTATGATACTGATTAAATTCATTAATATTGACGTAGTTACAAAAGTACGTTTTCATGTAAGTCAAAAACTTTTAAAAAAAGAAATCTACAATAAAATGTAATAATGTAACAGTTTAATCGATATAATACAGATAATATTGAAGTTTATTAAGATTCAAAGAAAAAATCCCTGTTTTAAAAATTAATTTTAGGTGGTTAGAATTAGTAGTGTCAAGCACTGGGAATTTTCTTAAGAAGTTTCAAAAAGCACAAAATTGCTCAGACAATAGTTTTCCACCTTATCTATTTTTAATACATTTTTGAAAAGAAATAAAGGAAGCTTTTATTTTGGAATTGCTTATCAATGCGTCTAAAATTTGCCATCAAAACAAAGCCAAGTAAGGTTCAATGTAACACGTTTGAACAATTAAGTACATTTCCATTACCTTTCTTTAAATCTTTTCTGACTAAAAAATGATGCATTTTTTTTTTCTTAGCTAAAACAATTTGAAACAACTTTTTGTGTTATTATAAATCCTCAACTTTGAGACTCTTATTTCTTAAGTACTACTCGTTTTACAAAACGACATTTCATTCCTCTAAGGCAGAACAAAAGAAAGTAGAAAGGAAAGTCAAGTATTAAAAAATAAAAAAGAGCATTTATTCAGTGTAAAAGGTTAGCTGGCTTAATAAAAACAAAAAAATTCAATTAAAGAAACTGAATTGAATTAAGTATGCCAGTTGCGCTTTGTTACTTCTATTCTTCAGTAATACAGTTTTATCTTTTTTTTTTTTCATTCGGTGAATTTTATTTTTTATTTTTTCATAATACGTTTATTTTTTTCAGAAATTTGTGTGCATGTAATCTATAATTGTATGCACAACTCTAGAATTAAATTATATAGAAAAAATTTCTTATTATGTACAGAAAATGTACTAAACCGAAAAATGTTCAAAATGAAATTAAGTATAAGTACATAGAAACGCATTACAATGTTTTCCTATCTACTTTTCATACGCAGACATAAATTAGATTGTATTTGCTATATATAACATGAATTAAAATTGCTCAGAGTTTTAATGGGATAAGTGTCCAAGATTATTTCCTTTGAGAAGAGTCCCCAAACTAGTTAAATTTTAGGAGCATAATCACACAAAAACTCTTTTTAAGAATCATATTTAAAACTTATTATGGGTATATTGTAGACACTTTTAAAGGTATTACCGAGTCTTATTGATTGTAGAATTGCTGTAAAATAAAATACAAAAAAAAAAAAATAATTATATGACAGCAACTATAAAACAAAGTTCTAAGAAATTTTAATTTTTAACACAAATTAAAAATCACCATTCATTTAAAAAATATATAACAACTTATTCCAGGTTTAAAATATATAATTGTGTAAATTAAAAAGACATTGAGTTAATTTTAGAATAGAAGGAAGTGTGCATTTTGTTTTAATAGCACACTTCTTGTCTTTATTATAATTTTTCCCCCGTTTAGTAATTTTGTTTAAAACCCATGTCCATCTGATGAATAGTTTAAAATGTTAAAATTATCTGCCAATATACATTAAGCTCTGCATTTTTATCTCTTTTTAACCATAGATTCCAATTTTCTTTTCCTTTTAATATCATATCCATCTAACCTGATTTCGGCTGGGTCAGCATCAAGCATGATTCTTCAGTTATAAAATCAAAGTTTTAAGCCCAAATTTGGCAGAATTTGAAATTTTAATCTATTTACTTCATTAACAGCAGCATTATTTTTAAATGTACGTGCTTTCAAAGTCTCTTGAATAAAAGCCCTGTGTACACATAGAACGTTAATAAAACATTTTTATGAAAATAGAAAGTAGAACATTATTAGTATAAATAAAATGTTCAACATCATATATATATATTTTATTTCTAATGGCAGATTAAGAAGAGTTATTAACCGAGCTCTTCAATTTACCTAGTACATCACCTAAAGCTGGTATATTTTTTTAGTGTGGCGCCATTTTGGTGTATAACAATCACCGCAGATAATTTTGACGCCCAGTTTCTAAGCTCTGAAGTTGCGAACCTGTACTAGGATTTAATTTTGCCTAGAGAACCCCTAGAAATCTTTTACATGTCGTATAATCATGTGACATGGCCGCTGTCAATTTTTTGCATCATAAAAATCCACCTCCTTGGGCCGGGGTCGAACCCGCAACCTTGGGTACAGAAGGCCAATGACAAACCGGCCACTCCACCTAGCCGACTCAACATCGTACGTATTTAAAGAAAATCGGAATTAATTTTAAAGTAGTAGTGTTTTTTTATTTAAAAGTATACGTGTGGAAATAAAACATTTGATGGTGCCAAGAATATTGAAAAGAAAATAATAGAAAATAAAATGTTTAATGTACTTCTATTGCATCTTGAAAAAAAATAATGTTAAAAGATTTAGAATGGCCTCTGCTCTAAAAAACTGCTAAGACTGAAAAATGGGTTTTTGAGTCGGAATAAAAAAGAACACTTCCCCTTCATAAGTGTTAGTTTAATATGATATATACCGTATTAAAAAATTTTTTGTGATATAGCTGTAATACATATTTAATTATCAAAATTTAATGTTTCATTTGCTTCATTTGCATTTAGTATAAGCTGCAGTTAATATAAACCTTTATACATATATCAATAATTTTACAAAAAAGAAAATATATATATATATATATATAATAATCGTTGACATAAGTACTAATTGTGTATGTATTAAAAAAAAAGTTGAGACCTGATTTTGTTAAAAATTTTATTAATATTTTATACTTTCCCTTTTTCATGTATTAATAAAAATATTACACCCTCTATTTATTTTAAAATAATTACTCTTTCAAATACGCGCAGTAAGCAGAAAGATATTTTGTGATTTAAAATTTCTTAGAACGTTTTTCTGTTAAACAATGGACAGAAATGAGTTTGTTTCTTGTATGATATAAACTATTTTATTTCTGCTGAATACTAAGAATTATTATGTTGGAAAAACTCACAAATATAAAAAAACGTTAAAATTGAAAAATATTTCTATTGATAAAGGATGTTGTAGATATACTGAGGAACTGTAGTTATGCAATGTAACTGTAAGATTTCTTTAGAGAAAATGGTAACGAGTGTGAATGTGAAAACGAATTTTTAAAACTGAATAAGATTTGAAAAGGGGGAGAGTTTGAGATTTGAAACGAAATGGTATTCGAGTCCTTTCGGTACGAATTTCTAGTTTGTAAATATTGATAATTATTCTGAGTGGTATTAAATGATTGTCTTAAGAATAAAAATAATCCGACTTTTCTGAATTCATTGCACCGAATGCGTGAGATGTTACAGATCTTAAATAACATTTTTTGTTAATACCATATTTTGTTTTTTAAAAGTGATTACTGATTTTAAATATTTTACGACTGAAAAATAGAATGGTATTCTTCTAATTTCTAAATTTTTACAGATTTTAATGTTGAACAATGTCTTTTTTCTTTCCCATCTTGTAAAATTAGTATTTTTAATCTAGTGTTTTCAATTAAAGTTACAATGAATTTTTAAATTTCACAATTTAAGAGAATTCTACTGCCGTGTAATGGTCATAAATTGTCTACTATCCAGCAGGAATTAGTCTTGTAAATACTGTAACACGTAAATATAGCATAAACACCATACATGTTTGCAATGTTACGTTTAAAAAAAATTAGAAGTATATTTTAAAGATGGAAAAATGATCCATATATTAAATCATTGAAAAAGTGAACGAGTGTTGGTGCGACTGTCCAACATATTTGTTTAGCAAGCAAGAGATGAAACGGATACTTTTCCAAAGACATCTGCTTAGTACCTGAAGAGTGACAGGCATTAAACCCCGTATTTTGAACATGAATACAAATGTAATATAAATGCTCTTTCTTTTATGGTGTTTCTGAACGAGGATGTGTTAATCTTAATACTGTACACAATACTACGATTTAAAAGAACTGGTAATATAACTCTAACTATGCTTGTGCTCATAATCTTCGTTCTAGGCTTTATGCGCGTCTTTAGGTAAAAATATTTCAAAACTGTAGAGTCGAGGGAGAGAGGGCTAACAGTAATTACGATGTTGACAATCCATTAGATTCAAGATATCTCTGCACTCTTTGTATCGGAATTTGTAATAAAAGTGAATAAAACTCCTGACAGAAAGTACGTGACTAAATTGTACGATAGCTTAAGCCTGCGAATAAGTTGTCCATCCTTTCGGAGTTAAGGTATCCGACTACGTTCCGAACCGTGATTTTAAAAAAGCGGATAAATGGATAATTTTCAGAATATTTAGTGTCCGTCAGATTATAATATATGTATAAAATTGTTTTAATGAACTTTTGACAAAAAAAAAATATTTAAATACAATATTTTGGCAAAAAATTAACAGAATAACCTTTTTTTTAAATTTTCCCCTTTTATAAAAAATGCTTCTAAAATAATAATATTTCGCTTATATAAAGTAAAGACTTCTGCAGAGAGTCTGAAATATTCTTTCTGAAAAATTCAGATTATTTTCAGAAATACAACCAATTGAAATAATTATCAGCGTTTTTTTCTTAAAACTTCTCCACTCTTTGTGTCGTAAGACATGGATAAACCCACTTCTAAGTTATATACTTCAAAAATTCTAGATCAGCCTCTGTACAGAGGTCTGAGCTATATACAGGCAAAATATTATTATAATAGAAGCAATTTCACAAAAGAAGAATAATTTGAAAATGTGTCATTTTATGTTCATTTTTTGTCAAAATATTGTACTTAAATAATTTTTTTATTGTAATAATATTCTCAAAACAATTTTATATACCTTTTCTAATCTAAGTGACACTAAATATCATAAATATTATATATTTCAAAATCACGGTTCCGAACGTAGTCTGATACCTTTAGTATTCAGAAGCTTCCAAAGATTTTCCACGATTTTCTTGGAAGTATCAACTTGATTTTCGTTTTTGAATTCCGAGCAAAGTGAGTCATAACATTGTGAAAATATGCTTTGGCAACAGTTTTGCGCAGTCAGATTTCATTATATTCCAGTAGGATTTCTTCCTTCTAACATGAAGGGTAACACGACTTTTACATAAATAAGATATGGTGAAATGTGACTATCGAATAAAAATCCTGCTCTAAAATGACTTCTTTTGTACAAATCTGTAGATAGCGTGATTTGAATTATGCAGTATGTTATATATTTTAAGCAAATTTGACATTCGTTTCGTTTCGCCTTCACTGTGTATCAATTTTAATGTCTAGCATTAAATATATGTAGAAATGTTAAGAGCATTTTTAGAGTTCTCTTTTTTCCACTTTTATCTGATTTGTACATTTGAACCCAAGTCAACTGAGCTAGAATCCTACGAATGTAATAAATATTTGAAAAATTTGTATTGAAATTCGTATATGATCCATAAAAAAGATAAAATGCATTTTTTGAGATATTTTAGCTATTTATGATCAATCAATTTATAAAATATCTTTGAAATTGTTTATGTTTCACTTTAACAGTCTATCTTTAGATATTTCATTGAATACCTAGTTATTTCATCGAATAACTAGGTAAAGTATGAAATTTTTCATCTTCACTCTATAACAAAAGAACGATGTACCAAGATGGAGCTGCCCGATTGTAATGAAATTTCGTATGCAAAGACATTTGTACCAAGCAGTCAAATGATTAAAATGTAGTGTTCCATGAATGAATAGTGGGAGCTATAGCTCATCAAAACTGCGCACTCAGCAGGTGTCTATAAAAAGCGATTCTCCCTCTGATGGTCAAAATTTCTGTTGCATTGTGATTTAGGATACCTGTCAACGACTGAAAAAATTGCCTTGCTGCATATTTCGATTTCATTACGAGCAACTGTCAAAGTTTGAAAGAGTTCCTATCATTGGATTGAAAGAGGCAGGTTGGGCAAATCGGAGAATCACTCGATATTTGGGACGCAGCGATGCGGGCATTAGAAGAAGCTGGCAAAAATGTGTGGACAATGGCAGATTTTAACGTCATGATGGTAACATCGGCCTAGTGCCACAGCAGAGATCGGGAGGAGAGATTGATTTTTCGATCAGCTGCCACAGTGCCTGTGTGATTCCGTTATCAATCATAAGACGTGTCACCCGCACACCAGTGTCCACCACGACCATTCACAGACGGCTGATAGAGCGACATTTACGCTCGTACCCACCGCTACGCCACCTGCCACTCACGACTGCACACTATTGAGCCAGATTACAGTGGTGCTTGACTCGATCAGGTAAGAATCATGCTGACTGGGGACGTATAGTGTTTAGTGACAAATTCCGCTTTCAACTGTGTCCCGACGATCATTGAAGACATGTCTGTAGAAGCCAAGGGCAGTGTGCCAATCCTGCTTTTACTATTGTAGTTGTGGTCTGAGATGTCAGTTATTTTTACAACCGGCCCCCTTTGGTAGTCATTAGAGGCACACTTACAGAACCACGGTACGTCGACATCTTTCTGAGAACAGTTTTGCTACCATTCATTTTCAATATCCTGGCCTTATTTTTCAGCAAGATAATGACAGATCACATATGGCTATATGTGGTCTGTCATATACGAACTGTCTTACAGTTTAGCAAACACCTCCTTGGCCAGCAAGATAACCAGATCTTTCTCCAATTCAGAAAGTTCGAGATATGATGGGAAAGGAACTGCATCTGCCAGGGAATGTTGATGACCTGACCCGACAACTGCAGCAAATTTGGTAAGAAATACTCCAAGAGACCATAAGGGTGCTTTATCACTCTATGACACGTCGAAAAGCAGCTTGCATCCAAACTTGAGGTGGGTCAACACCTTATTGAGCTCGTTACTTTGTAACTATGTAACTCTGAATTAAATTATTCAATTTTTCTGAAATTTTAATCATTTTCTATTATTTACATAATCTTTGTACCCACAACTTTTAGTTTCTATCGAACAACTCGTTCTTGGTGTGTCGTTTTTTGTTTTTTTTTGTTATAGAGTGTAATATATACTTTAACTGACTTGTCTAGTCATTTCATGAAATACCTAATTATTCCATGAAATATAATTGTATTATACACTTTAACGGTAACATATATTTATTGAGTTTAGTTGCCTCCTTTATCATGTAACATAATCGAAGCGCAGAAACTTTTATGCGTTCCAATATTTACCTGTACATATGTATATTTTGAAAGAATTAATTAAACACATTGAAAACAAACAAATGTAGCTAAATATAAAATATACCTATACTGTAGGTAAATATTACTACAAATGCTTTAAAATGCTGTCATATGAATACATCATAAAAAAGGGAAAATTATGCATGATTAATATAGTTGCTTAAAACATTTGCATTGCAATAATAATATCATATTCTATAGATTGAAAGTTTACTGTTTTAAAATAAATTAATTCCGTATTTAAGCATTAAAACAGCCACATGTCATAAGTAGTTAATGATACTCACAAAAGTACAAAAACATTAAACAAAGAATTTTATAAGAAATGATGTAGAGTTGAGTTTGGCGTTTTATGGCGCAAGAGCCAGTTTTGGCTATACTGCGCCAAACATTTATAGGTCTGTGGTCTGGACGGGAAAAGAAGAAATAAAGAAATTGGATGACAAGATGGAGGGTCGAAAATAGGGAAGGATCACTGGGGTACACCCGTGTTTACCAAAGATAGTAAACCCCTTGGGAAAAGGAAAAGATCACTAGGGTACCTCAGGATTGTGACACCCGTACCCACCTAAAGAAGGAGAGCCCCCTGAGGGGTAAGAAATGATGTAGTCAAGAAGAAACGAAAGTAGTATTCTTACTCTTTCAATCGAAGACTGAAAATTATTTTTAAAAATCCATTAATACTTTTAAGGTTTTTTATGACACTAATAAAATATCTATTGAAAACATTCTCACTTTTGTCAATGTAATTTCTTATAATTATTGTGCATTCTTCTAAGAAAATATAAATGAAGTGTCATTTAATATTAATTATGAATTACTTTTCTAATCTTTAACTATTAAAATTCCTTTTATCAATTTGGCTATTTTCTTTTCATTGGAGAATTCATGTGAAATAATCGAAATGAAAATTTTATTCTGCAGATAAACAGTAGAATTTATGTTAAGTGTACTAAAATTTAAAAATTATTAAATAACACAACATAAGGTACATTTTGAAACAAATAGTTACTCTTTCAAAGATTATATAAGCATAAATTTATACGAGGTTATTTTACTTCAGGTTTAGATGTTCCTTTAAAATTTTAAATCCATTTATGCATACAAATCAATTTTCACTTTTTTTTACCAGCTAATAAGACTTTCGGAATAAAGTTTCCTTCTTAATTGTTGGATAAATCAAAATCCCTTTTATGCGATAGTACAGGGTGCGCGTTAAACGTAATACGAGACAGTTTTACGATCGTTACATATCCTTCCTATTTACGAGGCTCCAGTAAAAAGCAAGCCACCCGATCAACGAGATATTTCTATTCTGTACCGAATATAGAATCTCCCGCTACGGTTGAAATACGAGATAGTAAGTTTATGATCATTAAAAGAAAATATGAAAAGCTTTCGAGGGCACGAAAATGTCTTGGGCCGTTTCAAGGGTCATTACAGCTTTGCCCCGCTCCAGCCAATCAACTTCAAGTTGGCTCCCTCTGAAAGATATTAAACCCTTTCTATCGATTTCGGTGAAACATAGCTTTCCACTATTGGCTCTTGAAAATCGTTTCCAGAGATTGTGATGACACGCTTTCGATGAAGGGGAACGTCGTCGAAAATTCATCGTACTCTGCGATGAATAAGGTTAATTTATTATGAATGAGCATGTTTCACAAAGATCGAAGTCTTTTGTTCGGGGATATTCAATGCCTCTTACAACAAAGGTCCCCCTCCTTTCTTTTAATGTGAAAAATAATTTGGTAGAAACGGTTTTTGAACTTCAAGGGAAATTCTTTAGTTTTATAAACGTTCAAAGGAAATGAAATATAAGATGGAGTATATATTTCCCTTTAAAATTATAATCATGCACATAATTTTACGTGAAAACACTATAATAATTCTTGTTCAAACATTAGTTTCGATTATAGGTAAATATACTATTAGGTAATAAGGTTTCACTTTTTTACGTAATGATTAAACATTCCTTATCACTCTAGGAAATTTTTTTCAATGTTATATTATATTACGATATAAGAAATATAATTAATGTAGCTTTTGTGTAGTTGTGATAATGTTTTAAATTTATATTTAATTTTAATAAATCGAACTTAAGCTAAAATAACAAAATCTGATGGAAAGAAAGGATTATTAGAATGTGGCATAGCATTAACATTCCCTTTTTGAACTTTGTATATTATACTTTAAAATATCAGAGTGGTAGAAAACTTTTGAAGAAATTGTACATTCGAAGGAATTTGTTTTTTTTTTATTTTTTATTTTTAATTTTTTATTTTATTTTTAATTTTTATTTATTTTATTTTATTTTTAATTTTTTAATTTAACTTTTAATTTTTATTTTTAATTTTTATTTTTTTATTTTTAAATTATGTTGTTTTTTTTTTGCATTAGTATAGTATTTTATGATTTAGGTGGACTAACTTCCTTTAAAAAAATAATGTGAGAACGAATCATAGTCTGGATCCATTCTTCTAACAAAATACTTCAAATGCAAATTATTTTTCTTAATTCAATTCATTAATATATTTATATTTCTTGATGACAACTTTATTTTTATAATTTGAAGAAATCTGTCGCAAATGTAATGATTAGGAAGAATTTCATTAGGTAATGCCTATTCCTCTGTGTGAGTTAAACAAAAATTGAGATTCTTTAATTGTTATCTACCGCAAACATGATTTCAAGTAATACGTTTGTGTATAATCCTTTTTCGCTTTTGTACTTTATAGCGAAATGAATATAAATATAAATCGGAGTATAAGTTGCGGCATGGAGAAAGTTCTCCTTGGTCTTTTTAGTAAACCTCCCCTCACACATATATTTTAACCTTTTATCTACCGATGGTACCACTCACTTTAAAATTACGTAGAATAACCATTTTTACGAATACTCCGACGAGACTTAGCAGGAATATTCTCTGAAATCTACTCTTTCAAGATATACGGCAGCATGGGTTCCTTGATAAGTATTTTGGCGGGGAAGGTAAATAGCTTTATAGCATACATTACGTTTCCAGCGCATTGCGAAGATTGTCATTTTTGTTCCGAAAAAATAGTTAATGTCAAAAGGTAAGTGTCTTATTTCTTGTATGTTATTGAAGACCTTAGAAAACGATTTAACTATTTATTTTAAGTGAACAGTGAGTATAATTAATTTTACAGTTGAATATATTTAATTATTTAATTAACTTTAACGGATTAAATTTCCCAAAGTTGAGTATTTAGTTTATGGATATCCCTTAATTTTCAATGTAGTGATTCAAAAAAAATATTGCAAATAAAAAACTACAGTAAATCCTAATGTGGTAGATAAAGGGTTAATTACAGTTGAAACAGTATGTTTACAAAAAGAATTTAGTTAAGGCACGTGGCTGAACTGGGAAAAATAAAGTAAAAGAGATTGTTAAAAATTTAATTATTCCGACCAACTTTGTTTTAAAAATAATATCACTTGACATAATTCTAAAAGATAAATATCTTTTCTTCAAAAGAAAGAAATTTGAAACCTTACTTTGTTTTCTTAATAAGATGTTATAAAGGGGATTTTTTTGTTTCGTTTTTGTTAGTTTGTTTCATTCTACAGAGTAGCACAACAGTCTGCTACTCCAGACCTACATGATTTTACCCATACGTTCACCAATATCATATTTTAATTTTACACCATAACTGTATGTGAAAGTTAATGTATTTTACCTTTTTAACCATATAAACGACATTGAAATATTCTCATGAAATTAAATAGGAAATATGGAACTATTCTAAAATATTAGTTACTTTTAGCTCAACCTTTAAAAGAAAGTTCTTAAATAATTAAATTTAAGAGTTGTACTATTACTAAATAATTGTTTTAAAAAGGAACTTTATTGGACAAGGAACCCACGCTCTTTTTAATTTAAATTAATATCTAAGAAAGAGTAAGAGTCAGTTGATTAAAGCATTTGCAAAAAATTACATTTTATTTTAAAATAATGTTTAATGATTGTTATTTATTTAACAAAGCTTAGTTATTTTATTAGGCTTCAGACAATTTCTAAAAATGTAAGGAAAGATTTTATAAAAATGTATTTTTCTATATG
This sequence comes from Trichonephila inaurata madagascariensis, assembly GCA_019973955.1. Taxonomy (NCBI): domain Eukaryota; kingdom Metazoa; phylum Arthropoda; class Arachnida; order Araneae; family Nephilidae; genus Trichonephila; species Trichonephila inaurata. The sequence continues at coordinate 83,986 of BMAV01000682.1, forward strand.
TGTAACCAGGATTAGCATTCAGTAAATAAATTGTTCTTAATAAATAGTAAGAAGTGTGTAGGGTAACTCGCTCACATTGATATTATAATACGTGTTGCATTACGTTTACAAAATAAAAATAATAATTCTATATAGAGATATATTATGTGTACATGATCTTGTACTGCAAATATATAAAAATTAAATTAAAAAAAATTTTTTTTTGAAAACCTGAAAGTCAAATGCGAAGGTTCAACTCATGAAGCTTAAGTTTTCACTTAATTTTAAAATGTATTGGTTCATAGAATAATTTACACATTCAAATGCGATTTTTTACCTAAAACAATTCCTTGAAAATTTAAATGTAAGTATTTTGATGTGCTACAATGTTTTAACAACTACTTAGGTAATTTCACCAAAACAGCGTGATTAGACGCTACATACTGTGTATTTCTTTTTCGTAACGTAAATATGTATCTTATAAAGAAAGTCTACACAATTTACCACCCTATTCATTATTGGGACTGGTAGTGAGCGGAAAATAACCGGTTTTCACCATACATTCTCCTGTCACCGCACGCGCGTCACAATTTCCTCCTCTAAACCAAAACTTGGCTAAGATGGCTAATTTCGGTGGTATCAAAATCTGCAGAAAAATTTCATGCTAAGCAGACGAGAGAATTGTATGCAATTGGTCGTTAGGAATCAGTGAACTGGCACTCTATTGGCTGTCCTGGAGTCAAGGGAAGTTTAAAGTTAGAAAAGTTAGGTTGCCTGTGTGATCCTCTAAAACAGTGATCCTCAAACTTTAAATATTTGCGACCCAATTTTAAATCATAATTTTCATGGCGCCCCCCTCCGTAAGATAACACTGTATTGAATTCATTATTAATGACTATGACATTAAGCTACAGTACGATTTATATATATAAATTATAAACCGTACTAATTATCAAGATAATTATTAAATTTTGTATATAATTTTGTATATGACAAGCTCATGGGAGTCACTAATAATTATTAATCTTGTTCTTAACTTAGTATTCATGAATTAATTATCGAATACATTGTGAAGTACTGATGCATTTATAAGTATATTATATCAGTATAAATATGTACTTTATTTTTGCTAGGTCAGAGTGCCTTTTGTTTTGCTTCCTTTCAGTAAAATTGTAATTTTTAAAACCTTTTATTTTCGACTTTTTGATGTGCTCGCTCCCCCTTTGCAGGGTTATCAAGTCTCACAAATTCAGAAAAACAGCTCTAATTCAGTTCCAAGTTTGGAAATTTTAACCATGCTCAAAGCCGAGTTAGATTTAATCGCGCTCGCGTACTATGTTTTAGAACAAGGGTACTCAACCTTTTTTTTCGTAGGGACACATACATATGACAAGTCTTTAACATGGGCGGCAACATGAGGATTTATGGGGGGAGAGGGAGGCTATAAGATCAAGGACAATTAAAATGCGAAAAATTGATCAAAGTACTAAAACTCCTATAATTCTAGATTTAAAAAAAACTGATTAAAAACTCAATTAAATTTAACTCATCAAAAATAATTAACATTAACTACATTTTTTACTCAGTTATGGAGTAATTTCGATTTCCTTTCCTCTATGTGATCCCCCCCCCCATACACACACACATTATTTTGTTTCTGTAGTAAAGATTTTTTTAAGAAAGCCATATTTTATCTCGTTTTGAAAGATATCCTTAAGAAAAAAAAGCCATTGAGAGATTTGTGCTTAGTGGTATAAATGGCTGGCAAAATTATGTTTTTTAAACATGAAATTTTCCCGAGAAATGAAACAAGTTGATGATCCCTGTGTGTTTTTCTCTACAAAATAGTCAAGATCCCAATTGTATTGAAGCAACATAGATTCTTTAAATAGTTTTTTATGGAAAATATGATGGTTAATTAAAAATTAGTTTCACCAGTAAAAGGATGGCTACTCTACCGCTGTTTGTTAACACTAATACTTTTAATTGCAAAAAGAAGAAAAAAGTTATCTCGCCATTCATACCAACAAGACATCGATAGCAAAATCGATAAATGTGTTTACTTGATTGATAGAATTTCTTTCTAAATTTGTAATACATTGTTTTTAAATAATTGAATTAGCTAGCGTAACGGATCATGACCAGGCCTCTCGAAAGTTCCAATGGTCCAGATGTAGGCCATGGGTCGCAGATTGAGTATCGTAGATTTAGAAGCACGTTTGTTTATGGATGTATTCCTGTTTTTACTATGGATAAAAAAAAAAAGAAAACTTCTTCGAGTGCTCAATTATATTATTTAGTAAAACTGGAATCCAGAGGGCAGAAGGAAGTAAGAAAAATATATGATAAATCTGTAATAGTACAGAGATCAAAAGGTTAAGATGCTAGTCAAATTCCTAGGATCTGTTTTGACCAATAGGATTCAATCAGTAAACGGAGGTAAGGGTAAGGTAATTTCAGTTAAGTAAGCGGAGTGTTTTTAAATTTTTTTTTTAAAAAATGGTTAAATGAAGCTTTAAGCCAGATATTTACTTATTCTTGATCTCAGGTTCCCAGCTTCAGGTTTCATAGCCTTATCTAGTTAACGGGGAATACAATGGTTAAAATATTCGTTACTGTTTTACTATACTGATACAGAACTTTTAAAAATTTTCTGATATTTTAAATCAATTGTTATTTTTTAGCTTCAAATATGTGTAAATTGCTTAAAAAGGAAAAAATTACCCAGAATAATTTATTTAATGCGATAAATAGAAAGGAGAAGTCATTAAATATAAATGCTCAGTCTTTTTCTTAAAACCTTTCCAACAATAATTGATCCAAATATTTTTCTCATTAAATCTAGCAACAGTTAATGTTGTAGTTAATAAGATAAAGGTTAATGCACAATGCGTTTTGGATATTCAGTGTTTTAGTAATCAAATAATTAAAATAATTATATCAGTTCTAAGATTGATGCACCGTCATACGATGTTTCATAGAAGTACAGGCCATAGAGAAATTTGGTGAAAATCTTATGAATCTTTTGTGAACTTTCTTATTAAGAAAGAGTTATTGAGTTTTTTTCCCTTAAGCAATGGAACCATATGGTAAAAACAAAAGAAAACATAAGAAAATCTGTCACTGCCTGAAAAATATTTTTAAAAAAACCAATAACTTTAAAGTATTGCTTAAGACGATGTCTTTCTTTTAAGTGAAATTCATGTTTTGGTTCACAAATAAAACATATTTTCATTGGTTTTAACTTTATATTCATAACTAAATGTGAATTTTAAATAATTGTGAAATGCTTTTATCGAATCAAAAAATAAACATCTGTTTACCAAAGAAAAACATTTCCAACCAAAATTTGTTTTTGTGTAACGGTATAAAGACACTGTTTATATAAATTAAATCTGTAATCAAGCAAATTCTATATTTTTTGATTTTACATTTAATTGAAGATGTGCGGAAAACAGAATCATGTTTCACACTTCAATATTTGTCATTTATTATGTGTCCGAATATTGTTTGAATTTTTTTGGATAAGTAATGAAAAATTACATGCAAAATAGTTTACAATTACAGGCCAAAACCTTAAAATAAAGTACGTATGTCAATCTTGATTTACATTAATATTATTTTTTACTTAATTTAACCCTTATTAAAAACGAAAATCTGTAAAATATACATGTTTTTCTGTTCTATATTTTTTTAGTTTCATTATGAAAGTTGCTCATAATAAACTTCTTTTCTCTCTTTTTTTTTAGAACTTTATGTTTGTTCGTAACATTCCGTATGCACAGACACCATTTAATAGGTAGTAAAGTAATGTAATGAAAAGTCTTAAAAAATTAAGATAGAAGGCTCACACATATATATATATATTAATCTTATGAAAAATTTTCAAGCTGTTTCTTAACAACAGAATAAAAATAGTTTGCTAATAAATAAATAAGCTTATCTTCTAAACAAATTACATTATTGAATTCTTTCTCCGAACATCTATCTAAAATTTGAAAACTGTTTGCGTTTAAACAGATAAACAATTACTTTACAGAATGAGGAAACACAGTTTATTCATATTTAGATAAAATTGAACCAACCTCTTAAACTTTATCACTTCTACCATACTTTAAACATGATTGAGAAATTTCAATAAATACCTTTAAATGCAATACTTCGTAAAATTAATATATTCTCTGGGACGAAAGGACCAAAATAAATCCTACAGCAAAGTCATATTTCGAGTATCAACTCTTAAGGCTAATCAACCAACACCACGTCTAAGCACCAGCCGAAATATTAGAGTTAGGTTGTATTTCATCATAAAATAGTCCCAGGATGGCTTCCGTTTGGTAAAATAGGGTATTAGGCAAATGATGTGTACACAGTCAAGGTACCTTTGTGAGGGATTTTCACAAGCTAATTGGTCTATTTCATGACCGGAAGGTTTGCGGAGTCTTTTATGCAAATTGTAACTGGATCAGTAAAGCACCGTATTAAGTTCACTATTTATATGCTTTTGAGGCTGGTGAAGTCAGTGGAGCAGAGTTTAAGGAATTGGGAGATTCAAAGGAATACAATCTTGCTTCATTATAAAATTATATTCATGCGATTCTAGCAATTTTCTTTTCCTCTTTAAACTAGAACTTATTTCAAAATGTTAGGAGTTACAATTCTTGTTTTGCTGTACATAGTGCGAATTTTCTACTCAGTTGTTTTCAATGGAGAGAAAATCTAAATATAGGTTAAATTTATACATTTTAAGAAAAAGAGGATATCAAAAGTGCATTATTAAAGTCAATTTAATTACATAAAATACTTACAATTTCTAACATTTTGCAAGGCAATTTTATATAGGGAAATTTTTAACTGTTTTCAATTCAGTAATTACAGAACAAGGACAAAATAATAACCATGTTAATTGTATGAGAAACGTCATGTAATATGTAATCCTATATGTTTTCTTGCTAGAATGTTTCTTTATAAAAATCGAAACTCCTTCATATTTATTTTCACATTGACATGTGAGTTTAACGAAATAAGATATTTTTTTTTGCACATTGAACTTCAAATATATTAATCATGTTTTTTTATCACACATTTTAAGCATGTTGTCTTTATAATATTCCTTTTTAACCCGGGGTCACTCGCGCCTGTTTTTGCTACCATGGTTACTCGCGGGGTGTAGAGAACACCCAAAACTTTTAACACTTGTATTTAAATATGAAAAAAAAAATGTCTATTATGATACATATTTATAAAGTACAAGATGTTTTTTTTGTATTATACAAATAAAATTAATAAATTTATTGCATACAAATGAGACTAATATTAATTTAAACTAAACCTACAAAATTTTCATCTTAAAATACATAATTTTATATTTTTTATAAACCACAAGTAAAACGTATATACCAGTAATAAAGATACTTTATAATTAATTATAAGGATAGTAGAAAGAGTAAAAAAATAATATTTTAATGAATTTCCGAGCATCCATATGCTCAACTGCTCGCAGTAAGTTCTCAGTACTCCATATAAACTTTTGAAGGTCGTTACGTTCCAATCGTCTGAGTAACAGTGATTGCATCAGGTATGAAGGTTCAATGACCTAAAATGTGTAGCTACAGAAAAAATCGTGTTTCTGCGCATTCTTTTTGGAATCTCAGGAGGCTTTTCTTGTTGCTGGGGTGTACAGAACACCCGCGCGTGTGATCGCGGGTTAAATCTGTTCATTAAAAATACTTCTTATTAAAGTTTTGGTTAAATAGGTTTGATAAGAGAGAAGTCCATCAAGGATAAAATAGGTTTACATGTGAAACTGTAACTTTATATATAAAAATTCAATAGCTGTTTATTTTTAAATGTTATTTTTTTTTAAAATATAAATAATCCTTATCTTCAAGGAGATAAATTTCTTCTACACATTCTGAATGTGAGCACTATCTCCAATGAAAATTCAATGCACTTAAAAAAGTAACCAATGTTGTTTTCATTTATTCGCAGAATACAACATTACGTGGAGTTTACAGTACTTACAAAGAATAGTCAACAATATTGTAATTCTGTACTCTGAAAAATGGAATTTCCACGTTGAAATTTTATTAAACAATGGATGGTAGTCTACAATATTGAAAAAAGGTACTTGTAGTGAGATCGAAATTCGAAACCACGATTGAATTTTTGAACCTTTATTTACAATGCAAGTACTTTTTAAAACTGCACCGTCTTGGCTTGTTAATTGTATTTAAATATATTTCTTTTCTTTCTTTCTTTTTTTTTTATAAATATCCGGATGTATTTCGTCAAAATTTTTAATGTTTATAATAGAACAGAAGTTAAATATATGATTTATCAAATAAGTAATATATATATATATATATATATATGTAATTCCAAATGTATTTAGTATTTCTAATTACACACACACATATATGTAGCTTCACAGCAGTATGCTATACACATATGTGTGATTTGTAGTGCAAATACTTTTCAACACATATCTACTATTGCACTTATAAATAAATAACATATGTTTTACAAGATTTAGTGGAGTTATGTATATGTACAACTTGTCATGCAGAAAGCTGTAAATTATAAAAAAAATCTCTTTTGAGTAAAGTTTAGTTCTCTTAAAGAAAACTTTCAATGGATTTCCATAAAACAAAACAAAAAAACATATCACCTTAAAAAAACATTAAAATTCTCCAAAAAAAATCTTGTATTGTGTTTTTAAAAATGTTTACGATCTAGTATAATGTTTGCATTACTTATTATGAGGTGTGTTAGGAAAACACAGCTTTTGAAATAAATATTAAAAGTGCAATCCATTATTTTTTAAGAATTTCTTTGGAAGACCCCGTCATCTTGAACAGATGGAAATGTACTGTTGGTGAAAGTATCTAAAGAAATAGCAAAAAAACATAAACAAAAATGAAAACATCCTGGAGAATAAAAATAAGCTAGAAAATAAAAACAAAGTAGTGCAAAAACAAAAAAAGGAAAGAAAAAAAAATACAGGAAAAATATTTTCTTGACGCTTCCGGATTTCACGGTAGGTTGAAAAAGAATGTTACAGCACACGGATGGAAAATGTTATGAAGTCACAGTTTTACTGCCTAAACCTTTCTATACCTCACGCTCGTGCTCAGAAAAACCTCGAGACCTTAGTTTTTTTCTTCAGTTTTCAAGATCCCATACGGACATGGAATTTTGTTATTTTCTTTGAGTTTCCGGTTTATTCCACGTACTTTCACCACATAATCTTTATATCTAAAGGTCTGTGTGGAAAAAAAGGAAAATTTAAGTTCGAGTTTTTATATGTATAATAAATAACGGCTAACTTTTTAATTCTGAATGTGTTTTAATTTATATTGCTCATAACGTAATAGGTTTGTTGATTGTAAAAATTACTGATTATTTCTTAACACTCAAAATAGTACAAATTTTTAAAATGAATACAATAGATAAATAAACATACCGATAAAAATACGAATCACAACGTAAGCATGTATAAGTCATTTTTCTATAGTAAAAACAGAATTAAAAAATATGCATGTATACATAATACACATGAATATTATACAGTACACATGTATATTATACAGTACACATATCAAACTACGTTATCACTTTTTACCCCTCCAAAAACTCAATTTGATATAAATATTCATATGATAAAAATATATTTTAATTTATATATGAACTCGAATTGATTTGGAGCTCTACAAAGCATTAATTTGACAAATAAATATTTGAACAATTTTATTTAGATAATTCTTAATTATTTTTCGGTTCTTATTTAAGATATTTGAGACAGAGTTGATCACAAAATTCAGCGTTATTATTTTGAATAAATATATACTATTTATCTTAAAAATTTGTTTATGTACAAAGAAATAAATAGTATTGATTATAATTAATTTCAATTAATATTTACGAGTTTCTACTTCATTCAACATCAAACCACGTCTTTGTAAAATAGTTGTCAAGGAGATTAAGATCGCATTTTACACCAATATTATGAGAATTATCAGAAAATCAATTTATCCATCTAGAAAATATTTCTATTTTTAAACTAGTGACTTAGAGCTCCACGTAAGCCAAACATTTGATTTTTAAGTATGCATTACAAGTATTTGGCAAATTTTAAAAATAGATTTAGTTAGTAACCTGTTTTGTTTCAGTACTTATATAATTAAAGAACAATAACTATTCCACCTGAATATTTCAATTTGCCCATCACCTCAATTCTACAATAGTTTGCAATTAAAATTTTCAAAATATAATTAAAGTCATTCATATTTCAAATAATGCTTCGAATGACAAAAATCTTTGTAAATATACCTTGCAAACAATCGAATATTTGAACTTATAATTTTTCAAATTTTTCAATTTTGCTTATTAAGAATTTTAATGCTTTTAGAGTTTTATAATTTTCCCCCGAACATTTTTATATTTTCTAAGTAATAATCAATTACACGTGGGCTTAAGCATCTTCCAGAAATGAAATCACATACTCTCGTTAAATTCTGAACAATCTTTCAAGAAAAATTTATATTTGGAACGCTTTCTAGTTATCGTACGCGTAGATTTCTCTGCTGTATTAATAAGCAATACATAAACGTAGTTTCTTGAATGCATAATCCTATAAAATTGTCCCAATGCCAAGATTCTTATTTTCTAATTACTCTCAAAGGGTTTCCTTAAAATTTCAAAATTGTCCTTAAATATGGTTTTAGTAAACAAATAAATCCCAAGATTAATTGTCCTCCAGAGTGCAATTACAATATTCTTTGAAAGGAAATTATTTCTTTAACAAATTTTATAGCCTATATGAATAACATTGTAAGAGTTAATACAAATTTTTAACAATAAATTTTTATCTTGCATTTTATTTAATATGTACACAACTACATTTCAAAATATTAGGAAGAACCAAAAATAATTACGTCCCCTTATAAATTAAATATAAGTAAAAGTAAACCTATTAGACGGATTAAAAATAATTTAAAAAAAAACAAACTGGCATATGAAATTGATCTGTTGACACATATCTAAAGAATTCATAGAAATTAAATTATTCCCTGGAGTGGCTGAAAAGATTCTAATCTTTTGAAAAACGTTATGATTCATCAGCAATGATAATAATATTGGAAAGAGTAGCTTTGTAAAATTAATACACTAATAGCTTCTTCAAAATTTGATAGTGTTAAATTGTCCAAAATAATAATAATTTTCCTTCTATTTCTTTAGAATAAAAATAATGGTGGTCGATTTTCTTATGGTACAATTATATTTGATTAGATTGTACGTTCTCCATTTTTATCCTTTACATTTTGACATCTTTCTAGCATAAGCATCATTCGACACTCATAAAACTTACAATCATTACTCTAAAAAAATGATATTAATCCTTTTTGACGAACTTATTTTATGTTAAAGCTTCTCAGTCAAAATTGTTTGAAGAGATCAGAACTATTACTAATCTGCGATGCAGAATCTGAAAGATATATTGAGCGTATTATTACATCTCATATAAGCAATAAACTTTTTTTACGAGCCCATTTTTTATACGATTTGATTTGATATTTTATTAATGTGACACGTGAAGGTCATAGCAGATGCACCTTATGACTCTGAATCTTGGTCGAGTCACTATGACGGCACCTGAGCTGGCACTCTACTTCCGAACTTCCATACTACGTCAACAAGAGGACTTTGCCCCACAGCACATATTTAACGTGCATCATACCCACTACACGGTGAGTTTTCCATGTTATTAGGACTCAAACTCTTGTTTTGCCGTTCACAAGATCCTGACCGTGACTATTCGGCTGATCCGGCAATCAAACTTCGCACTATCTTGGTAGAACACTGTAACTTTTCTATTGATTCTGAGTATCTAATCAAATTTAACCTTTACTGTATGGATGAACACTTCAATTTGTTCAGTCGATGACTTCAGAACTGGTTTTGGTATGGTCCGATAGAGGTTCAAAAGAAAAAGAAGGGAAAAAATATTCCTCTGAAATTCACCTAAAAAGAGAGCACCAAAACTTTTCATATGCATTTTGGTTTTGAATGTATTTTGTGCCGGCTCATCTATTTTAATTTATAGTATCTTGTGTTAGGTATTGCTCTTGGCGAAACATTTCTTGTCAACAAAATGATTTGCTGGCACCAAAATGGATACCTTTCTGAAAGTTTTTGGAGCAGATAAAACGTCATTGTGGTGGAGAAAATTCATTTTGGGAAATAAAATACGGAACTTTCATGTACAGTTTCAAAATTAATCCAAGGCCTTTCACGTGATAGTAATTGTTAAATTCCATAAATTTAATAACTCAATAATTTAACGAGTTTATTATTTACTACTTTGCATCAAACTATGCCTAACTTTCTAGAACGTGGTGCAACTTCAATTTCAAAATTTCTGGGAAAAAAGTGCGGAAAACCATTTTTGTATTAGCGATGTGTCAGTACACTTTTTCCATTAAAATTGAAGCATTTTTTTTTTTTTGTACGTGGAACAGCATTTTAATTTCTTTAGTAGTTAAATGTAAAACAAACGCAAAATGTAACTTAGAACGTTTCGTATTTGATTAGCATCAAACAAATTAGAATCAAACAAACTTTTTAGCTAACATGCCTTATTACAGTGCTTCTTAATTTTTATCATGCTCCCTCCCCATAAAATACAATATAGCAAATGCAACAATAATTTACTTCGATGTTAAAGCTACAACTTACTTTAATTATTAAAAGTACACATTATCAAGGTAAGTATTAAATTTTGTATATGAGACGTCTAACCTTCCTCTAGGAGCACGGGAACAAGTTCCATTCATAGGCGTGCTACATCTCTCATTTGCATCACCTTATACTTAAATTTGTGGATGATTTAATCATTTTTTGGTGAGACTTGACATTAAAATATACTCATGGACAAAAACACTTAGCACACCAAGAAATATATTGCGGGATCGTAACGAAACTTGGCATGAAGGTACATGTCGGAGAGAAACACAAAAAATGCAGCGTGATTGCGCATTACATATAGCTGGTAGAGGGCTTTTAACGTCGTTCTCCATGGAGTATAAAACAGGTAACAAAAGCTTGTTTGAATGTGGTGATTCGCTTACAAAGGAAGAGCTGAGGTAAACATGTCATTACGTCGTTTTAGAAAACAACATGAGCAGTTGTAGCAGTTTGAGAGAGGGAGAATCATCTGCATGATGGAAGTTGAGTGATCAGCTAAGCGAGAAGCCCGTCAATTAGGCCACTCTGATTGTATTGTGAGGATATATTGGGACCAGTGGATCCGAGAGACGTAATTTACTCGAAGACCAGGCTCAAGGCGCCCTCAATAGACCAGACGTCACAAAGACCGTCACATCGTAAGAAATGCACGTGTACGGACCACTTCTTCATCGGCAGCCATCCAGGCACAGGTAGCACCTTCATTAGGGCCAACTTTGTCTTCTCGAACCATATGAAGGCACCTGGCTGAAGGACATTTGGGATCGTGCTGCCCTTGATGACC
>BMAV01000682.1:100481-136843 GCA_019973955.1 Trichonephila inaurata madagascariensis
CCCCCCCCCTAAGGGGGCGCACCCCACAGTTTGAGAAGCACTGGCCTAAATATATAGAATATCTGTCTATTGTGGGTTTTCTGACTGTCTTTCCGGGTCTCTAGTTTCCCCCGCCCCCTCTTCCGTCTTAAGTCATGATGAATCAATGAACAAGTTATTGCCAGATTCAAAGATCCAAAAATAGATTCTAAGCTAGAAAAAGCCGGCTGGGTGGCGTGGTTGATTTGTCGCTGACCTTCTGCACCTAAGGTTGCGGGTTCAACCCCAGGTAAAGAAGGTGGATTTTCATGATACAGAAAATCGTCAGAGGGACATGTCGTATGATCATACGGCATATAAAAGATCCCAATGTGCCTGTTTGGCTTGGATGCTCTTGGCAAAATTAAATCCAAGTACAGACTTGCATCATCAGAGGGTTGGGCGTCAAAATTACCTGCGGCGATTGGTATCCGCCTATAGGGTGCCTCACTAAAAAGAGATACCAGCTTCCGGGAAATGTACTAGCTCTGCAATGGAAAACCTCCAATCGGCAGCCCATTAGGGGGGAAAAAGCTAGAAAAATACATGCCGAATTACAGCAAAGAAATAAGTATAAAATTATTTTTAATAAAATGATTAATAACTAAATATACAAAGTTAAAGACTATAATTATAGAAGTAACATATTAAGAATATTTTTGTATAATACTAAAGATAAAAAAAATTATAGATGGAATATATTATTCTTAAAAGCTACAGTACTTCCATTTATGAATTGAATAATTGAACGTAGATAATGCATGGAAATATGGATAGTTGTGCAGTGTATTCCTCCATAATAGCAAGCGGCCGCGGTAGCCGAGTGGTATAGGTATCGGATCGTGGTTTACCTTGTCACGAGTTCGAGCCCAGTACCAAAGACCCGCCATGTAGGGCAGCGATGCACGTTAAATCTGTCGAAAGCTGAAACATCCTCCCGTTGGTGTGGTGTGGTAGTTAGGAGAGGGGGTGCCAGCTCAGGTGTCGTCCACGTCACTTGACCATGGTTCAAAATTACGTGGTCCGTCGCCAAAAGCCCTCGTGTAGCTGAACAGTGCGACGTTAATATTCAATCAATCCATAATAGCAAATTAATAATCTGAAAATAAGAATTTTAATTTATACAATTTATAATTTCTTTATACAAAACTAACTATCCATAAAATTAATTGCGTACTTTTTTATCTATACAGTANAACCATTTCTTGCAAACAAGTGCAAGTATAAAATTTAACAAATATTAGGGGCGCGTGGACAACTTCTCTTCAATAGTATCAAGCATGGAACATCTCCCTGATGGTTTCCTTCAATGCAATATGTTACTTTTCTACACAATACTTTGTGGGGAAAATTTTTTAAAGTATTCAAACCAAAAAGAAGTCTGCCTCATAAGACAGCTTACACTTAATTTTAACTTTTTTTGTTTACTATTCCCGCACCTTCACTTCGAATAATAACGGCGAGTAGTCTACTTTCTTACACACACACACATGATATATATATATATATATATATATATATATATATGTAAGCTTTGTTAACTGCTCTTTACTTATTTCAATAGGGCTTCTACATCTTATACAAATGGGATTGTCTGTGATTTCTTCTGAATCATCCTCTTCTTAAGCAATAGGTCTAATTCTGTTACTGAGTAGTGATGAAACGAAGCTTCAAATGCAAGAGTGTATAGTAAATGTACTGTCAAGTATTTGGTTTTATTAAGTTTAAATGTATGTTGTGTGTGCTAATGATGTTGAAATGTTGGTGATTGAAATGTTTCTTTCTTCTATAAGACACTTATAAATTATTTGTTTAATATATTATTTATGTGACTAGTTTCTGTAACTTTTTCTTAGGTTCAGGTCATTCCAAATTCAACTAACCCCAATAGAATTTTTTCAAATTGTCATTGTCAATATGATATTCGAGAACATTCATGAGTTACTTATCTGTTTAGCTGGAATAGTCTTTAACACTTCAGCTGTTTGACTACTGAGAATATCAATAATTACATTACTATATACTAGTTATCAGAAACATTAAAATTGGAGACAACAACTGATTGCGTATTGAATACAGTCAATGAAACAGATAACTTAATTTCGGGACAAGATGCAATAGTATGTCCTTGGTGCAGTAGTGTTAATTAAGTTAGCTTCAAATAATTTGCGACGCTTTCTCAAGTCCTAAAGCTTGTAGCTTACTTTTTGCATTAATTTTCCCATTCAATTTCTTATACTTTGACTTATATATAATTTTTATCTTGCAGACACTCTCTTCTTGGTTTATCATTCTTATAATTTTTTTTTCCGTATTATATTTATATAGTCCAATTTTAATAATTAAAATAATTTACATTAACACTTTAAGTTGCTCTTTAAAGGGTTTTTCTTAGAAGATGGTTAGTGGCATTTCATCTGGAATAGCGCTCTTGATACAAATGTTTGGTTATTGAAGATATTTTAAAAGTAATCTACTCGCATAAAGAATTAAAAAGGGGTTCCTTTTGGGGTAAATCGTAGTTTCATTTCAAAACTCTCCAGTAAATGCAATAGATTTATTTTTAACATGAAACAGGTAATCAATTTAAAATCCACTCATATGTATATGTATGAGGCGCAGCAATATCCCTTTGACCTAACCCGCACTATCGTGCGGGTTAGATATTCTAATACGTTTTTGCTTCTAGAATAGTCCTATGTAAGAAAATGGTGAATCTAACGATTGATCTGGTTTGCAGAAAGTGTCAAGTGTTACTTTTTATCAACAGACGATGATTGGGGTCCATGTTTTACTTTCAAAAGTGACAAATATAGCTTTGTTTTCAAATACAACGAAAACACGTCTTCATTTTATCTGACATAAAAAGGTAATTATCAATATATTTCTGATTGATTGGATACAAATTATTGTATTAATGTTTAAATAATTGTAAAATAGAAAAAATATTAATTATACTCTATTAATGTAGCTTCTAGGACTTGGGGTTTCGTTACCTGCACGATCGTGCCGGTTGGGTGTTACTTGAGTCACTGCAGCTGTAAAGTTAAGTACCCACCATGCGAGTTTTCTTTTCTATTTCAATAATTTTGATGAAAGCCTACATAAAAATGAAATATATATTTATTTAATTAATACTAAATTTCATGGAGGTCGCGATGGATGAGTTCCTTTTTTTTCTTTTTCTCTCTCTTTTTTGCAATTAGTTTTCTTTTCCATACATTTGTTGAGGGGAGTATGGCATTTTCATCCTGTCCAAAGATATCTGAATCCCTACGTCTTACCCCCCTCCATTAGAAATCTGGGTTTTCTGGTAGCAGTTAGTATGGTGTGGAATAAATATGTGTATGTATTTTAAATAATATATATCTCTCATTTTCTGATACATTTTACTATTTTTCATGGAATAATGTGTTAACTTTTAACCAAAAACTTTTTCAGGTGTCTAAAAGGAGAAGAATTCTCACAGAAAAAGAAATTTTGTAATTGATGAATAAATCAGATTGTGTGTGTGTGTGTGTGTGAACTTACATCAAGGAATTCTCGGATGATGATAATGCTGCAAACAAAATATATGAATCACGTATACTGGAAAGAGAATCAAGTTCAGATGAGAACGATGAGAAAAAACATGGGAATATTTGAAATGGAGAGACAATTTTGGATCATAATTTACCATAAAAGTTTCTGGAATACATTAATTACATTTTTAGCTGTTGCAAATCCTTGGTTCCTGTGCAAATAAGATGCAATATCAAATATAATTCTTCTAAAAATCAAAATGGATCTCGTAAAATTTAAGTTAGAGATAGTTAAAACGTTATCAGCCTCTCCACCTACTAACAAAAGCATCATATTTTAACTGATGATGAAGATAACAGTGTTGCTATTCCAGTCGCAAAAAGATCGAAGCGTTATAAGCCGGCGTTTATCCGGGCCATTCCAGGATAAAGGGCTTGACACATACAGCCCTTTCCGATGTGTTGATGACATTTCAAAGCTTCGCGCGAGTGCAGATTTGAAAACTACGAAAGCAGTTAGAAAACATGTGAAAAACGCAATGGCTATTTATACTTGTCAAAAACAAAATAAAATATATTTACAGTAAATAAATAATGAATTAATTAAAGAGTTAATCGTATACATCAATAATTTCCTAATCTGTAACAATTTTATTTGAATTAAGATTGTTTCTTCTATCAACTTACAGGGAAAAATGTATAACTCGAAAAATTTCATAGATGACCTGTTTTATAGATAACGCCCAATTCGCACGATCGTGCGGGTTCTGTTTACGTTGCAGGGGGTGAGCGGGATTTTTTAAATTATTTTCCCCAATGTCTTTGGGGTCCATATAGTATTAATAACCGGAAGAATTTAATATTTGAAGATAAAAATAATTCGGGTCATAAAGGGATATAAATCTGTAATCACAATATCGCAATAGACAAATGAAATAGTTTGTAGGCACCAAACGCTCAATTTGTTTTGTTTTACTATATCATCTCCATATAAGCAGTCAAATAAATTCTGTAAAACGTGTACGGTTGTCAAGTATTCACCTGAGACTTCTAGATTGTTCCATGGGTATCTTTTTTGGTCTCCAAGCTATGTTTGGCGAGGGAACCTGATACCCCAACCTACCCTATGTATTCATGAATGGGTAGAATGTTAATTGGAGCACATGATCTCTGAAGGTCTATGCATGAAGGTATTATTTTTGTAAGCACACTAGTATACTAGGCTTATAAGCCTTCTTTTCGGAAGGAATACTAGGAAGTGGTGGGTCAGCTCAGGTGCTGTCATCATCATTTAAGCAAATTTCAAAAGTACGAGGTCCGTCACCTGAGCACTCGCTTTACTTTAGAGAGATCGATGTTAATAAAAATAAAATAAAATCAGTCCAGAATACATTCGCAGCAGAGAGCGAATCAAGTTACAACTTTCTGTAATAATAAATATAGATAGTTTCGTCTAGAAAATATTTGACTTACAATATTTTAGGTATTATATTATATTTCAGTAAACTAAATGATTTAGTAACACAATCTTTATGCATTTAATAATTATAAAATATATTTAAGCACAATTAAACATTAATATATTCATATGTATTCATAGCATTTTTACTTAAATTGAAACACATTATTTGATGCGTTTCGTAAATAATGTTTATTTTCTCCTTTTCAAGCAGGAAATTCATTGCACACCACATATAAATTTTTTTAAAAATCTTTATTTGAGCTGTGTGTGTATGTTGAACTATTACTATTTTTAATACTTTGTACAAGGAAATATGAATGACATTTTGTGTTTATTAGGTTCTTCAATGGAACAAAGAAAAGTCTAACAGCGAAATTCTGTTGTGCAAACATGAAATATTTTAATCTCTGAATTAATGTAAAAGGTAAATAATGAAAACAAAGGAACTTGGGTTTCAATCAATTTCGTTTAAATAGTCAAAATGGAGAGCTCTAAAATCCCAGTTGAAACATTCATTTGTTGCATTATATTTGAATTTTGAATGAAGTTTTGTTTTTCTCACTTCATATTTCACATTAGTTATCTATTAAAGTATAATACATGTGGTTGAAATATGCATGATTGTTTCTTTTAAAGTATTTTTATTAGATGAAAGGAAACTATTTAAAAAAGATATACATTAAATTGATTTATTATTTTGTAATAGATTTTATGCAGCAATGTAAGGAATTCGAGATCACCGATATCATTTAAGTAAATTCCGACGTAGAATATAAATGCTTGCACATATCTTTGTAATCAAAACATCAAGAATACTTCTATTCGTATGCGGTTATGTAAATGGACTGTAACAAATAAAAATATTACTTATCTTAAAATTAATTTTATCTGAGCAATTATCTTCATACTTTACTATCCTCATGAAGGTTTACTCAAGATGCTTTCCTAAATGAGTTTATCTGAGATTACTTTCAACTTCATAAGATTCATAAGACTATTCATAAGACTATTAACATATATTTAAATTTGGTAGTATATCAGGTAATATTCTTCCTTATCTTCAGATATGCTTAAATAGCAATGTCTATTTACAAATATATATATCTCAGTTTCTTCAGAAGATAGATTCACATTCGTAGTTTGTAATTTAAGGAGAAACTCGAGTAAGTACCAGCCGTACTATATATTAAATTTAAGGAAAATAAAGTGGTTTTTATTTGCTGGAATAAAAACAGTCATGAATAGCTGCATACATTTAAACGCTAACATACAGTTGTTTGCAAAGTTTAAGACTTTATGAAGACAATCTAACTTTTAGTAATTTATTATACTTTATTATTTGTGCATATTGCGTTATCTCATGTGTTTATGTATCAAATTAATTCCACAACTATAAATAAATGAACCCGATTTGTGTATCCCTCTCTGTTTATTTGATTTTGCTACAGAAACTGATATTGGCTATTTTTGTAAAATGTGTAAATGGAGAAGATAATTGGTTGACCAATAAAAATTAGTGCTAGTGATAATTTTGAGATATTAAGAATTTTTATACAACTCCAACCATTCTGCTCTAGTAAGATTTGACAAATTCTGGCTGTAAAGGACATCAGTGTTAGCTGAAATTCTTTTCAAGACTTTCAAACACAGATTTGGGTTTACTTTTCCATAAATCCTCAAGAAAGCTTAACCTACTCCAACTAGGTATGAATGTGATGACAGATATAAGATTCAAAACTTGAAACATACTTAGAGCCAGATGATGTAGAAATCCAAGTTTACATCTGGTACTCATACTTTGAATGACCTACTTCCTGGGAACAGAATCAGGTATCTTATGCTGGTAGTGAGGATTATAAGTTTCACACGGATATAAATAAATGTTAAAATATCTTACATGGGGTGTGGTGTTCCTTCTCACATATCAAAAACTATTAAAGGCTACATAAAAACAAACAATATTCTG
This sequence comes from Trichonephila inaurata madagascariensis, assembly GCA_019973955.1. Taxonomy (NCBI): domain Eukaryota; kingdom Metazoa; phylum Arthropoda; class Arachnida; order Araneae; family Nephilidae; genus Trichonephila; species Trichonephila inaurata. Next base: position 107,449 of record BMAV01000682.1, read on the forward strand.
GTACTTTACTGGCCAGGTGAAAACTCAGAATTGAATTTTATCCATGGATACTGTGAAAAACTATCTTGGAAAAGTAATTATTCAGAGCTTCGTCAAGCTCATCAATTCATTGGCATTTAAAGCAATACCCCATTTAAGGCTAAATATTTCAAAATCAGTTTTCAGCATTAACAGCTTGCAACAGGCTAAGAACTGATTTTAAGCGAGATAGAACAGGATTTCATACTCCGCTTAAATTCTCACTTCTGTTTATAATATAGGACAAAACTCAATGAGTCAATGGTTGATTAATCTATCACAATATGTTAGGAAATTACGAAAATTTAAGTACATACCCAGAATTACAACATGAATCAGTTAGCAGAGCGGTTTAATGTGTCCACTACATTTCAGAACGACATAAATTTTATTCATATTTGATGTTAATTAAACAATATTAATTATAAAATATTATTAAATTTTTAAACCATTATATTGATTAAGAATAGTTTTTAAAATAATTTCACAAGACTGAGATTGTTTATTAGTATTTTAGATATAATGTAATGGATTTAACTTTTGTTTTCAGAGAAAAAGAGTTATTTTACATATATTCAGAACTATATTTAATCTCAAAATATTGTTATATAAACTAGTAAATTAATTCTGAAAATAAGATTAAGATAATGTTTTGAAATTAATGCAATCAGATCATACATATATCAGCATATTAAGCAGAACATACATTAAAATAAATTATATGCATGGATGTGCTTCATTGAGTATTAGATGTTATATGTAAGTCTTCTTTAAGATCTTCTTTGTAAGTAATTAATCTACTGTTATTATGTACATAATTTATAATGTTACATGTATACTGTTGTCCCAATGTTAATTAGAAAACTGTAGAAAATAGAAAGCTTTAAATGAAGAAAAAAGCCTCGTATTGCGTGAATTCAATTTTTTAATGTTAATCAATGAATGCATATATATATTATTTATGTCAGGGATGTAATTTTACGGTGGAATAGATTTTTAGGAGCATTAAACATAATGTGATATGAAATGTTCTTCGAGATTTAAATTGTCTGTTAATCAATTAATCAATGACCTTCTGCGTATTACAAATGCTGCAAATAATTTGACTATGGCTCATAGAAGAAAAATTTACTAATTTTCAAATGGCAGAATCTTTGGATTAAAAAATCACATAAATAAAAGCTTAGAGCGCTTAGCATCGTTCTTTCTACCTAATCGTTTGTCCAGCCACACATACGGCACCTTTCTACAAGAAATGTTGCTAGAGCTTCCTTCTATTATTCACATATATGTTCCTACATGAAAGTAATTTTAGCACGTTTAATGTTTGCTCATTTTGGCACAAATGTCATTGTGCCAAATTGTCATGCACAAATGTCATTGCGTCATGGGCCACAGCTGGTAAGCACAAAATGGATCTGTTCCTTAGCTACGAAGTTACCATATTTGTCAAATTAGTATTTCTTCTTCTTGGCCCACATTACAAAAATTGTCTTCGAAAAGCCCATAAGGTCTGATTAGGTTCTGGTGGTCAGAGTCTCTCTGTCAGGTACTGCTAGGCATATTCTTCTTATGACTTTTATTTTTGCTAACGTACTCAATGCACCACCACTGTGAATATTCTGCAAATGTTAGTGTTGTCACCCTTTCGAGCATCTACTTAAGAAATTACTATCATTAAACTTTTAATTTCTTTTAATTCTATCCATCCATCCATTTTATTTTATTCTTTTCTAATACTTTTCTACTAGTAAGAAATTACACACGTTATCTTTAGACTTGAATTTCTATACTAAATCTAAATATTTCGATCCCATCTACCTGTCATTACATTTGTGCCAGACATTTTTAAACACCTTTGCATTGAGGATTTTTAAGCGTATAATTACAATCAACAGACAACTCTTCAAACTATTTTACATTGATTTAGTTTTTAAAAAGTCTGATATCCCTTGTAATTTGGAATAAGAAGCTGTTTGTGAATAAGTTATTTTATTCAAGCTTCGTTAAATTTAGAATATGTCATGACAATGGAATAGAGAGTATAAAATATAGATAATATATACAGTGTATTTCAATACATATAATGTCACTTGAGATAAAAAAAAAATATGTTTGACATATATTCACTTTTCGTAATTAACACTTCAGACTGAAGAAAATATGTTTTTGTACTAAATAACTCAATAAATCACCTATAACTTCTTTACATTACTGGAATACATATTAGCACATCCGATAAAAGGGCTAACTTCAAATTAAACAAGAATTAAGATGCGAGTATAATGCACCTGCGGCTAGTTAAAGTAAATCGTGTGAAGTTAGAGACACTTTCAGCATTACTTTTTAAATTTATTTCATTTTTGAATCAGCTATATTTCTGTTGCTTTAGGGTATCTTTAGTATGCTCGATTACTCATATTTTTAAAGAGATATTAATATTTGTTTCGAAATATTCACCTTCGATGGTAAATTAGGTTAGTAGTAAAATATTAGCTGCTCATTTTATTTATTAAGGATGAGATAAAATTAATAAAAATGAGACATGTTTAACATATTTCAATTGTGTGAAATAATATTCGATAGGCCCTTCGTTCTACATTTAAATTTATTTTATTTGTTTCAACGATGTTTAAAATTTTAATTCAATTTTTTTTATTACTTAATTAATTTTTGTTTTAAAAAGGTGTATTATTATTTTTTTTATTTAGTTTTGTATTTGAATGTTTATAAACTAATGTATTTTTTGAATGCTCCTTTTACAAGTTTTTTTTTTGTAGACATTGTATTGCACATTAACAGATTTATTTAATATTGTAATAAGAAGAGAGAGAGAGAGTTAAACGATGTAATAAATTTTTTCTTTGTGTTTGAGTTATTGAATAATGAGTCTATTGCTTCCAAAAGTAGCTCATGAAATTCTTAAGTAAAATGAATTGTGAGCTCTATTCTTAGAATGATACGTTTTATTTTACACATATAATACGATTTTCAATAAATATGATACACTTATAAGAGGAATCAACCTGATAAAAATTAGATACCTACATCTTTAAAAATAATAGTATGAATAAATATTCATAAGCTGTAATAGTTTTCTTGAATTATTTAAATTATAATTTAGCTATTTATACTACAATACAATAGCTTTTTAACCCGCGGTCACTCGCGCCTGTTTTTGCTACCGTCGTTACTCGCGAGGTGTAGAGAACACCCCAAACTTTTAACACGTGTATTTAATTGTGAAAATAAAATTAAGTCATTATGATACATATTTATAAAGTACAAGATGTTTTTTGTATTATACAATTAAAATTATTAAATTAATTGCATTAAAATGAAACTAACATTAATTTAAACTAAACATACAAAATTTTCATTTTAAAACACATAATTTTATACTTTTTTCATAAACCAGTATAAAACGTATATACCAGTAATAAATATACTTTATAATTAATGAGATAATGATAGTAGAACGTAGAAAAACAATATTTTAATCATTTTCCAAACATTCAGAGCAGACTGTATACAAATGCTCAACTTCTCGCGGAAGTTCTCAGCCCCCCAGATAAACTTTTGAAGGTCATTGCATTCAAATCGTTTGAGAAAGAGGGATTGTGCATCAGGCCTGAAGTTTCAATGACCTAAAATGTGTAGCTACAGAAAAAATAGTGGTTCTGCGCATTCTTTTTAAAATCCTGAGAGGATTTCTTGTTGCTGGGGTGTACAGAACACCCCGCGCGAGTGATCGCGGGTTAAATATAATATTAAAAAAATCAGGAAAATGTTGCTTTGATATATGATCGTATTAAGCTCGCTTTAAGCAATCAAAAGTTTCAAAACTTTTTTTAAAAAAAATGATTAATTATTTATAATATATGCAGAACATATTTGTGCTGAAGTTAATACTCGGATTCATCTATTAGTCATTTCAAAATGAAACCATCCTTATTATTTTAACAACTTATTACACAATATTTAATTATTGTGTGATGATTAATAATATAGACGTAATTTTCGGGGAAGAAAAAATTATGCTTTTCTTACGTTTTAATGCTTGATTTTAACGGTATAACTTTTTAAAAAATTAAAAATATTTTTTTGAAAAATTTTAAAACAATATATAAAAAGAATTTTTAACTTATTTTGATATTTCATAATATATTAAACACGTCTGTTGTTAGTGAATTAAAAATATAAACATTAAAATGTTACTAACATTTATAAAGCATCCTTAATGAATGATCAAACCAAAGCAAAATAACATATTCTGAAACTTGAAATATTTTTAATGAGCACCACGTTTAAAAATGCATACAATTTTCAAAAACAATATATTTGGTATGGTAATAAAAAAATAAAAATATATACGTACATTTAGAAATACATGCATGCACTGATAAATAAATTTTATACTTAAACAGAAAATGAACAAGCAAAAAGAAATAAATAGAAGCTAGTGGATGAAATATGTATGTATATATATATATATATATATATCTATATATCTATATATATCTATATATATATAAATACAAACATAATGAGAAGAGTAAGAAAGATAACTTGATGTTAAATGCATTTTCATGTGAAGAAAAGTTGTATCATTTCAGCACTGTTGATTTCACTCTAATTAACGCTTCAAATATAAATCAAATAAATTTTAGTTTACCTTCATATAACCAACTTTAAATATTTCGTGAAATGCAGTCATAACATAAAACTGATTTATGCTGAAAACAAAACAAACATAATGTGAAAATGGGACTTTTAAGAACTACCTAAGATCAACAAAATATGCTTAATTTTGATTAAATTGAAATTAACGACATAGAAAAAGAAGAAAAGAACACAAACTGATTTGTTGGAATTAAAATTTAATTTTTGAAGTAGTACTTTTCATAAAGTTGCTTTCAGAAAAAGAATTAAAATACTTCTACAAATGGCAAATTAATGTAATAATGAAAATATATAAGGATATTCAAAACTCTATTTAAAGATAGTATTGTCTGAAGAAAAGTAAATTGTGTCAAAAAATCGCTTCAACGTTGAATTTTAAAAACATCTAAATGGAATTTTGAGAAAATTAAGCGAACGTGCGCTTTATCATCCATGGCTTCATTAAAGAGCTGCTTGATAATCGATGCGAAATGTGTTATTATTTATTACAAAGAAGTATATATTTTCTTAATAGACTACTTTTGAGTACCGAAGATATTAGAACACACAAAAATCATTGGAAGAAGTAAGGGTTTCTTTGATTCTAACAGCTTGAAAATCTTATTCTTTGGACTTATGAAGATCACAGAGAAGCTAAGATTGATCAAAAATTGATGTCAAGAAAAGAGAAATGGAACACACACGCATGTCTGATGAAATAAAAGAAATTGGGAGAAAACATCACTGTCATTTCACACTTGAAATAGTATATTAAATAACATTGGACAAAAGTCTATTAATATATACTCTGGCTACATTATATACATTATACATCTGATGAATTTAAACAGTTGAATGATTTTGAGTTCCAACATAATGGTAGACGCATAGTTATTTAAAAATAGCTGGAAAATTTATTTTCTTCTTTGGATTACAAATAAATGCAAATATCATCCATCTTAATTATTAAAATAAAACAAGGATTATAAAAAAAGAAAAAGAAAACTGATTTTTTTCAAAAAAAATGTTTTTAATAAATTTGAATAAATTCTAACAAAACCAATTTAAACTTTAATCTATTATCAATTAGTTTACTTTCAAAATTTTACTTCTAAAGGATCTGCTGCTTTATTATAATTACCTTGTGAAATAAATATGCTATACCGCGATTAGAAATTTAAAGCTGTGTTAGTAAGACATTGATGCCATTAACTTGTTATTATTACTGGTTTATTATTATTATTTGTTTGTTTATTTTAGCTTGCTACTCTATTTGCATGAAATACTTAAGTTTTTGCTAATATTTTATATAACGTTATTTGTTTCTATACAAAACAATTTGGATGGATCAAAATGTCCATTACATTATGTAAGTTGATTAATATCTTTCATTTGAACTAAATTTGTTACAAATTTATTTTGAATACAATATAAAATTTGTCTAGTTGTTAGCGATTCACCAAATCAGAGCTAATTTTTTAGCATTAATATATGATCTCTAACTATTGAAGGATAAATCATTATTACTATTACTTTAATTTTCTTCATGCTACAAAACCAGAAATTGAATTTCTAAATATAGTCTAATGTGCCATACTACTGCAAACAGTATGAAGCAATTGTGTTTAAATATAGACTGACATAAAATTCTTACAGTGATCTAAGCTGCATAGTTTCACGATGTCACCATTGGGCAGAATGAAGACGCCCAAGAAGAGAGAAATAAGAATTTTTCTACCCACCCCTCTTAGACCAAATCACGCATACAACCATCATTTTCAAACACTCCCCGTCCTCCCCTTATCTCTTTTTTTCCAAAAGAAGAAAGGGAAAACACATGCACTTATAAAAAATAGAGAAAAAATATTTTCGCTATGGGGAAGTTAAAACACAAAGCCGAAGCCATAACTGAAAAACGTGGTTGGTGTGTCAACTACCGTTTAACGGAGCAAGAAAGCACGCGGCTCGGTATTTGCAATGCAGTACTCATCTCAAACAAGGTTTAAAGTCTGGATATATCTTCTTAGAGACATTCTCTTTCTGTTTGAATAAGTAACGCGGTAACTGGTTACAAAGCAGGTAATGGCCGTTATAAAGATATTGTTTCGAGAAGTGTTTTGGTAGAGTTATCAGGTGAAGTAACTAACTATTTCAGTTGACCTTTTAACTTAGTCGCTCAATTGAGAACTTTAAAAAAACTACACGCAAAGGATAAATGAATTTCAGTTAAAATGTAAAGTAGAAAGTTTTTCTTGGTGTTTTGCGTACGCTATTTATCCAAGCCTTTGTGTTTTCTCCCATTATAAATTAAATTGTTTAAAATCCATATTAAATAGAAAAAAAATAATTTGATACAAATGTTGGAAAAAAGTTATGTGACAACACTTGTGTTGCACTATATGCACTAGTTAAGGTTTGAGTTATTAGATCTTATTTATTATAGTTTTCATTAAATAAAGTACATGTTTAGTAATCAATGAAATAAAAATAAATATTTATCTGCAGTTGATCTTTCATAATAAATAATGTATTTTATTTAAGTTAATATAATTTTAGAAATAAAAAAAACCGAAATATTTGATAACATGACAAAATTAATTAATTCTTTATTTAAACAAATCACATTCGTTAATTTAATGGTTATAATAATGAACACATTTATAATGAATTGATATAATGCGATTTTTTCATATTCATATTGTGCTGTACGAACCAATAAATACTTTATTGTTGTTTTTAGCACAACCGCAAAGATCAACATCTGCCACTTTAATCCGGTGTTCTTTCAATGGAACAAAAACATAACTGAACATAAAAGTTAAAAGTAAAGGAATATTTTTCCAATAATACTTTAATTCTCTCCTTCCTTCTTTTATTATTATTTTTTTTATTCGTACATACTTTTGAATCCATTTGTTTGTATTTCATATGGTAATAGATTACCATTACTTTAATTACTTTTCGTTTATTTCATTATTTTCTATCAATTTAAAATGGAATCCTTACATAACATATAACCATCAATAATCTGAATTTATTTCGTATTGTACCCATTTCCTGACATCCAGAGTCTTTGTTAAGAAACAAATTATAGACACCCACAAAATTTATTTAATTTAAGTGAGCTTAGAAATGTTAAAACTATTTTAAATCGTTTGGAGATTTTCCAAACGGCATTTTATTCACATAAAAGGCACATTTTATTCAAACAGGTACGTGTCTTCTGGGAGAACTGAAATCTTATGATGCCTATTTATATCAGCTGGTATACAATACAATTTTCATCAAAACTTCCTTTTGCGAATGATATATAATCTGAAATAATTTAATACTAAAAATATAATTATTAATAAATCCCCCCCCCCCCAGTATGATGTCTTCAAATGGCAATTTTTAGGATTGCTTTTGAAAAGATAATAAACAATGTTGAAACGTTAGGGGTTTGGAACTAAGTTAAAAGTATTTGGAATACCACACAAATTTAAATGGTATAAAATTATAAGATATATTCAATTGAGTTCAGCAATTCAAAAAATCTTTTAACTTTAAAAAAATCTAGCAAACATGATTAATGACAATTTAAAGATAACGAGAGAGATTAACCATCTAAATGCTTTATTAGTAAAAATACATATGTAATCATGAGAGCATACATCAGAACATAAAGTTCACATTTTCATTAATAGTAACTTAATAGTACAAATAAATACTATGTTCAAAAAATCAGCACTGATAATATTCCTCGGAAGATGCATTGCTGTTAATTTTTTGTAAGTTTTATAGTCAATTTAGTTACCTCAGAAAGGTAACAAAAAATACATGTATTGATATCAAATAATGCTATCTTATTGCAGGATAATTTGTTTGTATTATAGCCACGCAGAATCTGTAATACAAACAAAAAAATAATTATAATTCTTTTTATTTCCTTAAAAACCAGTATTTTGTTAGAATCATTTATTTAGCACTCTGAATATGCCAATTCAGTTGAAGAGTAACTGTTGGGGAAAATGAATACGTTTCCTTCAATCAAAATTTGAAATTAATTTTTAATTTTAATTACCATAGAGCCCAATATATTTGTTGAAAATACTTGTTTATACTCAAATATAGATACAGCAAATTTCGAACACATTTACTTATTTATTTTTATTTTCTATATATTTAGAAGAAAAAAAAATAGTACATGTTAAATCTCAAAATGAATAGAAATGACTTTATTCACAAAAAATAGAAAGGTACAGCGGCTATTGTTGTCTTGTCCATGCAATGCTAGGGTTGACAATGCAATGCAATCAATTGGCACCGAAGGCGTCCAAAATTACCTTTGCTGTGTCGACAATTTTTGGCGAATAAAGTAGTTGATAGTCCATGGGGCTTAGGTTTATGTTATATTTAGCCAATTTATAAGGACAATTTAAAATATGGTTAGGGAAATGTTCAATGTCAAGACAGTTAGGACAAGTATTATAATTTTTCTGGCCATCAGGGGATATTTTAATCCCTGTAAAGTGCCATGTACGTATTCTAAAAGTTGCAGTTAAAACACACAATTAAATGAAATATTGTTAACAGAAATATTTATTTGTTTTGTCATATTTGGTAGTTCAAACTGTGACGTTTTTTTATTCTTTCATACGTAGCGCAAAACTGTATTTGAAATGCTCATATTTGCAGTTTCATTGTATACCATAACAAAAGATTACTAATCACATAGGTATTTTAACAGACAATAAATACATTCATATTTCTTTTTTAGTTGCTTATGAATGCATAAAAAATACATTTGATAGCTTCCCTACATTTGTATAAAGTGATTAAATTTCATGAAATTGTTCAACGTTCAAAAATACAATGGCTAAGCAATGTTAATATAAATTTTGAATTCTTCTCTCCTTTTATATTTCAGTTTATTTGCTGATTAAATAAGCCCTTTATTTGCTTACTCGAAATATATAATTGCCTCTTATTAAATCATACGAATGTTTCTGTAATAGTGCATTTTCTCGAAAGTCAAACACTGTCAATGTAATTCAATGCTGAATAAAGAAAAATAAATAAGCATGTTTTCGAGCTACTTTTACAGGTACTTCAAATGAGCATCCGTTTCAAATGAATCGTTTTCTACTTCATCGTTAAATGTAATCGATTTCAACTTTGATATATTTGCTGAGTTCCGCTAAATATGTTTGAAGAGGTCTGACAGGACGTTTATTGACTGAACTAAAATAAATGCAACGTGAAGGAGTTCACAGCATGTTTGTGCTTTCTGTAAAATGCAATCGTCGCTCTAAATTTTGCGACGGAAATCAGATATTTGCATTGACTGTTTATTGGATTAGATTTTTAGTTTGGATTTCATGCTTTATATATAGTTTTGATGCTTTGTAGATTAAATATAAGGTAAAAAATGAAGAAATTTAATCATAAAAGCTAACCTGGAAGAAAAATCAATGCGTAATTTATTTTTTTTAAAAAAAATAAAATATTCTATAATATTTTAAAAATTATAAAAAAATACAGCTTGTGATAATTTTTATCAATTAAGTTTTTTTTAATATTTACAGTTTCTTATAAGTTTATTTATGATGCACATAAAATGAAATAATGTTTTTATTAAGAAATAAATTTAATAATCTTCCACTTATAAAAATGTTAGTACTTTTTGTTTTTTAGTTTTAAAAAATGTCATGTTTATGTTTTGTTTTGATAGTTTCAAAGTATATGAACAATAATGATTATTTAATTTTTATGCTTATTAATATGTGCAGCATCCGAAATGCAAATTATTACTTCTAACGAATTAATTTTATTAATGTTAAATTTAATGGAACTACATAATTTTAAAATGCATTATTCGTAATGTAAAATATTGTAAAATATTCTTTTGTAAATAATTTGCCTGTAATTTGCCTTTCTCAATTGTAAAATAAATTTTCAATTAATTTCTGAAATACTGCTAGGAGATAATTTTGCAACTATGGATCAAGTCTCGATATGTTTTTTATTCCACACATTACCCCATTTTAACTTTACAAAATGATTATTAAGGAAAACAAAGAGTGTACGCAGATATAAATATAAAGGAAAATTAGTATACATGTTTAAAAACAGGTTAAGTTTTCTCTTAATTGTAGTCGTCAGTACATTAAACTCCTATATTAAAAAATTGTTAACAATAACAATGTTTTACATATATCTAGTCGTATAAGGGTCATCCAAATGAAAGTGGCACAACAGTCAGTTTGATAAATGGTTTAATGCCATTAATATAAATTAGTATGAAAAGGAAAGCAATAATACAGACGTCTTAGATAGGCTAGACAAAGTCACCTTGTAGGTTGGAATAAGTGTTCCTGTGGTCAAGGACATGAGGGATATCCTGGGTGAAGAATCTCCGGCTTGGTCGTGGAACCAATTTTCAAAAGTAGCTTGGACCTCATTAATTTTCAGAAAATTCCGTCTATTCATAGTGTTTTCGAGTAGACCGAAAAAGTATTCCCACGTTGTGGCCTGGGGTGAAAGAGGGATGTTCGAAAATCTCCCAGCAAAATGACCGTAACAATGTTTTTCCAACCACAGCTACATGGGGAATAAGCATTGCTTTGCTAGATGATAATCCCATCGGACAACATGCCTTGACAGCGGTTTCACAGTACGTGGCAACAGTGAGAGTCGTACCATTTGCAGGCATCCAAGTTGCACCCATGGTGTCTCTCAACTTGCTACAACGCATCTGGCGGGATCTAACGGTATCGCATTCATTCTCAACCCCCTGCGTACTCTTTGCAGGCATGCGCAGCTAACTGTTTCTTCTAATTGCGAAGATATTACAGGAATGACACCTTCACTTGGGTGACCCTTACATTAATAAACATATCACACATTGATATATATTGAAAATCATGCGCAACCTTATTATTACTAGCTTAATTTGATAACACTTTATTGACTTAATAAGAGAGCATATATTTGCCGAAAAAATTTATTCATTTTACTTTGGGTTATAGTTTACATCTCAGTTAACTAAGAATATAAGCGATTTCATATGGTTAAAAAAACATGCTGAATAATCTTTTCCATTAATTCATAAGCTTAGAATATTAATAATGTTTTTAATTTAGTATGCCATATAATTTTGTAAAAAATTATTAATTACTATTATATTTTTAATGAAAATTCATCAAGAATTTATTAAACTGTAGCAAATAAATCCATTATTTTAGATTAATATTAAAAAATACCATTGATAAAACTATTTGAGGAAAAATGTTTTATTTCGGAAACGAATGCATTATATTAATATAAAAAAATATTAGAAAAGACTAAATATTATACTGTACAAATTAGTTGTGAGCAACATTTTTATTGTAAATTGTTTGTGAACAGTCATAAATTATATAAAACAACCTTAAACTGGTTTTATTTGCCTTGAGGTGGTATGACTGTCTAACTTTGACAATGCAATAGCCAATTCACTTGTTTAGTTTCACGTGCGAGCTTTTATGTGCAATAGGTAGATGTAAATTTCTATGTTTTGTGTAATGGATTTTTGATAAACTGTTTGTGATCGGACAAAAAATGTTGGTTTATGAAAAACCACTCAAATAACTTAAAAAATCCCAATAAAAATAGTAGAGTTAATACGAAGTAAACAAGCTATCTCTGACCTTAAAATATATATATATATATATATATATACCTTCTAATATCTGAGCTTGTTTACTTCAGATTAATTCTACTATTTGTATTAAGATTTTATGATTTATTCTTTGGTGTTTGATAGTTGTACGCTTTAACCATAGATGTCACACGTATGGAGGTCGATCTGCGATTCCGCTTGGCTACAATAGCAATATATGGATCTTCCGCAGGGGTTGTAACCCTTGGGCAACCACCTACGAGCCTTCGGACAACTGTCTGTGTGGTTTGGAATTGTTTCCATGAACGTGAAATTACAGAATGATGAACGCCTAAGAAAAGATCAACATCTGTGATCGACTGTCCTACTTCAATGCGTCCCACAGCATGCCAGCGCTCAGAATCTTCCCTTCGTTATCTGGAAGTCATAGAAACACGTATGTCTTGAAAACAATTTGTACGAAAGTTTTAAACACCTTTTATCAAACTTACAATCAACTTCTGTAACCCTTCAAAAAGCTGGCTTCTTATAAGACTGCTCATTTTGCATATTTCTTTACATGAAAGCAAGATTGGCTGTTACCTAACATATTTGCATACTTCCATCTACCTCTGCAGTGCATTGCATCCTCTTCAATTCTGATTGGCTTCCGGAAATTAGCATTTTCCTCTCCGTTCATAACTTTTGGAAGTGAGTGTATATATATATACAATTTCTATGTTAGTAGTTTAATTGTTGGCTTCTGGGGGGGGGGGGCAAGAAGATCAAGATAAAAACAATTCTTGACAGATAAAATGAAGGTAAAACCTTTAGCAAGGATCAAAGAATATAATTTCTGAATTGATAACGACTAAGAAATGTAAATTTTAGTGATGAGGCTGATATATTTTAGCTTGGTTAAAAAAGAAATGTGATATGAGGTGAGAATGAAACTAAGCATAAGACTAATTGTCAAACATCTTCTGAAACATATGTTTGACTTTTTGTCACCTCAAATGGAATTGGAAGCTAGTTCTTCTACTTTAGGTATGATTAATTTAAACAAGTGCATTTAATGATAATGAAGTAGGTTCGTTTCATTCAAGCGAATTACTTCCAGAACTTCTTAACCTGACTTGGAGCATTGTCATAATTGGAAATTAGTAAGATTTTCATTCTAGAAAAAGGAAATGAATGTGTGCCTGATAGAATTGAAAGTTACAAAATTTAAGTACTATACAGAATTTAAATAATCCTTTAGTAAAATCGCTTGAGATGCACTGTGTACAACAAAATAACATGTTTTAACTATTAATTTTAAAGTGTAGTTTAAAGATAATGAAATTAATATGCATTAAAATGTATTCACAGATTCGTTTTCATTAAAATAGCACATACGTTAAGCCAATACAGTTATTTAGTACAGCATATCAAGACATATAATGCATAAAAACACTGCTTTTTGAAAAAGCGTGATTTTTTTAAACTTTATTCAGTTGTTTTGCCCAGTATCGTATCACAATTAATTCAAGTGCCCAGGAACGCTAAATTTGGTGCAATTTTGATTGTTAGATCGAACTACAGATGGATCTGAATATATGTAGTGTCAGTTTAAAAGAAAAACACTCGGTATTTTTAAGAGCTGTCCACATGTTTTATAGCCCAAATTAGTGCCTTGGTTGTCGCATAGAAAATAAATTTGCTTTCATGTCCATTGCTTATGTAAATATTTGGTTTGGCAATTGTCATCATTGCCCTAAATACCCCCATGACGGCTTTTTGCAACTTCCTTTTTTCAAGGAATCTGAATTTTCGTGTCACCAATAATGTCCATACTACATTTATTGCCCTTGCGGTTGTTAGATCGAGCTTCAAGTGTCTCTGAAAAGGTGTCAGTTTAAAAAAAAATCACCCTGTATATCGTTGCTTCATCATGTGAACAATCATAATAACAAAATAAAAAAAAACGAGTTTCTTATTAAGTTTGATTTTGTTCTGTGTCCACACAGAATATTTTTTCAAAAAGATTAAATTTGGTTCACATAACTTCTTTTTCCTGCAAAATTTTACCTGATTTTCTAAGGAAGGGTTTTCATAGTTTTTTCTTTGTTAATCTGTCTGCTTCTGTCTGCTTTTGTTCCTAAAAATAGAATAGAACTTAGAAAAAATGAATACACTTACCAAGCATTAACAATAATTTTAAAGTAATGCCATTTAAAAAAATGACTGGAATGTAAATGAAAATATCATAAAACCATGTAAAGATCTTCTGTTGTTATACTTAATGTATGTGTTTTATTCCTTTTCTTGAAATAAAAAAAATAGTTGCCATTCCAATTTCAAGAATTTGTCAACATACAGTCTTAATAAACTTGCCCTAAATATAAAATATAAATGACAATGAAGTTATTTATAAACGTTGCAGTGATTTTTTCTCAAAATAATCTTTAAATTCCCTTTCCTGAGATTTTTATAGATTTAACACTAATGATAAATTCTCCCCCAAAATTTACAAATTTTAATTTTGTTGTATCATTATCATAATGATAACAACATAGGTGCAGGATAATATTTTCTGGCAGAAAAATACACAAAAATTAACTCTTTTATTGTGCTTTCATTAACATAAAAGAAGTACAACAATTCATGTAAAAATTCATTATTCTTTTTAATACATTCTTCTTTTCTTGCAATTTATTGAAAAAAAGAATTTTAAAGTGAAAAGTACGTATCGATTGAAATTACTTTTCTTTCCTAAATTATAAAGACACAGCTCAAAAAAAGTGTATCTAATACACAAATTAATATTATTAATTTTTTTGAAATTTCAAAAATGGGTGTCATCATTATTACTGTTATTAGGAACAGAAAACTTTAACTACTCTCCATTCTTTTATGTTTAAGTTTTTCCATCATTTTTACCACCTAAAATATACTAAGCAATCGACACATTTTAATGAAAAAATAAATCATAATACAACTTAAAATAATATAAATTGCTGGCAGGAGCCTACTAAATTATTTTTAGATATTTACAAAATTATTTTATTTGAAATTTAATTTCTTATTACAACTGCAAGGAATTTAATTAATTATCCTTAACTAAATTGAATATCAATATTAGGAATTGAACATAAATCTGATTATTCTATATTTCAGTTACTTAAGCTATTAAAAGAAATTATTGTCTGTATATTTAATATTTTTATTTTTCTCTATTTATATAAGCAAACACTTATTTAAAAATAAAATTCTTTATCTTCAGCACACCCCAACAGATATATTATTATTCAAATACTTAAGCCATGGAATTTTGAATTATGAAAGGAATCATACCTCAAACCACTTTCGTGCCAATCGTCTCCAGAAAGGCCTAGTCAATAAGTCAGAAATTATCGAGCAAATGAGTTTGATATTTAAATTCCCAGCATGTTCTGCTTAAACTAATTCCCACTAATACCTTATTAATCACACTTTATTATTGGTCTTCAGCCTTAAGTTCATTGGACAGATGAGCAGACTCCGAAAGTTGATTGAGATAATTAATGGGAAGAGCTATATAGATTAAACAATGAGCTAACATTGCTTTAACACAAGCACATATGGTGCGATTTAATAAGTGAGAGAAAATAGACTGAGTTTCCGTGGATAATTGACTATTGAGGATTATTATGATTCAGAATGCACAATCACCTCATTATAGAAATATTTAAAGTCCTTTTATTTTTTATTTTGTTTTGCTTAAATATTAAATTAAATGTATTTTTAAAAATTAATTTCAAAAAAGTTTAAATTTCATAGTGTAAAGTATTTTTAAAATATTAGGATTACAAAATTATCTCTTGTATTTCATTAAAGGGGAAAAATATGTACCCATAACATAATAGTGTGTAAAAAAGCCCTAATATCTTATTATTATTTATCGATTTTAAAAATAAAAAAAAAGCTGAGTAATGTGAAATTATCATGTCTCTCACAGTATAAGTTATATGGAAAAATAATAATGTGTATTTGACTGTCAAATCTTGTCTTCTAAGTTAAATAAAAATCAATGCCCGTTTTTCACCCTAATAAAGTAAAATTAATTTATGAATGAATTGAAAACTTACAAAATATATGTTTTTTTAAAAAAAAACTGTCATCCCCAAAAAATTTGAAACAAATGTTCTAATTTCCAAACAGTTAATTAAAAAAATAAAAATAATGTTAATAATAATAAAAATATTCATTTAAAATGTTTTCCACTATGCACTTTACTAAAATTTATTGCAAATAATTAGCTCATACGCCTTAATAAATAAAAGAAAAAGAAAATGTTTCTAAAATTTCACTTATTTTTTTAACTTGATTATTCTACGAGTACTAAAAAGAATTTAATTCACAATTGGATCCAAACAAATTTTTCATTTCTCTTTATTCTCATTTATATGTTTCCTAACCAGGATACTAACATTTAATGTAACGAAATCTCAAGGAAAATAACGAAACACTATCTACTAAGCGAAATATAGTTTGTGCTTGGTTTATGGTGTGAGCGTATTGTTTGTATATTACACTATAGCCGTTAATAAATGCCCCTTTGGCCCCCGCAACGCCACTTGAGAGTCGATTTTTTCAAAAACTCATTTTATAGCGGATCTCTACTCCATGAAAAGTATCTGCTAACCAAATTTTAAGACGATAAGTCTAATAGTTTAAAAATGGAAATAAGTATGTATAAAGTCACTTAGGCCCCGCAGCGCCAATTGGGATTCGATTGTAACAACACCCATTTTATAGTAGATCTCTACGCTATGAAAGGAATCCGCTTACCAAATTTCTAGACTGTACGTCTAATATTTTAAAAATAGAAATAATTATCCATAACGCCACCTTCAGTGCCCCTTGTTGTATTCTCTTAAAAACCATTTTGTAAGGGATCTCTACTGAGTGAAAGGAATCTGCGTATCAAATTTCAAGACTGTACATCTAATAGTTTAATAATTGAACTAATTATCTATAACGCCCTTTAAACCCAGTAATGCCTTTTGGAGTTCAATCTTCGCGAAATCCGTTCTTAGCGGATGTCTACTTCATGCAAGGAATCCGCCTACCAAATTTCAAGTCTATAGGCTTAATCGTACCAGAGATATCGTAATTAGCCAGTGAGTCACTTTTCTTCTATGTATATGTAGATAATGTGTATTAATAATTTTTGTTGTTTTGATAGTGTTTAATTATTCAAATAATTATTTGTACTACTTTAGGGACAAAATATTAAAAAAACGTCGATGTATTATATTAACACGCGTTTAATGATTAACTATATTTCGAACTGTTAAGTTAAGGTATAATTGAAATCCTTAAAACATTTTTGAAGCAGTGTATATGTTTCTTTTCAAAATTAATCTTAGGACTAAAGCTACTAAATTTACAATAAAAAGCGTATGAATTCAGAGAAAAAACAGTTATATAAAAAAGAGGACCTAAATTATTTCGTTTTTAAATTCTTTTGTTGAAAATAAATCTTTAGAAGATGATACCAAGTCAAGCAGAACATAAAGTCTAAATGTCATTGAATTGGAATTTTTTTTTAAAACCGATCATATTTTAGCACGTGTACTGCGTTCATAGTAAGTGTCAAAACAATTCCGAAGTGTTCATGCAAATTTGGAAAAATATGACAATTTTGTCTCAAAACCATATACTGTAAGGAAAATATGAATTTTTACCCCATACATTTATTCCCCTAACATATCTCTAAAAGACATTATAAACCATATTTGGAAATCACATGCGTAGTAAGAAATTTCATAATTGCGAATTGAAAGGAAATGTATCGACAGTTTTTGTAAACAGAAAATAAGTAGTTTGATGTTAAAATGGAATTCAATAATTAGTTTATGGAGGAATGTATTGTAAATACAGGATATATATTTTGATGAAAAACTTATCTCAAATAAAGACATGTAATGCTTTTTGCGGTTCACTTCAAAACGATTGTTATTTCCTAACTATCCGGTGGGGGGGGGATAGATAGAGATAGAGAGAAAGAAGAGATTTATACTTAGCACTACAACATTTCTTATCATTCTTATTTTTTCTCTTTTTTTATATTTTGTTTATATTAAATTATTTCTAATAGATTTCGCGTAAAATTAAACGTTTCAAAATTTTGTTTGCAATAAAAGGGATATATTGTTACATAAAAAAAAGTGGAGTATAGGTATTTTGAAATGACTCTGTTGTTTAAGATATCAATTAATTTAAGGATATAGGATTAACTTAAAAACTAAACGTTTATTTTAGTTTAAATTCATTTAATGAAGCCAACATATGTAGTTGCAGTTAATTTTCCTTTTGAATTATAGTTATACTTAAATATAATTTTGATAATTACAAAGACTATTTAAATAGGAGCAAATTATACAAAAAAATAAATAATGTGTCTCGATATCATATTAGAAATGCTCATCTCTAATTATAAATATTCACCATGATGTAAACTATGTTATGTTTCTCAAGATAAGGACTGTTAGAAATGTGAGCTACTGCTGTCCATGCTATTAACGTCAAGTCTAAACATAAGTTTCTGTCCGTAATAAATTTATCTACATAATTCCATGTATTTTAGAATTAATAATTTCAAACTTAAGCTTTAATAATTCCCCCTTTATAAATTTGACAATGTCAATTATTTGAATTTTATTATAATATTAAACTTTTCTAATACGAGGGTGAGTCGGGGAATATGTTTCCCCTGTCGACTGTGGTTAGAGTTGTGAATGGAAGTAAAAACATAGAATGATACATTAAATATAAGAGGTAACTCTCTTTATTTTTCCACATAAGTACCAAGTACATTGAGACATTTGTCATATCACTTGATAATCTTCAAATAGCTCTCCGGGATATACTCAAGGTTCTGCATCTGAAAAAGCGCTTCACGGCTTGTTTGACTTCAGCATTGCCGGAAAAGAAGAAAGTCATTTGGTGCAGGATCAAGACTGTATGGCGGATGGTTTATGACCTCCCAATCAAGAGTTGCAATATGGTTATGTGACCGTTGCCGTCGCTAAATGTGATCTTGAATTGCCATCCAACAACAGAATAGGGTGCCACAGTACCTCGTATTATTCATGGTTTCAACATTCAAAAAGTCCTACAACAAAATTCCTTGGGCGACCCAGAAAACTCTGAGGAGCACTTTACCTGCAGATGGAGTTGTTTTGAACTTCTTTAAGGCAGGTGATGGCGGATCTCTCTACCTCATAGATGTGACTTTCGTTTCGGGCTTGAAATGGTAAACCTACAATTCATTCCACGAAACCGAAAGTCATTGCCATCATCATGAAGATGCCAAAGACGCTCGAGGCTGACCGCCATGCGTGTTGTGGGTCAATTGTCGGGAAACTTAACGTGCTGACACTTTGTTGTATCCAAGAATGACGTTGATTATCTTGTGTGCTCGCTGATGTCCCATTCCGGGTTCTTCCGCTACTCCATTGACTGTAACAGGCCGGTTCTTTTAAATCATGTCATCCACCTTAATCACGTTTTCATCTGTAATGTCCGTGCGTGGCCATCCAGGTCTAGATTTGTCGTGCACTTAATGGACAAACCGACAAATCAATTTAAAATTGGTGGCACCATCTCTACATCATTTTCTTCGTTATCCTCTATAGTCCATAAACTTCCACGAGCCGGTTATGAATTTTTGCTTCTGATACTCTACGTGCCCTTTCCTAGCAAATAACTCTTTTGACTTCCTCGTTTGACCTCGAATTCAAAAAACATGCCCTCTTTCCATACCTACCGGGACCAGACTGAGAGACTGTTCTCCGCTTTACGCAAGCACTGCAACATATCTATCTGCTCCATCGCAGTCGACATCTTCCCGATGGTGTATCGGTGTCGTGCGCGTTCATATGCTGTGTCTTCGTTCGCCCACAGCAGTTAAACGCTTCTTCCGTATGCAGAGACTTAAGTTTTTCCTGGATGGCTTTTTAAAGCTTGTGAAGCGGTATGACAAATGTCTCAATGTACTTGGAACTCCTGCGGAAAAATAAAATTATGTCTTATATTTAATGTCTCATTCTATGTTCTGACTTTCATACACAACTTTGATCACAGTCGACAGGGGGAACTTATTTTTCGTCTAGCCCTCTTAATAGTAATTTGGCTTATACCAATTGAGGCAAAGAACTTATTAAACAAATATTATTTATAAACCTCATTTTATTTACTTGCACTTTTATGTACTATTGAATACCTATTGAATCCTTTCCATTTAGATAATTAAAACTGAAAACTATGGTAAAATTTTAGTACTTTTTTATGTCTAGAATTCCTAACAATGTCCTATTAAATCAGTGTCATTTTAACAACTAATAAGACTGATTGTATTGCTTTGAAATATTATTTTTGTTTTGTATAATCATGAATTACGTTATTATTTGCATTTTAATACTATATCAAAATATTACGTTTATGAGTATTATTTCAAAATATTACGTTTATGAATATCATATCAAAATATTACGTTTATGAATATTATATCAAAATATTACGTTTATGAATATTATATCAAAATATTACGTTTAAGAATATTATATCAAAGTATTACGCATACAAATATTATAACAAGTTTAACCTTTAGTTTTCATTTTAAAGATAAATTTGAATGCCCCATTTCTTTATACGTTGGTACTTTAGTATTGAAAATAACTCTAAGCAATTTTGGTGTACTTCTTATGTCAAAATATGTATTGAAAAGTACAATGCTATCTGTAGACCACGTATCTGTGGTTTTCTGATATATCTGTGTCTTATGTATTAACAGCGTAAAAACGATAAGTCAAAGATTTGAATTTATTTAAGTAACAGCATTTTTCTTGTAATTATTTTTAAAAGATAAATTCAATTAACTGTTAAAACTAGTGCCAAAAAATATATATTTCTGCTTTTTTTCTGTACTTGTAGAATTCTTTTTATTTCATTACAATACGATTTGTTAAGTTTCATCTTCTTTAGAATTTTCATACAGAAGTAGTTCCTTTCTTTTTATAATAGATATCACAAAATTTTAACTATGTTTGTGTGTGCTAAATTACTCCATTAATCTTGAATAAAAGAAAATAAGAAAAAGAATTTCGTATCCTAATTATATTAACATATTAATTTGTCTACAATTTTCTGAATGCTCTAAAGTTTTCGTGAAATATCAAGGTATTTTAATAATAAAATTATTTTTCACCATTTTTTTCTTAGTATTTTCCTTCTGTTGATGGAATGAGCTAAAACACAACGAAATTCTTGACATTTATCAATAATAGATGCCAGCACCGTCTGTTTTTCAATATCATTTTAAATTCCAATTGATGATACATACAAAATATTCACTTGGTTAGTGATGCATGATAAAAATATATACTACATTGAGACATACCAATTCATTTTTTAAATAATAAATTTAGAAAAAGTACAATATTTTTTTTATGTAAATACAGATAAGTTATGAATTCTAAAACTATCAATCATTATAATTATTAATCAATCATTATAAGTAAATACGATATTTACTTTGGGTTAACATGGATATAGATACTATCTGAGGAAATGGAGATAATGGAAAGATTCCTAATTAGCAAGTATAAATTCTGGAGTTTTGATGTGATGGAATTAAATTAATTAATTAAATTTGACATCCTTTGGAAAGATTCAGAGATCGCAGAAGCAAAGGATATGATACAAATGGGGATAAAAAAATGCTTTCGCAGAAAAAAAAATCAAGAAAAGTCTAGCTATATATTACGGTTTTTGATGCTTAACGTTGCATCGCGCTTCATGTAAAAGGTTTATAAAAATTTCTCAAAATACTTTAAAACTGCTTATTTAAAAATGCAATTTTCTTAAAAAATATACAGAATATGAAAAATAATCCTTTTAAAAATTATCAAAATCGATAGAGATTATATCATGAATTCGGTAAATGTTTGCCTCTATATAAATTGAGAAATAATGCATTACAGTAGTGAAGGGCTTATGGAGTAAATTTGACCATCATAGGTATGTATAGTAAATATTTACAAAAACTCGGATGTTACTTTCTTCTATATCACATATTGTATAATATTTGGGAAAAAACATAAAAATATAAATGCGGGAAAGTAAACAGCAATAAGACTTTATTTTAAAAATATGATGAGAGAATATTGAAATAAAAATGAAGCAGCTGATTATTTTAGATTACTGGATTGATTGTAAATTAAAGTAACAATTGGACGCTATACAAGGGGTGTTAGCTACGGATCTTGAAACTGGCTCAAGGAAGTGATGCTTGAGCGACGACTTCACCCTCATAGCTTTCAAAACACAAGCAGGACGACGAGCTTTGACAGATTTCATGTGCCCATGACATCAGATTACAATGCTATTTTTAGCGAAAGTTTATCATCATGGCTAAAGTACAAGAAGTTTTCGAATGTCTTTGAATTAATGCATCAAAAATGCAAGGCAATTTTTTAAAAAAATGCCTTCGCTAAGCATAGATATAAAAGTGCTTCTTAAGCTTTCAGCATTTGCTAACCAATTTTCGCCCCCTCCATAATATAACAATGTATTAAGTAGAATAATAATGTACTTAGAAGATAAAGCTGTAATACAACCTCAATTTTAAACCATACAAATTATCAAGATAAGTATTAAATCTGTATACAATTTTTTATGTGGTAAGCATATGGAAGAAACTATTACTTATTAAACTTTTGTTCTTAGTATTAATAAATTAACTATCAACTACATTGTGCAGTACTGATATATTTATAAGTACAGTACATCAGCGTAAATGCTTATTTATATTTTTAGTATTTAGTTATATTTTTAATTTGTTTAAAAAAAAATATTTTCATCTTTTATATGTTCGCCTCCCCCTTGTAAGATTATCACGCTACCCTAGGGGGCCGTGCCCCACACAGTTGGAGACACTCTGATATATATTAATAGTGTAGCTCAGGACATTAATTTAGAATTCCTTGAAAGTATATTTATAACGAGTTACTTAGAATATGCTATATATTGCATTCCAATTTCTTAACTGAAAGTTAATAAATTAAGATCATAATAACGAAATAGCAGGTCACTATAAGACTTAATTTGACCTATAAGTTAGTCACTAAGTTGACATTAAATTGCGTATATGGAGGCTAGCGAAACTAATTTATTCCTATTAAGTTCAATGCAAGTTTTTTTTTTTTCAAATCCAAAAAAGGTTCGAAAATATATTTCTTTAAAAACGCTTTTTGACACTAGAAGTATTTTTTTATATAAAATAGAACATCCCTCTTATTTTATATGCTAAGAACGGTGATTCGGTTTATTTATAACAAAATGTTTTATTTTATTATTAAAAATCATATGATTCAATAGGAATTAGAGCCTTCTTTGGATACTGTTAATTATCCATTCAGTTAAATTTTCCTTAATTCTTGTGAGAAACTTTACACCACCAAATTTATATCGCTTAATACATTTTCATCGATTACCGTATCCGTTCATTATATTTACAACTGAAGTTCTCCGACGAACAATCCTTCTCTTTGTGAAGAAAGATTACCATTCTCTCTTCACGTAATACGTAGAGCAATAACTCATTCCGACGAAGGGGCTCAAATAGTTTCTTTCAAAAGTAGTTGAGTTGAGTGAATCCTCCCTGCTTCTGTTTTGCGTAAAAATATACCCCTTCATACCGTACGGTGTCTTTATTACCAAATATAATCCGTATTCTCCACACAGTGATGCAATTCGAATTCTGGCTCACGGAGTATTATATAAGTCGACTCTATCGATTAGACTTAGGACCATCTGCGCATAAATTTCATTCCCCACGGAACTGCATCGTCTTAGAATTATGCTAATTCAAGAACTCTGAATCAGCATATTTTGCTTTTTCTCCCATTTCACTTCGATTCAGGCTACACAGTGGCTCTAGATAGATGGCTTTGTAGTGGGTGCCTTAATGTTTTCTCCCTTTTGTCGGAAGTAGTGGGAAAAGGACAAATCATTGGACCCCTTACCCCTGCACACTCATTTTGGGGAGTGGGAGGGCAATGGCGTGTGGGGAGGAATATTTTTTGTCCGTTTCTCTTTATCGGTAATTATTGGCTAATCCTCTTCAATTGGCTCTCTGTTGTTGAATTGACTTGGTGGGAGATGGCGCAGAGGAGGGCGAAGTTGAGATAGCAAGTGAATCCGTTTTATTATCTTTTATTTTTCAAGCTCTTGTCTGAGATTCATTTTGTTGGACTTACAATTTCAAGGAAATTAATCTTCGAAGATAAAAATGGATTTAGTGTCTTCAAAACAACAAAGAAAAAAAAAGAAACAATACATAAATATTGCAAAATTCATGTTCTGTTTTTATAGAAAATGAAACGAGGAGGATGTTTAAGATTAAATAACTTGGCAATGTTCACAGATTTAAAGATCTACTGATTTTCCTTTTTTAAGAAGCTAATATTCGCGTAGAGATTATGGTTTTTGGCATATAAGCCTCATGTTTGAGAATAACTTTTTAATATATTTTATTTTCAGATGGATAAGATATTTTCAGATCTTTCCTTATTTCGTATTGCAAAATGAAAATAGAGACGCATTTTATAGACATTATAAAATATATTTTTTTATAGGGAAAAAAAATGAAGTTTTATTAAATTTTTCTGGGAGTCAACAAATTTTCTTGTCTTATGATTTCTCAAACGGCATTAAAAGAAAGTTTAAACTGTCAATAATTATAAGATTTGAGGTATTTTTATTTTTATATTATTTTCAATTATTATTAATTGTTACTTTGTTACAATATTTTGACATATTGTGTTTTAGATAAAGGAGTCTTCTTCAAGGAAGTTTAGATTGTAGTTTTATTAAAATTATATTTCGAATTAATTCACTTTTTTTTAAAAAATAAAAGAGAGATCCATGAAATGAAATTTTACATGGATTTCCATTAATACGAAATAAACTGTGAATTACTGTACATAAATTAAAACACAAATATTTTGAAGAAATCTCTGGTGTACCTTGAGTGATTTTGATACGTGACATTATTAAATGACATTATTGGTTCTAAAATTTACTTACAAGCAGAGGGCACGACTAAGAAAATTCATTTTGGGTCGAGACTTGGTGTAATTGTCGTACTCTTTTAGTGTGTTCAATCCTTAATGTAATTCCGTCGAATGGCCAGTCAATTCGGAGAAAAAAGCCTTCGGAATTCATGCTTAGCTTTTATACAATTAAATTTCAATTTTCTCCACTATCCCAGTGGCTCAATTGGAAAATCGTCTGCCTTCTGTGCGGGTGGGTCCGAGTTCGAATCACCCGAAAAATCTTTTTCTTTCAATTCCTTTAGTTATTTTTAAAAATTAAATAAATTTATTTATGAAAGATTTATTAAATATTAAATATTATTCTACATAAATATTTTGTATTTTAAAAAGTAAAAAAAATACTGTAATTATATAAATATGTATATAATGTTTAATAAAAATATTTTTATATAAATAAATAATATTTATAAATAAAATATATAAAAATATTAAATGATATTTTACATAAAAATTATTTATAAATAGTTTTATAATGTGAAATACAATATACTATAAATGAAATATTATATATATAATATAAAATAATTTATAAAAGTATATTATTATTATTATTAAATTAATTATTTTATAATTGTATAAAATATTTAATAAGTCCTTTTAATAAATGTATTTAAACCACTTTAATAATTTTAATTAACAATAATTAATTATTTTTAATTAATATTAATTTTGAATAATTTTAATGCATAATTAATGTTAATAAATGTATTTAAATAACTTTAATTAATAATTACTTACGTTTAATTAATATTAATTTAAATAACTTTAATGAATAATTAATTTTAATTAAAAATATTTTTAAATACTTTCATTTAATGATTAATTATGAATAATTTTAAATAATAAATTTATTTATTTATAATTTTTACTTTATAAAACACAAAATAATTACATAAATATAATGTAAAATTTTATAAATCTTTCATAAATAAATTTATTCAATTTTAAAAAATAACTAAATGAATTGAAAGAAAAAAAATTTTTTTCGGGCGATTCGAACTCGGATCCACCCGCACCGAAGGCAGCTGATTTACCAGTTGAGCCACTGGGCCGGCGGAGAAAATTGAAACTTAATTGTATAAAAGCTAAGCATGAGTTTCGAAGACTTTTCTTGGATTTGATTGGCCATTCGACGGAATTACATTAAGGATTGAACACCCTAAAGGAGTACTACTATTACACCAAGTCTCGACCCGAAATGAATTTCCGTAGTCGTGCTCTCTCCTTGTTAGTTAAAATATTCGGATTCATAAGACATACTTAATAATCTCACCGTTTTTATATTAGTTATTTACATTCATAATTAACAAAAAAATATAACTTTTGAACTCTAATGATCTTTTTTCACATTTATAAACCACAAATTGAACCACCAGCTTTAATTTTCTTTAATATATGGCAATTATTTCTCATTTGTGATAAAAATATTTTTTCATGAATTTTTAAGTGCACGTAATTTTAATTTCCATGTTATACAACAAATATTTTTTTTAAAAAAAAAAAAAAAAAGAAGAAAGCCTAAATAAAATAACTATTAAAGAATGCTTTAAAACCTTATAATGTAGTCTTATCATTTTTCCAATTATTTTTCCGTTTGAATTATTTAAAACATAATTTAATAGTATTTTTCATCCCTACACTGAATTCAATTTTTTTAAAAAAAATTATATGAATATAGTGTTAAGAGTATATATAGTATCATAATAAAAGCTAAATGACACTTTGTTTAATACAATTATTTAAATTTCATGACTAAATACAATAATGTTTTTTCAATAGTTTAGTTTTTCAACTAAATATTAAATTGTATTCATTTGTTTATAGAATGTTTTTGTCACATTTCTGTGAAATTAAAGGTTATTTATTAAAAAAATCTGTAAGAAGAAAACAAATTATATGTTGCAAATTTAATGAACACCATTATAGTTTTAAGTCTCAATAAATGAATTATTAAAGTTAAATTGCATCTAATATTTAAACCACAAGATCATTGAATAACCTTTAGTAAATTTTAGGACTGTAAATACTTTATTGAAGCTTGAAAGTGTATAACTTTATTACTTCCGTACCGCAATTTAAAGTCAAAGCTATTTGAATTGAATGATACAAATATATATATATATATATATATGTGTGTGTGTGTGTGTGTGTGTGTGTGTGTGTGTGTGTGTGTGTGTGAGTGTGTGTGTGTGTGTGAGTGTATGTGTGTGTGTGTAATTTTATGCTATTGATATAATTTAAGATCAATCAGGCTCAGAAAACATCCACCTACACATTTTTAACCAATTTTCAAAATCACAGGTAAGCTAGATTTAAAAAAAAATAATAACCATAGCCACAACTTCAGTGTTTAATGTAGTAATTCATGAAGGGGTGAATAATTTACATTTATATCCGCATTTTACACAAAAATGCAGTAATAATGAATTACTTTTTTCATTGAAGAAATGCTTATATATTTTTTTAAATATATGTTTAGAGTTATAATAAGTAATATTTGTTTTACTGATTTAGTAGTTTCAATTGTATAGTCAAGAAACTTTCTTTATTTTTGCTGTTTATGAAAATTTATTTGCTTATGAATAAATTATCTGTAAATTGGTTACGGTATTTTTATAAATTTGTGTCAAATTTTATTAGTGTATTTTTTTTTCAAAAAAATGCATTCTTAACTTAGCTACTCGTATAAGATTATGACTGAAATAAGTATTTCTCAAAAATAAGACATCATATCCTGAATTGTATCAGTACTCTGAACAACCTACAAAGTATAAACATTTAAAGCAGGTAAATGTTGATTTATTTTTATACTTATATAGGTCATTTTATTTGGCATACAAAAATTTAAATTAATTAAATAAAGAATTAAAATAGGAACAAATGCCATATTCAATCTTTCTACGGAAGAGAAATGCATGCAAACTTAAAGAAAAATAGAATTTTTAGTAAATTATTTACATTATTCTTAAAACAGGCGTGTGCTTTTGAGACTTCATTGTTTATATCGCGTAATATTTCTCTCACATTTGTTTTTCTTTCAAGTATATTTCATGCACTTAACGAGATATGAAGATATATAAATGCTCTATGGTTGCTGTATTCAGATATCTGAGGGTTTCCATAACAACCGCGATAATCTGACTTCAAAGCAATTTTCTAAACATTGGACTTCGAGAGTTTAACTGTACATTCTCTTTCACATTAATCTCATGGTTAAATTTATCTAGGGCAGCTTTCTAACAGCTCTATCTCTCAAAAGTACAATTAATCACCCATTGCGACAACTTTTGGATAAAAACTGTTAAACTTTACAGCCTCTTGAATTAAGATAAAAAAAAGCGAAGAAAAAATGAAAGGGAAATAGTTTCTAAGCCATGTTACCTTTATAAAAAAAAGAGATAGAAAATAGAAGCATATAAAATGAATTTCTGTCACGAGATTATTCAAAAGTTGAAGTAAATCAAATTAGGAATTCATTCTTGAACAGTTTCCAAAACTCGAAATGAAATTCCTCTTTTTTTTTATTTGACATTTTCTGATTAGTAGAGAAGGGGGAAAAAAATTGAAATTTCTATTTCAATCACATATGTGAAGGTTTTATCTTGAATTTGCTAAGTCAAAAACCTATTTCAAATCTATGTTTAAGATGAAAATTAAGTGGTGCATTTTGGGAAGTTGGCACGTGTTATATTGCAAGCTGTCGTAATGAAGGTTCTTTCGATTTCAACGTCAAGTAATCAGAAATGTTTTCTTTTAATTGTAAGAAATAGAATTGAGCAGCTAAACACGCAATAAAGGCACAGCAGCTCTATAGTTTGCATATATAACAAATGTGAAATTTTTAAGACGGATGCGTCTCTATGATTCAATATTTGCTTAATGTGTGCTTGCTTACAATGCATTAAAATTACACACTATTCATTATTCTGTGTTTCATATTGAATAAATT
>BMAV01000682.1:155996-218046 GCA_019973955.1 Trichonephila inaurata madagascariensis
TTTAGCTCTTCAAATTTATAAGGTATTTACAAGGTTAATTTCTTTTATTTAGTTCCTGAAATAAAATTTAAATATATTGAAACATTTCTTAAGGCAATCAGATTGATCCCATTCTAAACCATTTTGATGCCTTTCTTTTTTATTTTAAAATTAATCAGAAAATATAAAATGTTATGTTATATTTGTATTACGTAATAGTTAGAATGCTACTTCCTTTTTATATCCATTGTATTAATTTTTTTCATTTCGATGTATTATAAAAAGAGATAATCATTTTTAAAAATATATTTTTATTTGAATTTTTTTTAAACAAGGGTGTTAAGCTCCTTAAAAAACTATTTTAATTGCTCAAATGCTGTGTTTAAGCTGTTTTACTTCTTTAGAATCTATCGTAAGACAATGAAAACTTTTAAATTCTAAAAAGATAATCCTGTGTTTGAATGATGTGTAATAATTCTGTTCATACAACAATTGAAATAAAAACACAGCTGTTTCATTAAAATTCAATTTATATATTATTATTATTGTTTCAAACTTAACTCAGCCAATAATTTAGCGGATTTACTATTAGAAGTTTTTCATTAGCACATAGTGAATCTACACTTAACAATGCAATATAGCTGAAGTCCTTCGATTATAAACCGGTAAAAATATAATCTTTTGCAAAAAAATAACGTTAATAATTTTTGTTATTTCTAAAAATTATGTACTTTAGAATTACTTCACAAGTACAATATTTGAAATGAATTTAAATATTTCTAAGTTTAGCACCTCAATAATATTCTAATCAATGATAATAATAATAACGTAAATATGATTTGTTTATACGGAAAGATTTCAGCTCAAATTACAAACAACTTAGACAGTGGATTTAAAAACACATTTTTGTTCATCATTTTTCTCTATCATAACTGTATTCTGATGAGGGGTAAAATCTGACAGTTAAAAAAAATATTTTGACATATATAAAACGTTATACATATTTCGATAAGAGACACGTTTAAACAAAAATATGTTTTCCAAGTGATATATATTGTAGTATTTTTAAAAAAAATATATACTTTTAAATTTAAATGCTGAATTGTGTATTTTTCTTAACTAAAAAATTTAAGGAATGTGCAAAACAAAAAAAAACCATCAAGAATTCTGAAAAATGCCAGAAAACGTTAAATAGATATTCTAGAGGTTTTTAGGATATATTCACGGAGTGATGTTAAACTTTACTTGTACTCTAAAAATGCAGTCACCATGAGGAAATTTACTTAGTTCTCAAATTACATCAATTTCAATTTAATTCACTGGCCTAATATACATATTAGTTTCAAAATAATACACTTTTTTGGAGAAATAACAGCAAATTCTCATTTCTTGTGATAAAAAACCTTTTATTTAGAAATCAATAAGTTTATTTTTTAAGTAGAATTATTTTGAAAAATAAATCGTGTTTTCATTAAGAAAATTAATGTTTTGCATTCCCACATCAAATACACAGTAACAGTGTACAATTTCTACCAGTCACGAATAATAAGCAATTGCAATTTTTTATCCTTTTATTATGCACATGATTATAATTATTTATTACTTCTAGCCCTGTGTATCATTATATGTATTTTTCTCCTTTTTTATGAGTATTTATCTCTTTTACGCATTTAAAAAATGTATTAGATTATTTTTTATGCGTTTTTCTTACTTTTGTTATGAGTACTTTGTTTCTTTATTTACTAATATTCTATTTATTTCATTATGTATTTATTGTTGTTTTTCATAGTTCCTTTTATTGAGATGTATTACAACTAATTATTGTATGTAAAAATAATAATACATCAGAGCAAATTATTTTGCGGTTAATGTAACTTGGAATATTTTCTTTTTGATAGAAAAGAAACCTTCTATCTTCTCTATTGTGTGTGACTTTCTTTTTCTTTCGAAATGAAAAATGAATTGTAGAAACTGAATTAGATACAACGAATATAAAAATTAAAAACAGAAATATTCAAAATGTATCATCTATTTGTTTAATTTATGTATATGCATGATAATTCAAATTAATTTTATAAAGTTAAGATATCAAAATTAAAATCATATAGCACAGTATTACGAGATGGTGTGAGTATTTTTACTCAAAGTATTTGCAATAAAAATTACTTCCAACAAAACGATATTACTCGTTACTACAATGAGTAATTGTGCATGTATTATTTGTATAGAGAATGCCCCAGTTTTATTTTCTGAGTGCAATAAACATGATTTTAAATAGTTATCAATATTTTGGAATGTTAAGAATGCAATGAAATAAGTTATGAGTCTTATCTTTAAAAGATCGAAATTTAACAACAAAAATTAGACTGCGCACTTCAAATTCAGTTTCATTCTAAAAGGGAAGTAAAGCACATATAGTAAAATCTAATGGAATGTTACAGTTATTCAGTAATATGATAAAATCCATCTGAAAATTAAAGCATGTACGTATACCTTATTAAATCTTTGCAATTAATGCTTAGCTTACACAGTATCATATGAATTTAAAAGCCACATAACGCACATATCTTTCAAAGGAACTTAATGAGCAGTTAAAATGAAATGATTTAAACCTGTTGTCTATGCGTCCTGTAATAAATAAATAAATATATATATATATATATATATAAATTTAATCAAATAAAGAGACAATATAATTCGAATCTGAGTAGCATTAGTATTAAAGGTTAAACTTCTTTCCACTTTCTACTTAGCATTGTAAGAACTGAATGTGTTGAGTTATTCTAGCTTATTTTCACACATTGTATATTTCGCACTTCATATGTTATCCTAGACGCTCAAATATCAACAGCATAACTCATTCTTATTTAAAGTTTTTACAACAGTAGTTAAGTTGTTTGAATGAATATATTGTCACAATAATCATCTTCATACTATTTTACCTTGGATATATCTCAGAAACTACGAACGTGAGAATTTTGTAAATGTGAGACGGTTGGTTTTAAGTAACAGAATGTTTATCAAGGATTTCATAATTTTAAGCCACAGAGAGATATTTTCTTCTTTAAATGAAGATAATAATACTTAACTGACATCTCATTTTCCACACATATCCAAGTCATCTAACATCTAGAATATGAACTATATTATATTGTGTTCTTCGGATGTACAAGAACCCAACATGTCATTCTTATTAGCAACAAGTTTGTTATTTTATCAGTCAGGTAGGCAAACACAAACGTCGATAGATTGTTTAAGGTTTGAAGACTAATAGGTAGATTAATGTATGATATTTGCTTAAGTAGAAAGATTGAATGGTTTTTAAATCTTAGAAACTTAAGAATTAATTGTTATGCTTACTACTTAATCAAAAACCAAATTGATGAATCAGTCTCCAGAAAAACAAAGGGAGAGGGGTTGTTTGTTCATGAGTATGATAAAGATAAACCTAGCTGCGAAGTTTTAACACAAAAGTTATTTTCCAATTAAATTGTACTTAGAATTTTCAGAGCAAACACAAAGATTTCTTAAATGTAGCAATGAAGCATAATCTAAATGATTTAATTTTTTCATCGGAATTTCATATTTTGTGACACAAAACTCATGTTACAATTAAAAAAACACAAAATACTACTTCCTTAAATGATACTAAAACATTTGAGACACTTCCAATTAACTTCATTTCCTTTGCATACTTCAACTATACGTTATGCATTTAGTACTTTATAAATATCCAGTCAAGATTTGTAAATTTTGATAAATTTCAGATTGTATTTAGAAATTTTAGGCATAACAATTCGAAGATCTAAGTTGGAGTTTTTATTTACACTTATAATTATGTATGCAATCAACATCAATGTTGGTAATAAATGTGCTAACCAAGCATCTAACCAAAAATGAATTTTAATTAACTCATAAAATACAATCTACTAAAAAATTATACTTCTTTTTTCTTCCCATATGAAAAATAAATTATTTCTAAATATTAATTTTATCTCTTAGAATCAGTTATTCTCATATTAATTTTTTTTTTCTGAAATCTAAAATTAATTCCATTTTTAATTAATTGAAAAAATTGTCAGTGTACTTATTTTGATTCAGCTTACCAAATAAAAAAAGAGAACCCTAACTATTTAGATATCATTATAACGCACAAGGTTTACACAAGATCTGAAGAAAGCTATATTATTTATTTCCCAGATTAGACTCTTTTTTTTCTAAAAGTGAAGTAAAGAGTAAATACCCTGAGTATATCTTTCCCCCGGGTCAACATTTTTTTCCTTATTTTTATTAGTTCTTGATAAAGTGAAGACGTTCTAATATTTTATGTATGATCTTCTTATAAGTTTCTAGAGTTAAAGCTAGTACTTTCAGCCATCTGCCGTTTGAAATTAAACATTTATGAATAGTGGATTTTCTTTTCTTTTTTTTTTAGTATCTTAAGACTCAGTTTCACTTTCGCAAAGTTTCGAGATAAAAAAAAGTATGAATTGAAGGTTGGGTAAAACCTTTTTCTTTTGTTTTAATCTGAAATAAAAAAAAGCAATTATATTTTTTTGTTTAACTGAGATTACAGGGAGAATTGAAAATGAAAAGTACTAAATGAAAACCATGTTTTTTTAATATATTTTGGGTTTAAAAATCTATAAAATACCCTATTTTTTTAAATTTATATTACCCCAATACTTTGCTATAAATAATATACTTTTGCAATATTAAATTTGGGAAGAAAATTGTTGGAAATTAAAGGGAAAAAAATTATTTTTTTAAAATTAAAGTATTATATATATTTTTATTATTATTAGTTCCAGATAACACATTTAATGTGTTCCGTGTCAACTTAGAACAATGTTCTGAATTTAATAAACAACATATATATTTTGTTTCTTTTAGAAATGTTACTGAACAAATAAGAAGCAAAAAATTATTTCCATTATAGAATAATGTAATAAAGGAAATTATATTTTACAAAATATGCTAGAATTGCTGAAAGCAAGATGAATTTATACTATTTGACAGCAGACAATGCAGCCAAAAGATTTAGAAGGTATGGTGTATTAATCCTGGCCATTCTCTTCTTTTTGTTTTATGTTATGATTTATTGTTACTAACCTAACAATTATCAAAAACATTTAATGGAATTATGGAGTTTCCATTCATGTGATGGAATAAATTCACAGTCTTCCTATGAAATTGGGTAGATTTTTCATATTTCCATCAATTTAAGGTGTTACATTTCCATCGGTTATGATAGGAAAAGTCATCTTCAGACACTAATTTGGTTGCTCTAGTAGTAAATTAATAATAATAATAATAATAGAAATCCACTTCACAAAGCTTAACTACTAAGTAGTGAAATGATGTCTGAAGAAGTGTTGGATTTTTTTTATCTACCTTTCACAAGATAATAAACTTGATTTTTCACTTGACTAATTCTGCATTATTTTCCGGTTATTATTCAGTACTTCCGTCAGTCGTATTAGTTCCGTCATCTTCCTGTGATTGTAATATTGGAGGCGAGGAAAATGTAGAACATGTGCTCCTTCTGTGTTCCAAGTTTGTCAGAGACAGAAAGATCCTAAGACTGGCTTTCAAGGGACTTAATATAAATTGGCCTCCCAATTTTCACCAACTTCTTTCCACCAGAAATGCTTTCAAAAATCTCTGTGAATTTGTTGTAAATATTTGTATTTCTTCTTAACATCAATATATATTTTTTTTATTTTTTGTTTCCCCTGAATGTGTGTTTAATACTTACTTCTGTAAGCCCCGTGTGATACTTTGTGGTGTACGGGGATTTTATAATTGTTTTCAATAAATAAAAATTATTCAGTACTAACAACAGCCTGATTATAAGATGGACTGATATGACTACTCCATCCGCGACCAATTACAATACTGTTCATTTTTAATATTGAAATAAGAAATGATTTAAAATTGTAGCAGAGAACAAAAGCCTACTAAGAATGTTGTATTAATAATGTTAAAAAGCACTTACGCAATACATTTATGCGAAGTAAGAAAAATGACGTTATGAACAAAACTGAACTTACAAGTGACATTCAAGATATTTAGAGAAAACTCATACCAGAAACAACACTAAGTTCGTGAAATTTGTTCTATAGCGTTTATGAAAATTCATCAATACCAAAAGGAAGCTTACGAATAATTAAACAAACTTTGGTTTACATGTATTTTCCTATACATCGTAGACAAAGTTTTGGTCACAAAGTAGTGATTTGTATTGTTTCTTAATTTTTCTTCTTCTTTTCTTTTTAATTTTTGTTTAATATTATCATTATTTAGTATTTGTAATATTCATAAAAATGTATGATAAAAGCTACAGTAATTTATTATGTTTCATTTTCTTCACACAGAAGATTTTGTGTAAAGAATTAAACCTTTATTTGCATTTAAAACCGAGTAAAGAAGGTTTTTTTTACTCACACCATGATGTAAAAATTTTTAAAAAAATGCTTTTAAATATCAGTTACTTTGATCCCTTGCCATGTTTATCCTTAAAATGACATATGAAAAATATATTTCATTTTTATTTAAATATTAGTACTTGGATACTATTGTTGAATTTAAAGTTCATGGTTCCATTACGTTTGTGTTAGCGTTTGAATTATGATCAAAGCATAACATAATATTATTTTCCTCATTTCAATGCCCTAGCGGTTGGTAAGATATTAAATTTTTGCTGCCTTCGTTTTTCTAACATTGTCACAATCTATATCATGATCTTTGAAACATTACCTTTAATCTTGGCTACGAATATTAGCTTTTGAATATTATATTCAAGCAATTCGGACTTTGTGATGTTTTGTTTAATTTTCCCGGCTTCCTTTTAACAATTTTGAGGATTGGTTTATGCAAGAAATTCTTAGAAGTTTATTTCTGTAACACTTACAGGTTGCGGGTATTATATTTTTCATAATTTTTGCAAAATAAGCTTATTTTTATACAAAGCAAACGCTCATTAATAATGAATCTGTGAAGTTTTGAAATAGCCATCCCTTTGTAAGATTAAATAAGTAAAAAAGAAAATATGTGAATCACCTGTATTATACATGAATATAATTTTACCAACTTTTTCCATTTTTAATGTCATGTCCATTA
Organism: Trichonephila inaurata madagascariensis; assembly: GCA_019973955.1. NCBI lineage: Eukaryota > Metazoa > Arthropoda > Arachnida > Araneae > Nephilidae > Trichonephila > Trichonephila inaurata. The sequence goes on from BMAV01000682.1 coordinate 163,098, forward strand.
CGTTTCATATACAAAAATATTTTTCAAATTTAAATGTAATAGCTTTAATAATATGCGTTAAATCGAAATAAAGTAAGATAAGTAGTAAATTAAAACAAAATATGGAATTAAATGTATTAAAACAAGTTCAGAATTATTATACTTTCATACTTTACAAATAACAGTATACTTTCAAATTTATCACATGACAGCAACTCTTCTATAAATTTTAATTCTTGCCATCTTGAAGTCAAAATTAAGAAATAAAAAGGATTTTTTTCTAAGGAGCAATATGCGTGTTATTTAAGTTACCCACCGGCGGCATGAGGTATTTTGTAATGTATGATTTTATACTATCTTGAAGGTATCGGTATCTAAGACCTAGCACTAAGTTGTGACGTTTGATGTGAATCACGGTAGCGTGTCCTTGGTTAATTTAAATATTGAGTTTATTTACGTCACAGCTTTTATTTACAGAAATATACATTGATGATACATTAAACTTATTAAAAGATTATTAGATTTATAAAATTGTTGTTTGTGAGAGAAGAGATTCCTTTTAGCGACCGCTTCCTTGAAAGTGCAGAGCCCCATCCTCCACGCATCTGCTTCCTTCGAAGGGGTCGAAAAGCCTCTCTCCCTGCTCGAGGATCAGGGGAGACAGTTTTGCATCTATGGTTGCATCTTCCGGTCGGTGGGAATAGGTTCCTCGGGGTCAAGGGGTTGCGGAGGAGGCCTAAGGCGGGTCACCCATCAACCTGCACGTGCAGCTTCCGTATGCACGTGTGATGATCGTTTCCACAAAAAAGAAGCCGACCACAGCTACGAGACACTACGTTACATAAGCTTTTGTATGTAGAGAAAAACATTCCTGTTCTTCTCTCCTCCACCTTTTGATTTAAGGTATCCGACTACTTACGACATCTTTTTTTTGAAAAAAATGAAGACATGTAGATTTTTTTTGTGATTATTAGATTTATTTAGTATGTTTTAAGAAAAAAATCCTAAAATTGAAAAGAGAAAAAAAATTATTATTATTAAAATGGGAAAAAAACTGGTGCAAATATACAAAAAATTACATAAACGGGGCCCACTCTGTACAAATATTTTATGAACAAATTCTCAATTTTTAACTTTGACATGTTACTTTGTTACTCATATTTGAAATGACCTTCAGGATAAAATATATTTTAATTTTTACAAAAACTAGAGCACTTTATCTTAGTGATCATATGAAACTGCTTAAAAAAACAGTGATTATAGTCACATAAAGGACTGTGAATTTTGAAATAAAACAATGATTGATTTATCTGAAGGTCTAAACACTTTTACTGTTATACAGAACATACACAAAAAACTTCATTAAATTATTTTCAAAACTTTTTGAGCAATCGCCGTCCCCGTTTGAGCTTTTCGAAAAAAACACATTTCGAGTAAAACACATTTTAAAGTTTGACATCTTGTGTAAAGTTATGGCTTATTTTATTAAAACAATTGTAGTCTTTGTTCTAGGGAATGGAGAATAAAAAGCTTGGTATTTTTATTAAGTTAATAGCATGACCTAAAATATGAAATCATAAAAAAAATGTCAATTTTTGAAAAAAATCATGATATTAGGGTAGTCGGATACCTTAAAAAGCGCCAACCTTGCATACCTAAAAGGAAAATATAATTTTACTCACGCATTCGAAACAACTAAAGGATTTATGAATTACCTTTTATAAATGTGGGAGTGTGTTTGTACGTGGATTTAAAAATATATCGTTCGGATTAGAGTCTACCAAATTGAAACCTTGTTTTTTTAGTTGGGTTTTTAGAGGTGAAACCCCAATGAAAAAACAAAAATTGAATTGTTGCACAATCTGCACCACTTCAGCATTGTTTTGGAGGCATCTTTTTACCGGTAAACTGTGTTTCTTTCACGTCATTGAGCCAGCCTTTGTTACAGGTGTACCCATGTTTAATCGCCTGTGATGATTCTGAACAGTTGCTCATTTATATTTTGCGCTTACCGTATTAAGTGATTGTGCCCGATTTCCATTTTTTTCACTCTTGTAATCTTGGATATAAGATTACTCAGCACTCATCTTGCGCACACTTTTCGGTAACTCAACACATCATAGAATTCTTTACACCATGTGCTAACAATATTGTTTTTATTCGTGGGTATGGGGGAATCACCCATTTTGGCCTTCGTCCTGCCCACTTCGCCTTCTTCTGATTGTGATTTGTCCTCGAATAACCTCAGGCACTTCAGTTTTTTGCTACTCTCTTTTTTTTCGGCATTTTGAGAATGCGTTATTCGTCCTACCCTGACACTCCTTCCGTCCCAGTAATGAATATGGTTTCTCATGGCTATTGTTTTTATTTCCTTAATGTACATGCTTCTCTTAAAAATAAGATGAAACTTATTTTTGGAACATTTTATGACTTAATTTTTATTTAATAAACGAGAGACTGATATTAAAAGTCAAGAGAGAAAGAAAGAAAAGCATGTGCATTTGAAACATAACTTTTTGTGTATATAATTATCATACGTACATAAATGATGGTCATTGTCTCTGCCTTTAAAATCATTTAACGAGAAAAAATTCAATGTAAATATAAGAAAATATGCATCTAGTGCTTGGCAAATGATTGTGGAAAGATGTAGATGCATAAACATGTCATGCATAAAACTGATTTTCTTATTATGAAACAGCTTATTATCAAATATTTGCAAAACATTTAAACAATTTTCAACTGGAACTAAAATAATTCCGTTTTACTTGTCAAATGTGTCTTTCATTATATATTGAAGTATATGGTCTTTAAAAAGTGAAATTGAGTTATTGGCTTCTTTTTGCATAATATTTAAGACGGTTAATAAGTTCAATAAGGATTCTTTAAGCACAGCAGATTTGTTAAAATACTTTTTGGAAGAAACATTACTTTTGTAGCTCAGAAAGAGTTACTCAGTCCATTATAATTGAAGATCATTAGCTACATAGTCATTCTAAAAATAGCCACAAAACGTAGAATAAGGCTTAGTAATTCCTATAAATTGGCAAAAACATATTTGAGGACTAAAGCAGGATGAATTTGCGAGCAAATATTCTCTTAATACTTTCATTCAATGCTCATTACGCAGTTTTTACGTATGCAAATGCATTTCAAAACATAAGACTTTTTATATAGGTTTGAGTTTTTATTTGATGTTCCAAACATATTTAAAAAATATTAGGATTTATAAAAGTAATACAATACTTCCTTATTTAACGCATTTAATTGGTCCCAGAGAAACTTAGCATAGCAATATAAAAAAAATATTACACAATAAAAAATAATTGTTAATATCAAAAATACAAAAAAAAAATAATAAAATAAATAAATAAAAGATTTTTTTTTTTAATTTCTGCTTACTGTTCATGTGATTTAAGGAGACATGCAAAAAAATAGTTGAATATATATATATATATATTTAAATATTAATAGCCTTTCATTACACATACCTGATATAGAAAGAACATGAAACACACACACTTTTTTTTCCTATGCTGTCATTGAGTTTATATACCGTTGGCGGACGTTATTCAGCAGTTCAAGTGGTTTTTACTTCAAGTGGTTAAGAAGATTTCTTCATCACTTAAAATCTATTGGTCAATATTTGTAGATTTTTATTATTTTTTTATGTAGAAATAATCAGTACTAAGACTTTGTACGCCACTGTTCTTCATTTTAATTAGCCGCTCATTATATAAAGCTAAGAAATAACGATATATGTAATTGCATGATTATGTTTTGCAGAAAAAGTGTAATACCACATTTTTTTCAACTTATAATTTTCTGTGTTAAAGCAAGGACTTAAATATAGCTAAAATATATTCTGCTTATTGTTTTTTGTTATTCATATATAAATAATTCTCAATTCAAAACTTTGACTTAACTTGAAAATGAAACTTTGAATAGAATAAAGAACATATGCTGTTCAATATCTTGTGTGAAAAAATTGTTTTACTATTTATTTTCATCAAATTTAAGATAACATTAGCATACTACAATCAAATGTTTGGTATTACATCATTGTAATAATAGTATCATATTCAAATTTTAACATAGGAATTATAGTAACATATTTCATTCTTCTCCTTGTTTTTTACAGAACATGTTCGACAGATTCGTTTTATACATTTTACTTGTAAATATGTTTAATATATATTCCTAAAGTGCGGAAAACTGCACTTAGATCACATTTTTCTAAAATTTGAAATTCAATATATGTGCCATCCACATGGTATTATATTGACATTATAAACTGAAATTAACTAATATATATAGGACATTTTATCACATGGTATTCTACATGGTAGTATTCACATGGCATATATATATTAACTTCTAATTCTACTTTTGAGTCCTCTTTAATATAAGTTGATTTCATTCTGTTTCAGTTTGCTTAATTAAATCTAATTAATATACCACAAAAATATTGGCATTTTTTGTGAATTATTTTAGATATACATCATAATCAATCTAATAAACTAAGTACATCATCGTATTACAAAAAAAAAATAGTGACGATTAACAAAATATTAACGACCCGTTGCATAAAAACATCACTCACAATACGTTCACATAATTAGCTGCATTACTCACAATATGTTCATACATAAACTACTCAAATATTTTCTTAAATAAGAAATAGGAACAATTTAACAGTATATGATTTTATAGGAATGTGTTAATTAATATCATGCAATTTAAAATAATTCATTTATTTTATAACATGACACTGATATAACATTAACTTATATTGTCTCTAAGATCCTCTCTGGATCATCAGAAATTCCAGAAGCAATTCATAAAAAATATTTAGGGGCCGGGATAGCTAAGTGGTCATGGTCGTGAACTCATATTCAGCGTTGATACCTATGAGAGCTACAGTCCTTTAATAGCTTTAATGTAGAAGGATTGATCCAACTGAACGTCAAGGTTCTCAGTACTCATTTGGCCCGGTCTTGAAATAAGGAGATCGAGTGCCAGCTCAGGTATCTAATTCTATTCCATTGTTCAGAATAATGAGATTAGTTGCCAGAAATCGTCTTGTTACTGAAAAAGGTGGTATTAATGAATATTCAGTAAAAGAAAAAGTTTAACGTATCCGACTACTTTCGGAACCATGATTTTAAAAAAGCGCATAATTGGATAATTGTCATGATATTTAGTGTCACTTAGAATAGGATACATGTATAAAATTGTTTTAAGGACATTGTGACAAAAAAAAATATTTAAATACAATATTTTGGCAAAAAATTAATTAAGAATAACCTTATTCTAAAACGTTCTCCTTTTATAAAAAATGCTTCTAAAAAATAATATTTCACGCTTATGTAAAGTAAAGAATTCTCCAATGAGTCTGAACTAGGGTTTTTGAAAAATTCATATTATATTCAGAGTTATCCATCAATTGAAATAATTATCGGCGTTTTTTTTTTTTTCAAATTGCTCTCTTCTGTTGTCGTAAAATATGAATAAACCTACTTCTAAGTTATATATTTCAAAAATTTTAGTTGGGACTCTTTAGAAAGGTCTGAGCTATATACAGGCAAAATATTATTGTAATATAAGCATTTTTCACAGAAGGAGAATATTTTGAAAATTGGTAATTCTATGTTCATTTTTTCTCAAAATATTTTGTATTTAAATAATTTTTTATTCTAATACTATTCTTAAAACAATTTTATATACATTTTCTAATCTAAGTAACACTAAATATCATAAATATTATCCATTTATACGCTTTTGCAAAATCACGGTTCCGAACGTAGTCGGATACCTTAAATAAAAATGAAAATTTGCGAGCAGTACGTATTTTGAAGTATTATGGTGCAATTTGAAAAAAAAAAGTTGTATTGTAAATATCTAGCATCTACACCTGGCAATAGACGTGCGACCGGCCTGGAGATCTGGCAACGGATCGACCATGAATAGGAGGATCTGACAGTGGGCAATATATGCAGAGGAAGACCTGGCAACTAGACTTGACCGGACTAGACTGGCAGAGAGATAGAGAAACAAAGGCAGAAAATCGTGATTGGTTCAGAATGCGTGAGGATAGAAGAAATGACTAGAGCCAGTTTATTCATTGGGCGCTTGGGGCGGGCTCCAGGAAGTGCTCAGAAGGGCTCGGATAAACTGGACTTAACCATATTTTCTGGTTGTAAATTCCGATTTTTCTGTGCCAGGAGTGCTTGTAAGTCTTCTGCACCCAGGGCCTGAAATGAGCCTTAATCGGCTCTGGAAAGGATGGATGATGTCTTGTTTTCAATCCAAATGAATCTCTTGAATATACTTGTTTTGTGATATTTCCCTTCATATGATGAATATAAATTAATGGGAATGAACGGTTCAGTCATTATTTTTTACCATTTAAATATTACACCGGTCATCAATCCTCGAATAGAAAGCAGAAGTTTAAATTCATATTGGTTATAATCATTGTTTTTTCTTTTGAATTTTTATATTCGTAAAACGATGGTTTCACGTAAGTAAACTAATATATTAAAACCAAATCACCCTTCAGTATAAATATAGTCTAATGAATATACAGCGAAAGTTTGAGTCTCTATGTTTAATAGTTCCTGAGAAAAAGGAAAATTAAATGCATTATTAATTGTAAAGATAAATAAAATTAATATTTTTAAAAAAAGAAAAAAAAAAAAAAACAGTCATCTTGGGGTTGTTTTAGAAATAACTTTTTCTAATATATAGAGAAACCTTTCGACCTTTTTTTCCCAAATTGATATTTTTATATGTTGACAGATCTTTACATGGTACTTATAATGATTATGGTCAACTTTGATGAGGGTAATACATCCAAGTTAAAAATTATTGAAAGCTTGATACAGAATTTGAGGGGAAAAAAATGTAAATTATGAATATATATCGATACGTGAAAAATGTAAAAAAAAAAAAAAAAACTATCTGTGCATATTTTGGACAATCTAAGAAGAAAATAAGAGAAAAAAATCTTAAGAGAAAATGAGAAAAAGTAATTGTTTAAAAAAACAGTGCAAACACTGATTATAACTCCTAACTTTTGTGATGAAGTAAGATTTTATACTAAATTTGTTATTTTCACAAAATGTTTTTAAAAGTGTCCTTTAATCCTTTTGCTGTGAGTTTACCAAATGAATAAACCTGCAATTTTTTAATTAATAATACTGATATGTTATTGTATGTACTGAAGTTAGCATTTCGGGATATTTACAAAGTATTTGGCTATAGAGTAAGTAATGTAACAAAAAGTAGCAATTCTCAATAAATTCATAGTGATTCCCAATAAAAGTTTGTATTTGAACAAAACTAAACAATGTATTTAAAAAACATACTTCAGTATAAATATAATAGTCCATTTATTTACAGATAAGTTTTTAAGCTTTAGTATTCAATAAAAGGTACATATAAATATGCCTCAAGTGTACAATGTCCTTTGACGATGCAAGAGGCTTGTTACATACATAAAAATACATAAATTTCATGTTTAAAAGCATAAAAACAGTTTTCTTTTTACTGTTGTAGAAATCATTTGTCCCAATTTAGAAAAATTTTTGAATCCTGATACTTTTAGAAATTGTGTTTCCATGTGAACATACAAAACTCTAATGAAACCTTTCGAAATGTCGTATAATCATGTAATACCAAATGCATATAACATCCATATTGATATATTTTTACATTATATTTATGGTGTTTTATGGTACACTTTGATATAGGTAATGCATCAAAACTGAAACTGCTTCGATGATTGGTACAAAATTTGAGGAAAGTGACGCAAATGCTACAAAATATCCCGTTAGACAAAATTTGAAAAATGCTACGTATGTATTTTCTGGGCAACTTAAGGGGACATGGTACGATTTTCGCAAAAATTTTTAATTTCAGGATTTTTAGTATTTTTTTGGTTGTCTCCTATGTATGTATACTTTGTTAAACATATTTTGTGCTCAAAATTTCATAAAAAGCTAGCCATGTAATTTTTTAAGGAAAGAACGAAATTTTTGAAGTGATTTTAAAATGCTACTCCTCCTACAAAAATTGACGTACACGCATGAAATTTGATTTACAAGTACGTCAAACTATGTATAATAAACGTTGGTATGGGTTTTGGGTTAACGTGATTGGTATTCTTACAATACTTTTTTTAATGAACGTTTATCGAAAATTCCTTAAAAAATGTATAAATTCTGTGTTTAATTATTTTTAAAAAGATAAATATTGCTTTGATTCAAAAAAGCATACCACCTTTTGTTACATGTACTATTAGAAATAGGTAAAAAAAATTTCAAAGCATTAGGCGCAATAGAAAAAAAGCCTTAGCATTTTAAATGAAGACAAAATAGTTATTTTATCTTTCTGAGATACGGCAGTTTTTAAAGTTTTTATTTGCCATAGGGATGTGAATAAAAACGGACGTAAGAGCTATCATAATTCTGCCTTTTTTAAGTTTAGAGCTTTCAAATTTTGTGAGGTTATAGAAAAATATATAAAAAAAAATTTAGGCTAAAAAAATTAAATTTTATTTTTGACCGATTTTGGTCAATTGAATCGTACTGTGTCCCCTTAAGTAAAATATGAAACAAAAAAATTCTTAAAACTAACTGAGAAGAAGTCAATGTTTAAGAAAATAGATTAAATACAGGTTGTAATTCATAGTTTTTGTGATGTAGTGACATTTAATCTAAAAATGTGATTTTCTCAAAATGATAATTTTGAAACTTCGCATTCACACGTCTACCTTTTTCTCAGAATCTACTGCATATATATTTTTTTGTTTTGAAAGAGCTTTTTGAGATTTTACCAATATATTTGTCTAGAGAGCAGATATCGAAAAAAAAATGACAATTTTCAAAAAATTCACAGTGATGCTCAGTAAAAATTTGTTTTTGAAGAAACTATAGAATATATTTAAAAAAATCTCACTTCAGTATAAATATTATAGTATATTAGTATGTAGACAAAATTTGATGTCTATACAATTAAAAGTGCCAGAGAAAAAGGAAGATAAGCTCAATTTATTATTTTCAGTATAGGGTGTACTTACTCTCTCTGAAGCACAATCAAACAAGGTATAAAGAAACAACATGTATATCAAATGATGTGAGGTTACTTACACTGCTAATATATATATATATATATATATATAAAAGAAACGTTTCATATTGATTGTTATAGGTCAGAAAATTTAAGACATAACACAATCCCGAAACTTTTTTAAAGATTTATAGAGACAAAAAGATTTTAAACAATGACTAATCAAATTTTTAGTTTTTAATAAATACTTATCTGTCTAGTTTATTGGAAGTCATCTGCAGCCAGGGAAATGTTTTGCTTTTTTCATTACATAACTCATAAGGGAAACGCCAAACTTCAGGTGTAGATTACAAATATCTTAGTAATATACAACTTGTATATAATACAAATTGTATTCCATACTGATATTAAAATGTCAAATGCATACTGGCATTCAAATTATACATTCCATTTACAACCGACATGTCATTTATATTTATAATATAAATGATCTCTAAAAATCAACTATTTTAAAATCATCCTACTAATGAAATACCTGTAATATGAAGATTTATAATTAGGCTCACAGTAACCCATGTCCAATTGTTTTCAATGGACGTGGAACAAGAGAACACGCAGGAGAGTGCCGCAGTCGAACACCTTCAGTGTCAAGATTGGTCAAGATACAACAGTTGAACGATTTTTCTTTGAATGATGACTACTCTAAAGCGTTGAAGATAGGGCACACAGCCTTAAGAACTGAGAAACATAGCACTGAGTTGGTTATTCATATTACCGATGATGCGAACATATTACCGATGATGCGAACAGATGCAGAGCCCATATGACGATATTGAAGTCAACCATGGTACGTGCATTCTCCTCTGTTCATTGATGCATCCATCACGATGCTACAGCGAACTTCGGACTCGTCTGAAAAGACGATGTGTTGCCACTCCTGTAACCAGTTTAGTTAATGGTTATATCATTACAGCCGCGAGTCTCTATGTTGCAGAATCAAAAGTAGTCACAAGATGCTTCAAACGTCACCTCATTGTCCATATGGATAGTTGCCGCGCTGCGAATGAACCCACTTCCTGATAATTTGTTCCGTAATTGGTTGTACAATCTTGCAGGACCCACTGAACAATATATTTGTCCTCCTCCAGGGCTAGTGGATAACGGTGGTTGTTATCCTGCCTGGGCCTCAGCAAAATCCTTCTAAGCCCTTTGACTTCATCCCATTGGAATGTGATCAGTGTGAGTTGCAATGCCACAGAATGAAAACCCATACTCTCCAAAGACTACGATCCTGCTACTTCTATCCTGTCGTTCCTAGTTCTTATACCGTGAATATCCAACATTCACATTTGCTTTCCCAAAATGCTGCATATCTTAACTTTTACAGAATTCGTGATGTCTTTACTTACTCTATCGTTATTCAATTGAACTTAAATGCAAATCATCTGCTTTTCCAGGCACTCATTTCTTTCATGTAATTTTGACCTATATAACACATCTCATCGCTTCCTTATATTAACAATAATTTATTAAAATTAATCATAAATAAAAATAAAACGATTTAGGCGTATTTTTGTTCAATATCATTTTCTTATCTTTAACTAATAAAAAAATCACTGTTTCTTGTACCTACATTATTCATAGAAATTAAATTTTGCTTTTAACCACTTTAACTCTTTTATATTGAAAGCGCCAAAATTTTACTTTTGAAGATGATCTATCTATTTCTAAATGTTGTGTTTTACTTTAAACCCTATGTTATCGTCTCCAGAATTTATGAAATTACACATGTCATTATCAAACAAATCAAAAGAATTTCTTTTTAAATCTAAAGGGGAAAAAGGGCTCCGTACTTTTCATGCCACACAATGATTCGTAGTTTTCTTTCTTCGTCTCGCTTGCACTGATGTCCTTCCTTTCTTTAATAAATTCCTCTAAGGAACGTATGTGAAAAGCTCTTGCAAACTATTGCAGCCTTGATGTGTTTCGAAGAAATTAAAAAAAAAACAATGCTTCCTAAAGAAATATGTTACTGTCACTGTTCACTGGCTTTCCAAATACAGAAAAGTGACTGTTTATTTATTTATTTTATTTATTATTTGTAGCTTCCTATTCTATTTGATACTGTGATAAACATCATGATGTATTGGCTAAGTGATAGTGTGAAAAATAAATTAATTAATTTGATGCACCAAACAAATTTTTGAGTGATGTGTGGTTATGTGGTGTGTTATTGGGAAAATTCAGTTTTGCGCTTTATTTTCGATAACTCGTTGTTCGATTGCCGAACCTCTTCTGCAAGCAAATTAGCTAGAACCACATTTAACTATTTTGGACCACCCAGGTTTTTTCGCAGGAATAGCGATGAAATCACAGTGAAAGTTTCGAATACTAATAATTGCAGTTTTTGATGAACAAAATACCTTGCATCTGATTGATTGATATATTGGATTCATGTGTTAAATATATGTAACAATTGCATTGTTTCCTTGATGAAAATGTCTATTTTTTACGGAATTCTCCTTTTTATCGGGATATTTTTCAAGATACTGCTCAGATTACACATAATGGCTTTTCAGTCCATATAACTCATTTGGTTATGCAATCAGTGACTGAGGATAAAGGGGATCTAGAAAATCACACGATATCTCTACGGTCAGTTATTATTAAGTAATGTCTACATATGGGCCAATGACTTGTCCCTTCAAACCGCTATGATAGAGATTTAAGAAGGAAGTCTTAGGAAACTCTTATGAAAGTTTTAATATATATGAGCAGATCTTGCTTTTTAAGGAACTCGCAAATAATTATACTAAAGGAAAAAATTGAACCTTTATTAGTGAATATTTGTTTTCTCAAAAGTTCACTATAAACATTAATCCACTAATTCATAAGTACTTTTGCAAAGGTTGAACACCATATATATATATATACCTATCTTGTGTGTGTTGCCCCTCCTATCTATGTTGAAACTACTCTACTGCTATAAAAAATTAAATATTTCCAAATTGCTTATATGTTTATAATACTGGAGTCTAAAGCTATAAATTTTTGTGTTAGAGTATACGTAACTAGAAAAGCATATAAATTTATTTAATATCCTCTATTTATTTAATAATGTTTTAAGTAACCTCTTTTTTACATTCGAAGTTACGTTAATACTAATGTGTTGAGATTATTTTCCTTTTCAAGTATAAACTGCTTGTGAAACGTCGCATACACACACACAGACCCGAACAAACAATAAATAGCTATAATATATTTTCCTCATATACTTTTATTGGAAAACTCATACTTCTATCCTTAATTTTGTTTTCGTTACATATTATTTACTCGTAATTAAAGAAAATACATTTATGTATTAAATCAAGTAGACGAAACTGTATTTCTGCCTTAAGAAACGCTAGAATAGGCAAGCTATAAAACATGTATAATAAAACGAATATCATTCAATGAGTTGCACATTTTCACACCATTTCCAAAACCCTAAAGAAGTTGTTGTTGCAACAACTTTTTTTGGAAGAAAAGAAAGAAAAAATGTAATTTCCTATTCTATAGCTGACCCCTTTTGAAACTGGGTATACTATCAATCGTTTTCGACATTTCCACAACCTTTTATAAACTTAGACATAACCACAAAAAGAAAATAAAGGAATAAATATAAAAAAAATGATTTTTTTCTTAAAAGTACAAGAAATGTCTCCTCCCCTAAAAGCAATTTTTCTTTATTTGCGTCCACATAAGCACTCATTCAGTAGCAAGAATTTTATTTCTTTATTCTCCTGAAATGGCTAAAGATACATCACATTTTATTTATTTGAACGGGTGTGTGTGTGGGTTGGCCATTAAGGTTTAGTATAAAATCAGAACTTCAAGCATCTCCGCACCCCTCTCTTTTCAGAAATAGATCGGTCCGTGGCTCATGTAGCCGTCTTGGAGCACCGCAACTGAAAGTCATAATTTACAGATTTTTATGGTTCTGTGGGATGTTAGCGGAAAGCTGGTGAAATTTATAGGAGGATACTTCCTATTTATCAATTGTAATTTTGGAAAATTTTATTTTACTTTTTTTTTGTAAGTAGATTTTTATTTTTTGTAAAGAAGCAATTTAACGTGCATTTTAATACTTGTTCAGATTTATTTCAAATCTCATTTGTTAAATTTAAAGATGTTATATTTAATATGGATAGATTCACATATATTAAAAAAATTTTCAAAATAATTGTTAAGTGGCAAACGGAAATATTAAGCTATCTTAAAATTTTTGTAAATGAAGTACATTAATACAATCAATCTTAAGAAGTAATAATGCCAATATTTGTTATTTAAGATAATCTAAACGTAAGATAAGAAAATGCAGACAAAATAAATCTTAATTTTAAGAATGAGAAGGTATTAATAAATATAAGTGTCTTTAAAAATATTTTCAGTTTATCTCAGCCAATTACTTTGTTATACATTATCTAAAATGAGAAAAAGATACTTTTAAAATAAGAAACTGGAATCTAAAAAGGGATACCATTTTTAGGTAAAAACTGTTACAAAAATAGCCCCAACAATGCGGAATTTAAATTATTTATTTTACATGTCTATTAAATTGTTTTATTTATGTATCGTTTTTAATAACTAGGTTAACTTCTAATTTTAGGTTTCTAGGTTAATTCTAAATTTTTTTTTATAGCTAGGTCTAATATTTTTGAATTAAGCAAGTGTTGTTTATTACGTAAGTTATAATTGATTCGCGTTAAGGTACTCGTACTAACGTAAGCATGTAATTACATATTACAATATATTTCAATATCCAAGTGACAACTAATTATTTTTATTTATTTTTACAAGATTACTATTTCATTACACGTTAATTGCAAATTAAGAACAGTTTATAGAGACTTCAGTTATTGAATCGCTGTATAAATCATATCAGTGTACCCACCAGGAATGGAGTATTAAATCATTTAATCTATACTGGACAAAAACCATCTGCTTCCATACAACACTTATTTCCCACTTATATCTATTTCATTCCAAAAAGTCATTTATTACATTACCGTTTTTGCTTGTATCTACGAGAAGTATCATTTCATGCAGCCTGTCATTAAGTTCAAAGGATATATGGTCTTCACTCTTCACCATACGTTTGATTCCTTTGTTTCCTTTACATTTCAAAGAACTTTTGGTTTTCAATTTATCCTTCAAATGGTTTTTTCTCAGGGTAAACTTTGACAACGTTTTAAAACTCCAACTCTATCTAGTATATTTATATTGTTAGGTAGAATTTATTCATACCTTTTTGAGATAAGGATTTTCTGTAATTTAATGACCTACCAACTGTATCAATTGCATCTTAAATTACATGAAAACCCACAATATTCATAATGTTAGGGAAGCCAGAAAGCCATCAAATACTACTGCTGGGAAATATATTTTACTTTCCTCTTTCTCTAAGGATTTGAAATTTGTTCACTTTGAAATTAAATCTTTTAAATTATATTTTTATCAAAAATTTAATTTGAATTTTTGCAGTTAATTAATTTGTTTGTGTATACAAATACATATAACAATAACATAAAACATTTCAGACATGTTTAACCTTGAAGCTCAGTAAAATATTTGGAATGGAATTCAGTTTTACTTCAGCTGATACAAGCATTATACATAACTCAGTTAAAATATTTAAAATGTATGTATATGTGTAATATCAAATAATATATAAATTTATGTAGTGCATAAGTTTAATTATTTTTAAACTAATAAAATATTTTAAGAACCTTTTAATTACAACTCTAACTAAAACAAATAATTTTATTAAATAATAAAAAAAAATACTTTCTGCCTTTTTTTTTTTTTTTTTTTTTTTTGTGTGTGTGTGTGAATGTTTATTTTGATTTTCTCTTATCTCAAGACTATAGCTTTTTTGTTCTATTTAAAAAAAAAAAAAACTAGTTAATATTATAAATGTTAGTAGTAGTAGTTTTATTAGTATTTATTTGTTGATAAATAATACAAATTGATACGTTTATTTACTTAAGAGGTATATTTGTTGGGATATTTTATTGATTGCTACAGTATGGTGTGTTCGGTCCGTCTGAAATAAGACTATGAAAAAAAGGAAACCTAAAAAGAAACAGGGTATATTTACGATTTTTTCCGGTATGTTTTATTTCTAAGGGAGCAGGGAAATTCCAAAAATAGGAGATTGAAAGTTAAAATATCACTCAAAGTAGTAGCCTTCCTTCAAAAGGAAACTTGTCGTAGATACTCTTTTGGAACAAGAAAAAGATAAGAGAATTCCTTGAATCAGACCTCAAAAGGTTTGTGGTTTACATATTCATTCAAAAGAATCCAGTTCAAAAATATATTTCTTTCGAAACGAGTTTGAATTTGTAAATATATTTTGAAATGTTCTGTTTACAAGGTAGTTTATTCAGATACCTAATATTTGTTTGTAAATACTTCTCTAGAAAGTAAATATTAAATTGAAAATAGTTCAGCTTCCCACAGCTTTATACATTCAAAACAGTTTTCATTACAGACACATCTAACATATCAACCTCATTGGTAACATGTCTTAAATAAGCAGAGTTTAAATCGATACAGATCCTATATAAGAAACACAATCTTAGAATTTTAAAATGATTGATTTTATTATTATGTAAAAAATAAGACTAAATAAGGACATAGATAATAATCAATTACTAATGAATGCTTGCATTTGGTTACTAAAATATTAATTTAATGCGTTGATATATATATATATATATATATATATATAATATGTGTGCTTTGTTAAATAATTGGTTGAAAAACTTCTTGCATGCCACAAAAATAATCAGATCATGTGTTCCTACTTATATTCATATGAAAGATTTCATTATAGTTTATGTCCTTTCATCACAACTTAAACACTACAAAATGAAATTTAATTATGTTGTCTAGATACAAAAACTTCTTTAATAATTATATAGTTATAACACTTACATTTTTATTTCCAAAATCATTAAAAATATTATTAAGAAGTTAAAACAAATAAATACAATAAAGAAATATTTATCTGGATCTTACTAAACTGTGTACCTTTTTATTATATTCGTTTTTAAAGAAAAATAAACACTTAACCATAATGTTGTAAGTAATTTTTCGGATGTATTTTCTATCGTGTAAATAATATGTTGATTTAAACTCTTCTTTTGCAATTATCAACTGATTTTCTTTGCCATATTTCAAAATACATGTTTCTAAACTGTACAAAATACTTATATCTTTGCCTTGAGTTATTTTATAACATTTTCTTTCTTTTTATTTTTTATTTTTACGACAACTTTTACTAATTCGAAAGATCTTGAGTACCAATTAGTACAGATTAATTGTCTTTTATTGTACAAGAAAAGAGGGAACAATAAAATATTACCAGTCCAAAGCAAAAGACAAAAAAGAAATGTTGTAATATAAAGTTTCCCATGTATTTAAAAATAAAGATTTTTTAAATGAAGAGTTTTGCTAAAAAATAAGAAACCCTTATTACAGCATTTATTTGGTCTAGCTTCGTTGAACCTTAAAGAATATATGTTGAAATTTTATTCAAGTCCTAACAGATAAAATAATTCTAAAAGTTATATTAATACTTTCAAGGCCATTTTTTTCATATGAACTAGTATTTTGTGTATATTTTTGAAGCTGCATCTATTCACAGCATAAGTTCTGATTCAAAAATTTGAGACCGTCTTCAACGGCCTAAGTGCAGCAGACGATTTTAATTTTTGTTTTCCTTGCATAGGGTTCTAAATCAGACAGAAATTTAACACTTTGAACTGAATCATGCAGCGGTTATTTCTCTGTGCCCAAAAAATAGATTTTCTGAGATTTTTAAGCCTCTTAAGAATTTAGCCGTCAAAAGGTTACTCATTTATCGAAATGTTAGGAGATTTTCTGACACCAACAGAATTACAGACTGTATTATAAGTGGTTGTCCATACTCGGTGATAACACCAACTCTATTCAAAGCTGATAGAGAGAGCATTCAACAAATTCCTTCGCGGGAGAAGACTATTCTTACTGAAACTCCTTTCAAACTTTCAAAGTTTCTGACCTAAATTTTATTCATAATTACTCCCTCTTACAATAATAACGTATTGGATGCAATAATTATAAACTTTTAGGGTAAAGCTACAATACGACTTTAATTATAAGCAGTACAAGTTATCAGATAAGTATTAAATTTTGTACATGACAAGCCCATGGGAGTCACTAGTAATCATTAAAATGGTTTTCAATTTAGTATGATAAATTAATTATCAAATACTTTGTGAGGTACTGATGCATTTATAAGTATTTTATATTAGTGGTAATGTGTATTTTGTTTTTTATTATGTCCGAATGTATTTTATTTTGTTTCCCTTCTGTAAATTGATAATTATTTCAAATATTTTATTTTCTACTTTTCTATATACTCGTGACCCAAAGTAGGGTTATCTGCCCCCCCCCCAGGAGGTGTACCCCCGGGTTGAGAAACACTGTGTTAAGCATATGCACTTATCAGCAAGAACAATGTGTCTCATAGTAAATGCAGATCTTAGACTATAAGGTTATTGAAGAATGATTTGTCATAGTTTGACGAAAAACTAAAATCGCCAAAGATACATTGAGGAAAAAGTCCTGTTTTGACAACATACTTTTAACGGTAATAGACGCATTACTTTTACTGACGAGGAAACTGTTGACGTTGAAGAATCTTTCAACCACCAGAATAACCGGGTATTCTTAAGCGTCCAAGAAGTTAAAAAGAAGAAAAAAACAATTTAGAGAGATCATCATAAAGCTTAATTTATGGTTTAATATGATGTGAGTTATAAATACTTTTTTCAGAAAATCATTTTGCAGAAAAAGTGGTGAAAGCCACGGCAAATATTATCAAGACACTGCCTCAATGCTTCTCAAACTTTTAGTATTCGCGACCCAATATTTATTCGTAATTTTCATTGCGCCCCCCTCCATACAACAACAATGTATTTAATTCTATAATAATATACCTTGACGTTAAAGCTACAATACGAATTTAACCTATTAAGTGCCACCGGCTTATATAAACATCTCACTCAGCCAAAGCATTAATTTTCTACACGTATATATACGTCTTTCCGAAGTATGATCTTTTATGTTCAATGGTATCCATAAAATTTTTCCGAAGGGCTTGGAATGCAATAAAAGGGCTTTAATAATTTTTGCGAAGGATTTATTTATTTCAGAGTATTTGCTAATTTATTCCTTCCCTCCTCCCCCCCATAAAACATCACATACTCGAGTCTGCGTAAAAAATGGTGGCATTAAGGAGCGAATCTTTTAACTTTTAACTGGCAGTTAAGGAATTAATGATAATATTTACAAATTATCAAGGTAAACATTAATAAAAGCCTAAGGGGTCACTGGTAGTTATTAAACTTGATCTTAACTTAGTATTGTTAAATTAATTATAAAATACATTGTATAGTACTGATACATTTATAAGTGTATTTTATCAGTGTAAATGTGTATTTTATTTTTTATTACGTCGGAATGTATTTTGTTTGATTAATTTCAGTAAATTAATAATTTCTTTAAAAACAATATTTTGTTTTCGACTTTTTAATATGCTCCTAGGATTACCTCACCCCCTAGGGGGCCACGCCCCACAGTTTGAGAAACACTGCTCTAAGCCTAAATCCGAGACTAAGTGAGTATTTAAAGGATTAGAACAACACATAAAAATATACCAAACGGTTTTGGACACTTGAAGGGAGTTTGCAATAAAAGTGAGTTTGCAAAATGAGTGCATCCCCCCCTCTTTGAGTTATCACGCCACTCTAGGGGGGCGCGTCCCCAGTTTCAGAAACGCTGCACTACCTGAAAAACAATAATGAAACAGTTGAATGTCAGCATATATTAGATAGAAACGATTGAGCATTTAAACAGGACTCTGCTCTTGTTTTTAAGACGAATTTGACACAGTGGTAGTTGAAGAAGAGTGTGAAATAATTACATAGAGCATAAAAATTGGCCTACCTGCACTCCACATTTAAATACGCTCGACTACAAATTGTTGTCAATATTGTTGGTGAAGGAGTGTCAAAAACAAGAACGGAATTAGGTAAGTGAGGAAGGAAAGCACCGTTAAGAATTCCCAATGAGGCATTGCGTGTCCTGATGGAAGATTTACCAAATAGACTGACTGCCTTATTGAATGAAAAATGTAACATGTTAAATTTTAAAGTAAAATATATTATTTTAAGATTTTTATTTTTTCTAAATTTGCTTAATTTTTATTTTTATTTTTACTCTTTTATAATTGCATTATAACATAAGTCATAATTAGGTATACTCAAATATTCTAATAATATTATTTTGCGTAAGTTTCTTTCAATTGATATTTTAAATAAAAATACACAAGTATCATCAGAATTATCTCTTTATGCGAAAATCATACCTATTCAAATACTCAAGGCAGACCCCTTTTTTTTTCTAGCTACCCGTCAAGGTTTCCATTAGTGCTGCTTTTACATGGCCTGATAAACAAAATGATGCCCCGGCGCATGCTTAGTTTTTTTGGTTTTTTTTAATGTAATTAAATATGGATTACAAGGTGTTATGTGGGTGATAATGAGGGATGTGGAAACACTTTAGTTTCAATTCTGGTGGAAAGTTTTGTGAACATTTTGACCTATATGCACATGCATCCTCAAACAAAGTTAGAACCATAGTCCACTTTACCTTATCTGATTCATTGTACGACAAATGCAAATACTCAAACAATGTGGATACTCTAGATAAGGGTCCTTCTATACTGTTCTACTACTAAAAGTAAAATAATATTTTCATCAATCCAGAATAGCCTGAGCGTCCCTTATTTGCAATGAATTCTCAGATCTCTCCTTGCAGTTGCTGTCAATATATAAAATTATAACGGTGTTCATGAAGATACATGTTGCTTAGGTTACAAATCCAAGATAACTAACTTAAAAAGTAAATGCATGTGAGCATATTTCAACTAGATAACCACATACATAACATCGAGAGGAAGAATGCAGAAACTAGTGTCATATTGTCATAGGTTACTGAAGTTTCTGAACTTTTGGATACTACATTATAAAAATGAGTGTATTATCACCAAAAGTCAATTTAGAGAAAGGATATTTGAATTGTGATCATGCTGTATAAGGACTTATTATTCAAAAATTGATTGTACTGAAGCTTACATTTTATTGTGCAAAATTACAATCTTATTTCTATTATATTTTTCAAAGATAAAGACAATTAATTTTTAAAGTTAAGCTTATAACAGGACTATTAATCATTGAGTTTTGTGAGTGTGAATGTCTTATTTCTTGAAATTTTAACAATGTGATATAATCAAATTTATGCTCAGAAATTAATAGTAGTTTATTTATAATAATTCTTAATATAAGAATAAAATGATTAACGAAAAAATTAATGTCATTGTGGTAAAAGTGTGGGATGCTCTATTTTAATTTTTTGTTATAATTTCTTACTAGTTATATTCCGAAATGCTGAGTCAGTGTAAAAATATAATACAAAGCACTCCCCGCTTTTACCTCAATGACATTAATTTTCTCGTTAATCAGTTTATTCTTTTATTAAGAATTATTTTTTTTTACTTTCTAGTTCGATTCACTATAAAAGCGTGGTTTTTTTTTTAGGTTTTTTTTAGTTTTTTTTTTTTTTTTTTAACTATAATTTATTTTTCATTTTTTAGTTGGATTTACAATAAAAGCCTGATTTTTAGCCTTTAAAACTATTACTTTT
The DNA here is from genome assembly GCA_019973955.1 of Trichonephila inaurata madagascariensis. Taxonomy (NCBI): domain Eukaryota; kingdom Metazoa; phylum Arthropoda; class Arachnida; order Araneae; family Nephilidae; genus Trichonephila; species Trichonephila inaurata. The sequence continues at coordinate 183,942 of BMAV01000682.1, forward strand.
TTCATTGTTGAATTTATCTTTGAGTTAGATATTTGAAGCCGTACTGCTCATCAATGGATATTAATTAATGGGTCTGAAGGATATTTATTCTCTCCGTTTACGGGGCCTCGGATGTGAGTCCCATATCGATATAATTCAAACATTCTATCTCTAATGATTAAGGTCTAACTAATAAAGGTGTGTTAAAAAGAAATATTAAAAGTTAATAGTATTATCACCTTTTAAATGTATTGCTATAATGTTAATTGATATCATCACTTCTAAGCATATTGCTTTATCAAAATAAAAAAAAAAAAAACATATTTAGCAGTTTGAACATAAACTTATCACCTTTTAAACGTATCTCTATAATGTTAATTCGTATCATCACTTCTAAATGTATTGCTTTATAAAAAATTTAAAAAAAGAATATTTAGCAGTTAGAAGATAAGTCATTTTTATTTACATGCACGAGTTTTTTTTTTCTCCTTTCTCACATAAAAAACACTTTGTTTTTTGTTTGATTTATTTTTTATTAAAAACAACATTTCATTTTTTGGGTTGCACCTTTTTAAGGGGTAGGGTCTTTAATCACCATATCTGGAATTAGTCACTAAATTAGAAATGTTATAAACAATTAGTCACCAAATCAGGAAACGATATAATGAATTAGTCGCCAAATCTTGGATTCTTTAAATCGTTATTTTTGACAATCCTAATCAGGACAATGGAACAGAATTTTGAAATTATTGTATTGTCATCGGTCCTTGACAAGTGTGCAACATTTCGAATTAATCTGACCTTTTAAAGTTATTAAAAATCCAGTCCAAAGATTCCATCACATACAAGTGAAACTTACAAAATCGTGTTAAAAATAGAACACTATCATCTCACTTGTTAAATTTGTTTATTTCAAGAAATTCAAATATGATTTTATTTCAGGTTTCTTTACAGGCTCTGCCAATTTTTTTTATCCCACCAGATCATTTATTAGGCCACATATTTCAATTCATTCATTTAAAAAAATTTTGTTTTTTCAATTTATTCAAGCAGTTATTTTCTTTATTTATCTGTGTATAAAAAAAAATAAACATCATGTGTAGCAAATCTTAAATTACCAGAGAATCATTTGTATGCGCAAAAGTCAAAGTGTAGTACAAAGAACTTTTCCTCCTTCTTAAAGAAACACATTCCACACCAGTATTAATGGAAGCTCTGTAACCATAGTCGCGCAGATCAAAATGTCATGTACAATGTTCCGTGACTTGAAAAGCAAACATTGCCTTTTTTTTATATTTTGTTTTTCATCTTCCCGGGAGAAATATTGTATCTGTAATATATATTGATTTTTGTTTACCCAGTTTCGGTTACTGAAGAGAAAGGATAAGTTGGAAGTCACTTCAAAAGCAGATTATCTGACATTTGAAGAGTTAAAAGCAGCAGAAAAGTTCAATATAACGCGAAATCTTTTAGTGTTTTTTTTATTTCTATTTCTCTAAATGTTCTCTCTTCAGAAAAGCTGTCAAATATGGGTGAGAGGTCTTGACAAATATTACAAAAGCCTCCTCTCACATGGAGTGTGAAATAAATATATAAGTAAATAGATTGCAACAGATGGACCAGAATCTATTTCTATATTGCAACTATCGATTCATTTTTGGAAACAAGTCGAAATGAAAACATAGTAGATTTATATTAATATACTTTGACAGCAAGGGTAGAGAGCCGTTTCAACATAAGGTGAGGTAGAAAATCTTTGGAACTAAGATTAATACAGATTGAAGTTCCTCAGTAAATGTACGCCATTGCAATGTACAAATGATTAATACAGTGTTTCTCAAACTGTGGGGCGTGCCCCCTTAGAGGGGCGTGAAAACACTACAAGTATATAGGAAAATAGAAAACAAAAGATAATTTTTAAAAAATTATTAATTTACTGAAAGGAAGCAAAACAAAATGCCTTCTAACATAAAAAAATAAAATAGGCATTTACACTGATATAATGCACTTATAAATGCATCAGTATTGTACAATATGCTTCGTAATTAATTGAACAGTAATAAGTTAAGAACAAATTTAAAAATTACCAATGATCCTATGTGTATGTCATAAAATTGTTTGCAAAATATAATATTTATCTTGAAAATTTATACGGTGTATAATTAAATTCGTATTGTAGTTTTTCGTCAAAGTATAGTATTATTGAATTCAATACATTGTTATTGTATGGAGGGGAGCGCGATGAAAATTATGATTGAAAAATGGGGCGCAAGTACAGAAAGTTTGAGAAGCACTGGATTAATATAATTTTAGAAAAGTGATGTAAAAAGAAAGTAAATTTTAGAGAAAATTTTTTTAGGAATTACGAAGGGAATACTATAAAAGTACAGACTATACTCTATTATACAAATGCGCAGATTATATTTTAAGATGTAAAGTAAACACTATACCAATAATATACATAACTTACAAAAAATATCTTAAGCAAATCATTTTTTGATGTCTTTTATTTGATCAAAGTTAGATATTAAATATATATATAATTATATTATCATAATAATTTCATAATTAATTGCTTATGAAATATTTACATATACATATATATTACTGAAATGTGAATGGAAAATTAAGTAATACACTTTGTTATACAATATTAAACATTTGAAGCATTGAATTTCAAAATCGGTAATTTATACTTAAATTGTAGTTCAATTATATAATAAAAAAAGATAATCTTTTTAAATTTTTGTATTATAAGGAAAAAAAACTTTATTATATGTCAAAAAATTTTGTAGAAAAATAACCTTTAACCTGGACCAAAACCCTAAAATATTCAAAACCCAAATTTTCTTCCATTCAAAGTTAGATATTCATTATAGTATACATCGCGTTTGATATACCTTTTTCAGTGTATATAATTTATTTTCTTTTTAAAATATTATTCACTTCTTAATCAAAAATTTATATATATATATATATATCTTGCATCCTTTATCAAAGTACAGATACATTTGAAACAAAGTTCTGACTGCATTAAATTAGTACAAAATTAAGAGTACATTAGCTGACAGGGGTAAGGTAATGTGTAAATCATATTATTCCCTTATAGTTAGAATTAAGTGTGATAACGTATCGCGCATCCGCACCACAGGTCCCGGTTCTATTTCCGGGCTGGGCAAGGTCGACTCAGCTTTTCATCCTACTGCAGTGGGACGATAAATGAGTACTAAGCTTGCTTGGGGACTTAAGCACCGGGGATCTCGCTTTAGACTGACCACCTGATCGGGACACCTGCTTATGCACCTCAGCGCCAATGGTCCCGTATACTGTGATGGGCACAGTAGGCCCTGGCCCTCATGTGCTGTTAGGCCACTGAGTTTGAGTTAGAATTAAAGAAAAACATTTAATAATACGCTAAAATTTATCTTTGTCTCTAAAGTTGTTTCCTTACTGCAATATAACTAAAATTACTTAAAATTAACTAAAAAACATATTTTAATACTTTAAAGCAGATATTATTGTTTTAATGAGAATAAATTCAATTAAAACAAAACAAAAAGTAAAATCATAAAACGCTATTTTATGTATACTTCAATATTTTCAGCGAATTCAGTCATTTTTATATGTTAGCACACCTTCAAAAACTGTACAAAAATTGCATTACTCGATGGGCTTACAATATGTTAAAAAATAAATTGCAGTGACGTGAAATATATAGGTCATTAAAAATATAATATAGCTACCTACTATATTTGTTTCCGAAGAATTGTGCGATCAGATGGGTCAGTACATAAAACTTAATAGCTTGGCAACTCGACTATGCTCAGGAATATACATGCCATCTTAGAGTGAAATATATTCTTCACAATAACTCACGGGTTACATTTTCAACTATATGAATAAATATAGAATTTTAATGGTCAACATATAAAATATTTTTTGTTTAAATATTGCAATATGAAAACAAGTCATTTTTTTTAATTAAGTAACATGCAATGCACTACAAAAGTATATTTTATATTTGTGATGACGTTCGACAGCTCATGACGAAATTGTTCGAAGAAATAAGTATATTTTACATATATTTACATTAAAATTACTGGTAAATAGCACCTTAGACATGATAGTGAATCACATAGTATATGTTACCGTTAAAGCTCAAAAGCCATTATAATGTATCGATTACCTAGATAATCTGCTGATTAACTGATTTGTACCTTTAAAGTTCGGAATGAAGAGTTCGTCGCATTTTAAAAAGGTAATTTTCACATTAGAGTTTTCCGTATTGTTAAATTTAAAAACGACTTTTTCTCTCATTTCTTTTCTTTTCTTTTTTATTTATTTATTTTAGGAATTTTAATTGAACTTTTAATAATCCCAGAATAATTTATATTCTTCATTAAGAGACATAATCACAGAGAAAATGAATTTATTCGATAAAAGACCTTTTGAATTAAGTTGTAATATATTTAATTGCGACTACCAGTATTCACAGAAACAAATAAAATATTAAAGTGCCGATTTTAGATAGTTTAACTGCACATACCGATATATTATTCGAAAATATGATAAAAGAAAATATAGTTCACAAAATTGCACACCATCAATTTCGGATTTTTAATATAAGTGAAAAGCAAAATGACAAATTTGTATTATATTTTTCAATTGAATGCTTGATTATATCAATTAAATTGTGATTTACTTGATTGTATTAACGTGATTCTTTCGATATCAAAAAATAAATAAATAAATTATGTCAATTTATTTTGCTGCAATAATATTATAAAACGTTTGATTATGTGTATTGTAGGTTTTCAATTTATCCATGACTGGTTCTATTATGTTGATGGTTCGATTGCATAAACTTGAGACTTAGGATATAAAAAAAAGTGAATCAACAAAATTTAAGCGTACTGAAACGTTGCGGTTGTTCGACTAAAAATCTTATTTTCACTTTAACGAGTGCCTAGTAGGTAATGTGCAAGCTATCTAGGTCAGCGATTCTTAAACTTTCGATCACCGCTGGCCTTCCTTTGTGTATCAGCTTGACATCCCCCCAAGCTTTTGAATATCCTTATCTGACTCCCAACGTATGGTTGAATAATTTAAATGTTCTTCAATAATCCCAAGTCTGCTTCTGCTGCTTATAAAGACTTTTTAACACTTCTAATTTTTCCTTAAAGGAAACTGTAAACATTTACTTATATACGTCTATATATATATATATATATATATATATATATATATATATATATATATATAGTAAAAGTGAAGAAGTACTAGAACCTACAGAGCCAAAGTAGGAAGAAATTGGAATTCACCAGACACAACAAATGTAGATACAAAAAGTCTTTGGACTAAACTGGATACCTGTTATGATTTCTAAAGCTGAATTACACCAGCGAATTAGGGTTAGCAATGCCTAATGAATCCAACCTTCCCCGTACAGCAGAAACTTTCGACATAATAGGAAGGGGAAAAAAAAACCAAAGTTGAAAAGTTAAGCTCTATACAACACGAGGAAGGAAACCTGATAATATATTAAAATGAAATTAAGAAAAGAGAACAATAATAAATCTTTCAAAGAGCTTAATAATAAAAAAAATTATAGAGAAAAAATTAGGATAAAAACTTACAATTAAAATAAACTGGAAATCGAAAATTCAACCTTCTACGATAAGATCCTACCCGAAATGACGTAAAGGATTGAAATGACTACACGAGAAAGAAGAAACCTTGGCGCCACCTGGATAGTTATTTTGCAATTAAACAAACCACAAAGACTTTTTAAAAATAAACTAAATTAAGGAAGTTTTAAATAAAATAATGAGCAAAGTTAAGAATATATATATATATATATAATTATTAAAAAATTCAAATATATATATATATATATTGTACTTAAATGTATTAATGAAAATTTTTAATTAGTACAGTATTACACAAATTTTAAATTTTTTAAGAAATCTTTCAGAATTTGCAAACGAAGTAAATCTTTATTTTAGATAAGAGGCATCTGCGAACCCTCTATAAAGGCACTGGTAATCCCAGTAGTCCGTGGACCATAGCTTAAGAACCATTGAATTAGGTGATTTGCGGAATGAATCAATTTTCATTCCCTGTACGGATTATCATAGTTAATGTTCAGATTTCCCAGCTGATCAGTAGATTAACTGATTTTTGCAGTTTAGCGATAGCCTTTATAAAATTGTACATCTAAGTAACATAAAACAAACTCACACTAAAATTCTAATGAAAAAATGTTGAGAAAATTACGATTAAATAATGGAAATAATTGTTTGATTGTTTTCATTTTTCCAAATTTGTCGTGTGTGATTCGAAATTCTTAACAATATAAATGTTATTAAAATCTTAAGATGTCATTTGTTTTGGAATGAAGCTATTGAAAAATAAAGAGTAAAAGTAATAAAATTATATAATGTGCAAAAATATGTAATTCGTTTTATGGTAATCATAACATTTCTTTTTCTTTTAGAATTGTTTTAAAAATTATATTAACAAAAGCAGTTGCAGAAATAATTGAAATTAAATTAATTATAAGTATCAAAGCTTTGAACAAAAATACTGATTAATTTATTATTCAAGGATATTGATAACTATTGTAACATGTCTCAAGAGTAGAAAATAATATTTAAATTAAAATATAAATGTCAACTTTTAATTTGTATTCAAATTCTGCTTAATACATGACTTATAAATCTTATTCAATAAGTTTGGTTCATTTTAGAAAACTGCCTAACATTTGTTGTGATAATTAAGTGAAATAGAGCTGGTTTAAAGATACTTTTGTGATGATGAAAAGGCGATTTAGTTAATTTATATATATATATGAATAACTTTATTCAAATTTTCATTCTTAAATTTATAATAATGTTTTTTGAAAAAAAATTGATATCTTCATCTCGAACATATTTCCTGCATACGGACAAAAACTAAACTAATTCGAAATGTGTTTTAATAATTATGAGAAAATCCCTTGAATAATGTAAAAAAAGTAATACTAACCAAGAAAGTAAAAAAAGAAGCTAGAACTTCATCAAAAAGATGGCTTTACGATTTGAAAATATTGAGATTCCATTGAGATTTTGCCATTGAGATTCCATCTTTTTTTTTCTTTCTGAAAATAGTTTTAAAAAATGACATACAAATGTAAAACAGAATTTACATTCAGATGTTAGACGCTTTCAAAAAATGTTTTCATTTGAATGAATGAGTTTTGATCTTCATTAAAAATAAGGGTTACCATATGTTAAATTTATAAAAATAAATATTTACACAAACATAGCGTAGTAAATTAACATTTGTATTCATAATGTCAGACGTTTTTTTTTTTTTTTTTTTTTTTTAAATCTATTTATATTATGCTTTTTAGTTTCATATAAGTACAATGATTTGGCAACAACTGTGTCTAACACATTATTAATGTGTTAATAATTATAACTGTAGCTTATTTCGTTTTCTTACATGTAATTGTTTATATATGTTTCCGATTGATTGCTGATCAATTTGAGTGGTATAGTTAAAATATTACTCCTTTAAGAATGAATCAATTAAAATTTTTGTGATTTTTATGCAGTTACTTTAAATAATTAATTAAATTTTGTAGATATACCAATAATCAATGATTCACTCATCGCACACTATGAAACTTTTGTAAAATTTTCTAAAGAATTTTTTTTTTTAAATAGGCTTATGCGGATTATTGATTAACTTTAAATAGCTTCTACTTATTTTTTACAAAGGGATAATGTAGCTTACAGTTCATATTTTTCAGAAACAAAAAATTTATTATTATTTACTTTGTGAAAATTCTAGTTTGAAAAAGAGAGATTACATGAAAAATTATATTCAAATTAAAGCAATGAAAGGAAATATTTTAAGTTCAAATTTTTAATAATTACTGATCTGTATTTGGCAGCTTAACAATGTCAAAATTCTTCCCCTTGCACAATTCATTATATTCTTATCATTATAAGCTAATAAATCATTTATTTATGTCTAATATTGTTAAAATCTAATTAATCATTGTCTGTTAAATATTTATAAACTAAAAATATTGATGTTTGTACCTTGCTTTCAAAATTCGGGTTCACTTTTATAAACCCTTTTTTCTATCATCAGTTGTAATGAAAAAGAATAGTGGGTTTAATAACTGGTCAAGATTAACTTTAAAATTTGTATTAAATATCAAACAAAAAATAAGCAAAAGGGAAATTACGTTGGTCATCCATTTATTTTTACTGCTTTAAATAATTTATATGAACAACAGAGATACACATTTTTTTTTTTTTTTTTTTGGTTTCAAAATGCATAAGTTTATGATTCAGCATTATGGATTTTTATTTATAATATTGAAATACCTAGTTCACATATATTTGTTATGATATTTTCATAAACGTAATATAGCACATTAAATAAAAGTGCATGGTTAACTTCAAAATGATATTTTATTATTATTATTCTAATAAACATGTTCGCAAGAAAATGTTTTGAAAATGACGTTTTAAATCTCCCATTTTACAATTAATATTTCCATTTAATTTTAATTTTAATAAATGTTATGCAGTCATTCGTACTAAAGTGCTTATATTAATCCTATTAATGTTTTCTATCAAACATGTTAAGTGCGTACATATTGGTACAATCTTCAAAAGATTTAAAAATAGAAGGACCAATTATCACTCGATTAGCAGTTCTAGTAATCGTTTTAGAAATATCTCAAAAAGGTTCTGGAAGATTCAAGAAATAATGTGAATTCCAAAGTAAAGGTAAAGAACATACAAACTTAAATCCCCAAAATATACTGATTTTCATGTTCAATTACCTAAAAAAATTTATTTTCCAGAGATTGTAGAATAAAGCATGAATTTGCATTTGTAATCCTATTTAAGTATTTAAGAATTCTAAGTTATTCCTATTTGAATGCTTGTCGTAAAATCCAAGGGAATTTCAATTTTCTTGGAAAAAGAAAGGAAATAGGCGTTCTACTTCAGAAAATTCAATCCGAAAATGTAAATTTGACAGCAACTGAACAGGAACTTTAACTGAAGAAAAGAATAATTTTGCTAATTCCCCTTCTAGCACTAAAACGTTTACTCTTTCGTTTGCAGATTATTTTCATTTAACACGCATGAATTTCCGAACAGAACACCGTAATATATATTTAAAACTAAACTAACAATAAAATGAAGTGGGAAATTTGTATATTAATGTGTGAGTATGCAAAAATAGAGTATAACTTTTCCTTAAATCAAAATTAAATAACAAAAAAAAATATGTGTTCTATATTTTTTTATGTATATCGATATATTCCTTTTAATATTATAATTTTAAAAAATAGTACTGAGCTTAAGAACATTCAAAACAAAACAGCTGATATATTCGATTTCTCAGCTGTTTAATAAAAATCGGTTATACTTTTACACAGAATTGTATTATGAATGTGTCAGACACACACACACACATGATTGACAATGAATGTAATTTATATTTGCTAATATTATTTTTTAAAAGTTTTTTATACTATAATGCTGTAAATTTTATGGGTACATTAATTAAGAAATAAGATTATATTAAAAAAACGATTAAACTATACTTTCCAAAAAGAAAAAGTACATTCTGCTTTCAATTTACGATTTATCAATAAATATATAGACATTAATATTATATGTCGTTTCCCATTCCTTCAAATTTACCTGGAATTCAGAGACCTTTATTTTTAATAACAAATTGGGCTTTCTCTTAAAGCGTTCTTCTACAGCTGACTTAATTATAAATGTTTTCTAATATTTCTTCGATTATGATGATTATTTAAATGTTATTTGTGTAGATATTTTTGAGTATGTTTAGTAAATTGCATTTTTTTGAATCACTTTGAGGAAATTTTCATCTCTTGATTTTTGGTTTAACTATTACCGGTTGATTCAAAGTAATGTAACCAAATTTAGAGCACCATAAATTTTTATCAAATTAAGTAATTTATATGAAATTTTAATGAAGTTTTCTTTTAGCATTGTACATTTTACGTAAGTCCTTGGGCCACGCTAAAAGATATTTTGTCAACATGTATGGGAGTGTTTTATAACATTCTCTTCGATTGCTTTTAGAAGCCCTTGGAGTGTATTTACTTTAAGTCTATTTAATTGTTTTTTTTTAAGTTTCCCCTTGAAAAATAATCACAAGTAGCGCATTTAGGGGATGAAAGTAGCCATTTCATAGAAGGAAAAAAATTAAATTTCAGCCATTTTATAGTTTATTTTGTAGTATCACTTGGGCAGAATCTTAAAGAAAAACAAAGTTTTGTTGAGGATAAAGACGTTTACTTCCTTTAATCTTGTGCATTACAACTTATTTCTGATAGTATTTATCATCAATTTTAGTTTTTGGTTCTACAAAGAATGGTTTTGTTAAGCTTTGAGAGGACATTTTCTTCCATACTATAACACCTGAAGTTCATCTTGCCTTTTGCAAAACAGTTGCTTCTTTGCTACGTCTATCATGTGAAATACATTGTATCTTCATTTTTGACAGTTGCAAATGGCAGATGGAATAGTTACACATCCGAAGTTATCCATGTTTCGCATCTACCTTTGGGTAACATTAAGTAAAGAAGCAAAGAACGTTTTCTGTGTTTTTCTCCTGTATTTGTTGACATTTGGTGACAGACTGGTTTGTAGACTTTTTTATAGCAAATTCTCTTTATCTGACGACGAATTACTAATTGAAAAATCTGTAGTTTATTTTCTTAAGTTCTTTGAAGCAGACGATTTTCTACAGAGATAAGTCTTCTTAACTTCTTTTTTTCTATTTCACCAAGGACTTATTTTCTTTCACATTTTTTTTCCTTTAGCTTTTGATTACCGGCTAAATTTCATTTCTTTTCAAATTTCTGATAGTAGTTTAATAGAAAAATGTATTTTCAGATTTTTAAATGCTTTATTTATTACAGAATTTGAGAAAATGTCCTTCGAAAACCTTAAAATTTCATTTCGGGTTTGAGGACCTAAAATTTACTCTCACTAACAAAAAAAGTTATATTGGCAATTTAAACGATTGATTTTTTTAAATGAAGCTTGTTATAAAGCAATTCAAACTTACCATTCATAGTTAAATTATTTTAAAATTGGTCACATTAATTTTGAATCAAACAGTTATTGACATGATGTTTAATTTGCACATTTCGCATGAACTTTAATTCTTTATAGCTTTGAAAACTCTCCAGCAGTTTATGAGCGAAATAATTCAGTGAATTTCATGATATTTAGTGTGACTTAGAATAGAATACATGCATTAAATTGATTTAAGGACATTTTGATTTTTCCTTTTGACATAACCTTTTTTCAAAATAATCTCTTTTTGTGAAAAATGCTTCCATTTTAATATTGTTTTACCTGCATATAGCTCAAACATCTGTACAGAGGCTCAACTATGATTTTTGAAATATTTACATTATTTTCAGAGTTACAACCAATTGAAATAATTATTGGTGTTTTTTTCTTAAAATTTATCCTGTCTGTTGTCGTAAAACATGGATAAACCCACTTCTAAGTTATATATTTCAAAAACTCTAGTTGAGCCTCTGTACAGAGGTCTGAGCTAAATACAGGCGAAATATTATTATAACAGAAGAAGTTTTCACAAAAGGAGAATATTTGGAAAATTGGTCATTCTATGTTCATTTTTTTTCAAAGTATTGTACTCAAATAATTTTTTATTGTAATATTATACTATTCTTAAAACAATTTTATATACATTTTCTAATCTTAGTAACACTAAATATCATAAATATTATCCCTTTATACGATTTTGCAAAATCACGGTCCCGAACGTAGTCGGATACCTTAAAGTACAGCCTTTCATGAACATTATTCAACGGGTATCTTTCTAAATGGTTAACGCTCGCCATCACACCACTGTTGTAACACAATGTGCTCTAGAGAATGTTGATATGTTACTTTTTCCTGCGAGATCAACAGATCTGTCTCCGATTAAGCACGTATGGGATATCAATAGACTGCAACTCCTGCATCAGCTACACCCATCACTGAATGTCCCAGTCTAGACACAACAAGCATATAACTCTTTGGAGTTCCATACCACAAAGTAACATTCGGCAGCTGTAAGGCACAATGCATGCACGCTTGCAGTCAAATTTATCTATGTTTAAGTAACAGCTTTTCACATTAGATATGTATTTTCTTTAGATTAAATTAACTTCGAAATTTTAATCAATTAAGCCCTTTAATTTTAATCAATTAAGCATAGTAAAAATTTTATTAATCTGCATCATGTTTTTCTTGAAGTTGAGATTTTTTTTCCCACCAATGTATTTTACACTTGATAAAGACAGGAATTTGGAGATGATACCCATAATATTATTGCTCATAAACATCATGAATATAAGTTTCATTTACAACCAGAATCTAGAATTTATGTACTCTATTTTAAAATGCTGATTTTTAGTGATCGACTTTATCAAATTGATTCATATATAATTGGGAACTTTAAGGAATTTTACAAAAACAGTTTTCTGTTCTTTTTTACATTACTTTACCTAATTTTTTTTGTTATATATATATATATATATATATATATTAAATTCCCTATCTAGCACTTAACTTTTATATTTTTTCCTTACCTCTTCAAGTATGAAACTAATCACCCATTTATTTCTTTGGAATATATGGCCTAGCCAATAAACATGTCTAATTCCAGATCGTTATATTTAATAGCCCTATATGTCAGCATCAACTTTCAAGTACACTCATAAAATCAGAGGTACTTCTCATATCTGGGTTTAAGTATTAAAACATTTAGATTTTACTTCGGCTTTTTTTTTTTTGTTCTTTGCCTCTTAGCGACAGAAGATGTCTAACTTTCCTCAAATAAAGATCCTTTTTAAAAACTAAGACTGTTTCTGACTTCAAATCATGTCATATATATATATATATATATATATATATATACTGATGTGCCGTTGTATTAGAGATACCTACCTAGTAAACAGTTGGGCATTCACTGACATTGATAACGGCTGCCACACGACAAACCATAGATTCTATAAATTTCTGAAAACGTTCCACGGGAATGACTTGCCAAATATTGGCTAAAGCTGTCCCTAATTCAGTAAAAATATTCCAAAATATCCAAAAGAAGCTCAATAGAATTTAAATAAGTGCTTCTAGGCTGCCAATTTATGACAGAAAATTCAGAGGAATGCTCTTCCAACCAGACAGTAGCCAACCGTGATGTAGGTGAGGTACAGATGTCTTGCTGGAAAACTCCATTACCATGAGGATAATAGAATAACATAAACGGATGGATGTGATCACCAAGAAACTCCACATACTGAATTGAAGATTGCTACATGCAACAAAAATCCCAAACAGTGTAAAAAAAACACCCAGACCTCAATTGAACCACCATGCTCTTCTACAATTCCAACCTAGCATGCTTCATGGGCTCATGGGCCTGAAGCATAAATAGTCGCAATCGAGACTCATCACTCCATGCCACTCGTTTCCAGTTCTCAACACTCCAGTATCTGTGCTCTCTTGCCCAGGCAAGTCATGCAGCCCGATAGCGAGGATTGAGCAATGGCTCCTTCGTAGGTTGACGGCTCCTGACAGCGTTGCACAGTCCGTTTGCTGAGTGTACGACGGGCACCGTCATTCAAACGGGTAGTAATTTGAGCTAATGTTTGGAATTTCTTGCTGCGTACAATACGCCCACATTCGTCTCTCACCACGCACTGTCAAGACAAATCGTCATTTGGACTTTGTTCGATAGCTAGTTTTTGGTTTACCATCCATGTATTCTTGATATACTCCTGACCTTGAAAATCCTACTTGTCGGATGATTTCGGTAATTAAATGGACCATGCGTCACCCACCTACGATTTTTGCGCGATCGAAATCGTCTAAATCAGGCAGTACACCAATACTGGCAATTCCAACAACTAATTCAAAGCAACCCCAGTATGTTTGACATATGCAGTTACAACCGTGCCCTCAAGTGCGCATAAGTGATGCGTAGCTCTACACAATTTGCGTATCCCTACTATTCCTAATTTAATGGCACTTCATTATATATATATATATATATGTCCAGGAGTTTGTTGTTGTACTGCTCAGGCTAATATTTCCTACTATTTAAACTAGTTATACTTAGGTTTTATAGCTATTTGTATATATTTACGGAATTATATATATATATATATATATATATATATATACAGAGAGAGAGAGAGAGAGAGACTTATATACATGTATATTTAACAAAAGATATAGACGGATTGACATACTTTTTGGTAGATTATCTTTTTTGAAGTAAGGAAGCCTTTTTTTTTTATTTTAAACACTTGTCTGTGTGAAAACATACACACTTAATGTGTCATCGATCCATGTCCTTGACACAGAAAGAGGTCAAAATCCATCGAAGTAATCCTTACATTTATAGATTAAATCCTCATGGAGACAGTCTGATCCCTTTAATAGCTATTTTAAATTTGCTGAGATATGCTGAGAAAGAGCGAATAGAAAATATTCATGTGTTTTATATATATATATTTTATTATAGTCAAAAGTAATGTTTCAAAATAGTGTTATTCTTAATGAACATTTTATTAAAAAAACCTGAATTATATGTAGAAAAATATTATTTTATGCTGTAAATATTATGTGTTTTCATAAGCCATATAGACCAATTAAATACGAAAAATATTAAAATATGTAGGGATTACATAAAATATTTTCTAGACCAGAAGTTAATGCATTCACATTATTTTAATCTATAATTTCAAAGAATATAAATGCAGTTAAATTTTAAATATTTCACCCGAATTTACTTTTCTTGAGTTGACATTGAATGTGTAAAAAATTCTACAGAGCTCTCTTATATGAATTTTCAAGGTAGGTAGAGGAAAATATATTTTCGTTTCCTGATATATGTATTTAGATTCTCTTAACAGTTAATACATAGTTATATTTAGTTATATCTTGTCTAATGTAACAGGATTAAGTAGTTTGACTTATATACATATATATATGTATACTAGCTTCATGGCCCGGAGTTGCACGGGCTTTCTCTACTTTTATAAATTGACCATTCCCTTCACAAAATCAGCATTTCCAATATTATTTTTCAAAATAACTTTGTTCTTTTTACACCTCTCCGCTGAGCCCGGCGTTGTTCGGGCTTTTACCGAGTGTATAACTTAAAAGTACCTGTTTCGAAAATTTCTCTTCTTTTCTTTGTCAGACAGGCACGAAAATTTTTGAATGTATAACATATTGTCATGGATATTTCCCTCTCCCAGTCAGCCCGTCCTCGTGTGTGTGTGTTCGATTTCTATATTAACGTCATTACAAAATTTTCGTAGTGTAATTCCCCACAATTAATTATTGTTGCTCTTTTAAAATTTTGGCTAATGCTGAACAACCCTTGTTAAGAGGAGCGATGCACGTTGTATCTGTCGAGAGCTTAAACTCCTAGCATTGGTGTGGTATGGTATTTAGGAGAGATGCCAGCTCAATCCAGTCTCATCCTTGTCACTTGACCATGGTTCAAAATTTCGAAGTCCGTCAACAAAAGCTCTCGAGTAGATGAACAGTGCGACTTTAATACTCACTCACACACTTTGCAACTTTTTAGCCCCCGGAAACGAAAATGTACCTTTTTAAAAATAGCTGTATGTTGAAAAAGAGAAAAAAAGTAGATATTTTTATAATGACAAAATTTCACAACTAAATTAAATGTTGAATTAAAATTGTGAGCCTTTTTTGAAATGTTCGATACACAGGAAAAAAGTTTCATGCAATTATTTTTATAAATGAATGAGTTATAAAAAATTGAATTTGATTAGTTATTAAAAATTTAATATTTGATAATTTCTTATAAAGTCATAAAAAAAAGTTTTCGGCATTTTATTTTTTAAATCAATGACTCTAAAAGAATAAAGTATGAGTTCTTTAAAAATCATTTTCATATAAACGCATCGATATTGATACATTTTAGAAAAAAAATCATAAAATATGTAAAGTATTGTTGTTTTGTGTAAAAAAACAACAACAAATAAATGAAAAAAAATAAGACCCATACTGTAAAAAATTATAGAAATAAATTATCCTTCCAATTTCAAAATTGCTGGTGAAGTTATTAAATGTACGAATAAAATTGGGAGTATTTTTTCAAAAATCGATGATGTTGCTTCGAAACCGGGTGCAAACGGTAGTAATCAAGCGCTCTGCCGAAAGTGCCAGGAAACTCTCGGAAAAAAAGAAGCGAAAAAATACCTTTAAAATAAAAGGAAGAGCTATTCAATTTCACCAAATCTGGTGATTTTCAATATTTATAAACATCTTCTAAAATTATTTTTATTATACTAATGAAAAAAAAAATTTTTTTATATAATTAATTAAAAAATATTTTTATATAATTAATTATAATAATATATTTTATATATATTATTATAATAATTTATATAATATTTATTTATAATACATTGTGTATAATATTATAAAACTTTTTTTAACTAATTTTATATAAAATATCATTTATTATTTATTATAACATATTTTTACAAAAAGTATTATTTATTAATTATTATATTTATAAAGTATAATATAAATATTTATATACCTAATTAATATTTATATTAATTTTTAAAATGCAGAGTAATTTTCTAAAATATGATTTAATATTCAATAAACTCTTTAAATAAACTGATTTATGGGCAAAATTTCGTTGTTTTGTAAAAAAAGAAAAAAACAACATCATACAGAATTGTGGAGAATTAAAAATATATAAAAATAAAAAAGTAAAAAAGCTGGAGATTTATTTACATTCGCTGTATAAAATCATTCAAAAATAAAATATATTATGTGATAAAAATATATTTCAGAATATTTGAGGTGTTTTATTCCACTGTTCTTCAATACATCATTCTTTAAGAATGAAGAAAACTATCAGTTATCTTGCACTCTTTAAAACATTTATCTGTAATGTGTAATGAATTGAACACTGCTATAAATATCAAATAGAGACAGTACATAAAACAGAAAAAATTTCTTTATCTTTCAAAAACCGCTAAAACAGTGACTGTCCCTATTGGGCATGTGCAAAATTTTCAGCCGTCCTATTAAGTAAAATCCAGTTTTTTATTAAAGTTTCTATTTGTTTGAAGACTTAATTATTAAGTTAATGCGCTTTCAAACTTCGCACATTGATTGCAAATCAGCGTAATTTTTAAACAAAAAACGTATAAAAAATAACGCTTAAATATTTCTCGCAAAAAGGAAAACGAAAAAGACATTTTTTTTTTATTAAAAACCGTAATTTTTAAGCAATTTTTCAATTTTTGTTCTCATTACGGATATCATTCTACATATGGAAAAAAAGTATCGTGAGGTTATTTTTATTAATAAAGAAGATATTAAGTATTTAAAAAAAAATTGAGAATTTTTTAAAAAAATCGTAAAAAAAACCTTTTTTTGACTTTTTTTTAAATGACTGATTCTAAAAGAGAAAAGCAGGAACTTTTTTAGTGTAAAATATCATTTCATTAACGCGAAAGAAAATGCAAGCGGAACGATTTAGAAATCATTTTCATAAAAACATATCGATTTTGACTCATTTTAGAAAACATCGTAAAAAATAGAAAATATCATTATTTTGTAAAATAAGTTATACCGTATTGTGACAAAGTAAATCATCGCTCTGATTCTGTAATTATTTTTTGTCTGAGTCTCATAAAAAAAATTAGATCGTGTTTTAAAAACGCCAGGAAAAAAAGAAACAGGTCGAAAATTTGGAACTTCGACGCCTTGCAGGAAAAAATAGCAATAATTATGTGTTTTAAGGTTTTTAAGTAATATCTTTTTAACTAATTGCTTTATCGGAACATGAATGGTCAAAACGGATTTTCTTGGGTCATTCCCGATCTTTTAGTACCTTCGGCGAGTTTCTGCGTCTTGCGGTTCATGAGAAGATACACCTAGTTGAACGCCGCATACATTTGCTTACCACCGAATTTTAATAGTGTAGATGTGTGTGTGTGTCTTTTTATGATATTTGTTTTTTTAATGTTTTTTTTTACAGTATTGCAGTATGAAACTTTTGGACTGGTACTTGTATCTTAAGCGTAAATTCATATTGATTTTTTTTAAGGAGATTGATGTCACTAAGAATTATTTGAGTCAGTGAATCAGGTTTTCAAATTACTGTTTTTATTTGTATTGATCATTAAATATCCATGGTATACACAAGCTGTAATTATTTATGAACTACTACCCACTTGAGACAAATATTGTATTTTTCATTTATAGAAAGAGCTATGCAGTTACATTATGACTCAAGGATGCCGTGCAGTACTTGTAATCTAAATCTTTTCACATATTTTCTCAAAACATTATTCGTGAATGTATATTCAATCAAAAATTTCTCATTTCAAAATGGAAAGAAAAATAATAATAATATTCGTTGTTTAAGAATGGATATGAAAATTAAATATTTTTTCTACTTAATTTATTTTATAGTTACAATATTTAATAACCTTCGAAAGTTTAACTTCAGCTTTATTTTAGCTTAGTATATTAATACAATACTGTATCAGAATAACTTATTTA
This sequence comes from Trichonephila inaurata madagascariensis, assembly GCA_019973955.1. Classification (NCBI taxonomy): domain Eukaryota; kingdom Metazoa; phylum Arthropoda; class Arachnida; order Araneae; family Nephilidae; genus Trichonephila; species Trichonephila inaurata. The sequence continues at coordinate 202,565 of BMAV01000682.1, forward strand.
TTTTTTAGTACAAAAATGTGCTTCTTTTGTCAAACATATTTACTTTATATTACTCCATTTCAAATGATATATAATTTACAAAAGAAAACTTCAAAAAATGTCAGAAAATGAAAGGCCATAAATCCATCACAACGCATTCATGATTAAAAAAAAAAAGAGCATTTCACTTATGTCTACAAAAAGTACTATTGGATTAGAAATGTATTGGTAGGGTTTTGTATTTGAAATAGGAATAACTTTTATCCAAAAGAAACGGCATCATTTTGTTGATATTAGAAGCACAAAGGAGAAAAAAAAAATGCTATCTGTGTGGTACTCGGAAAAATTAATTCATGTAATTACACCTTCAATTGTCAGGGGTACACAATTCTAATTGATATGCCTTTCTATTCCTGGTACCAAAGGGTTTCATTTAAACACCATAACGGCCTGCTGCACAAGTCAATCATTTCTATTGATTGTTCAAATAGATTATCATATCACTCCCCCCATCTTCAATTGAGCTCGTTTGCGACTTGATAAGCATGTTTCTCCAGCCCTTTCAAGATACCATGGACCTAACTCAATATTTGTGAGAATCATCCAAGACGTTCTGCTAGTAGGCATGTGTTGAATCTCTCAATCAGTGCTACGCTAAATAATAGCTTCATAAAGATCATTGACAGACCACTACCGTCTTGACTTGCTCGTATTTCACAATTTTGTTTACATAGTAATAAACACACAAGCACATATGCATGTATGTATAAACAGAAAAAAGAAAAACATAACATTTCTAAGGTTGGAATATATTTTTCTCGCAGAATTACATAATATGAGTACATTTCAGCAAATTTTATATAAATTCCTGAATTAATTTGATAAAGAAGTAGTACATGAAGATCATTTTATTTTCAGTTATGTAGAAAGACAATAATTTCTTTTGCAAAGTAGTTTTAGTTATTAAACCTTTCATGTTTATCTCTTTAATTTAGTATCTAAATAGAATCACACAGATTAAAAAGTTAACTGTTCTTTGTGTTGCTGAAATTTAGATTGGATCTCAGAAATTGCTTTCAAAATACACAACAATTAGTATTCCTAAATTTGTTCAGCTGTTTAAGCAGTTCTAAAGCCAGTGCATAGCAAACTCTTAGAATTAGGAGTACGGCTGTATATCTAATTATTGTCTTAAGGCTTCACCCATATTCGCGTATATTATTGCGCTAAAAAAGGAGATGAAATAGGGAATGAAATATATTCTAAGAATGTAAAAAATGGCTATAGTAGAGAAATCATCTTCATACCTGGTTGAGTAAGGAAAAAAGTAGCAAAAAATAAATTACAAATTAATTAGTTAAAGCGTAATACAACAGAAATAATAGATGGGTCTACCTGCAAATAAACGTATTCAATAGAAATAACAGGAAAGGACAATTTTTTTTTTTAAATTCTTTAAAAAAATAGCACAAATATTTCAAAATTTACTTTTAGAAAGCAATGAAAAACCTGAAAGTTATCAAAAGTTTTTATTTACTTTTGAAAAAGACAAACATATTCAAAAGTAAAAGACTTACTGATTACTAAACAAGAAAATCAAATGGCACCATTTAGATTTAAGTAAGAAAGCCAAAAGGAAATAGCAGTCAATTGAAAAGAAACATGCACAGAATTTTAAAAACAAACATAAAGGAAAATGAGAAAAACTTATACAAAATGAATACAATTGAGCATGCTACAGCATAAAGAAAGTTAATAGTACTTTTGTTTTCCAAACAATAATTTACAATTTTCTTTATGTTATTCATTTTGACACTATTTATATAAACTAAAAGTTGTGTTTTTTTCTTTTTACATCGCAAATAATCGAGAATAATATTTCTATAAGTAGAATTATTTATTACTTCAAAAATGGAACATTAATGACATCGAATTTAAAAACTCACCTTTTACCTAAATTATTGGTATTTAATTTACTATCCCTAATATTCTAAATAATATTAAAGTAGTAGTTAATCTGTAAAAAGTAGTTAATTGTTTTATTTAACGTTTAGCTAAAAAAATGATAAAAATCAATAGTAGGTATGCACTCACTTTTATACCACAGAAACTATTACATAACTAAAGCATCTAAGTAAATAGAATTATTATTAATTACAAATCTTTTTTTTTCATGGATCATTTTTTTTATGGATAAATGAACTACCTAAATTATTGTAAAAGAGCCACCTTCAGGTAAAATTTTAGTATGCTAACACAAATTACCATTACAAATAATACAATATTTTTGCAGAAACAATTCATTAAGAGTGTTACAGTTAAGTAATTTTACAAATAAAATTTCCTATAAATATAATTCTATTCCGGTACTGTTTTTTTTTTTTTTTTTTTTTTTTTTTTGAAATTTAATAAAAAAAAAAAAAAAAAAATTATATAAATTTAATTTTTTTTCGGTTTTTTTTTTTTTTTTTTTTTTTTTTATGTATTCAACGTTAGGAAATAAAAGCAAAGAAAAATGTGTAAAATGTATGGCTTAATTAAATAAATAGTAAATTTGGAATTCATTGTAATGTTGAAAAAAAGTATTCAATTGACGTATATATTATAATTACTCAAAGATTGATCTTATCTATGTATTTATATTCCTTAAATAAAATTTAAAAAAAATCCTTCTGTTATACAAGCCATATAAATTACGAAAAATGCAAAATAAACTAAAAGAAATACCATGAACGTAGATAGTTACCGCCATATCAATAATACGTGCCCTCTCTCCCAAGATACAGGGGCCCAAACAGATGTAATATTTCAACACTTCCAAATAATTCTTAGTGGTGTGATCATTATTAATAATTAATTTAAGAAAGGACCCCCAAGGAATATTGAGGATACAGGGTCCACTCAGGACTAGCTACGCCAGTAAGAAATACAATTACCAAATTAGAGCTTATTTCATATTGAGGAAATCAGAAAAACCCTTACATTTGGTTATTTAAAAATCTTTTAGATACTATCATAAAGGAATTCTATTTAATTTAAAAGCAGCTTTCAGTTATTTATTGTTCAGGAAACGAGTTGCATTAACATACTTCTAGAGATGAATGCTTGCCAACTACAGCTCCAGAAAATCCGTATTGCATTAAGATCTGAGAATGAAGCTTCTCGTCCATATTAGCTCATTAGAAAAGAAAGAAAAGTTCTGGAGAGATTATTCAAAAGTCAGGTAATTAAACTTCACGACACAGTAAACAGATTATCTAGCAATTACAGCTCTTCTAACACCATGATGGAACACTCAATTTCTGACTTTGGCATCTACTATTATTCAAGTGACTGATTAACCGTCATTGAAAGTGATAGACTGCATACACTCAGTTGATAGTCTAATTCCCAAGTATTCTACTGCCTCTTTGCACTCGGAGTGGGCCATTTAGTACCATCCCACTTCGCCTTAAATCATCCGCGAGTAAGGGCGGGACATTAGGTTTATTTCGAATGATTGATTCGTAAACTTGGTCATGTACTTCCGTCATTCATGTTTGAGTTTAATTGCCCATATAAGTGGATCAACAAAGCGAAGTAGAATGAATGCTCATATCGATTTTATTTATGAAACAGTTTATCTAAATTTTTGAAAAATGATCATCAGGATTTGTGCTAAATTCAAACTATCTACTCAGAAATCATATTATTCCAGAATTACTACAACAGTCACTTAAACTACACTAAGTTAAATACATGCAATATGTATTCTCAGAGGTAATTAATCTTTCGAGAGAAATTCTTTTTAAGTGACTTGGGTGTGTTTACGCACTCATTAATCAAATCATATGCAACATTGTAAATATAATGCACATCTCTCTCTCTTTGTCCTCCTTACTAGATTGTTTAACTAGGAATGAACTCTTAAGTCTCTAAAATGCTAAAATATTTTATACTGCAAACTTACTTAAAGATACATATTAAAGGTCCATTCATGCCCTACAAGGATAAACAATGAAGTGAGGGTCGTTAATTGTGTTAGACCATTCGTGATAAATATGAATTTCTTATATAATTTTGTGAAAATTTTGTTTCGTAATATAAATATTTGAGATATGCATTTAATAATAATAATTGCATACTTAATTTTGAAGATTTTCATTAATTAAAACAAAACACACAGCTTTATACCTAAATACCATATATGTTACTTTAAAAAGTGTTCATTATTTACATGGCTGTTATTTTTTTCCATATAAATATGCTATGTTTCCAGTTTTAAACTACTTACGTTCTAAGACATTTCATTACAATTAATGTAAAGGAAGGTGATCGAAATACAAAATTTACATTTGAAATGAAATAAATTAAATTAAAAAGCTTACTATACAAAAATAAGTTATGCATATACGCGCAACTAACTCTTTCAAAAATAAAGTAAAGAACCTCACGAAATAGATTAGGAACAAATCACGATTTATGAAACATAATATCATTGCAAACTGCTTCGAAAACATGTCTATAAGAAGTTCAAAGTATATTTCAGAATGCAAAACTAAAATCTTTAACATCAGTAAGTATTCCCAAACTCAAAAGAGTTTCCAATATAATTTAACTTTCCACTTATGCATAGTATATGCATAACTTATTTTTGTATAGTAATTTCCAATTAATTTTTTCCAATATAATTAACTCATATTTCTATCGCAAATAATGCATCTCAGAAAATTATCATATCATTTAATGTCTATTAAAGCGTAATTCAACTACATTTGCTGTTTATCAAAAATATTTTAAAACTAAATAGATGAGTATATGTCAATTTATATTATCACCAAATAAAAGAAATAATAATTATTTAATATAGTTACAGGGTAACAGTTTATGAGGTATGTTAGATCACTCAAAATTGTTGTTGAACTTACAAGACTTTGAAGAATTAAAGTTCACTTAAAATATACAGTTATTTAAAAAATCCGTGTTAATAAGCTAATTCAATGGTAAAACAAAAAATATACAGATGAAAATTTTATTAAATTATTCGAAAAAAAAATTAATTTAATATTATTTCTTAAAATGTTCAACATAAATATCATCTATATTATCATAATGATCTAAGAAAGATAAAAGGACGATTTTTATTATGTCCAGGAAGTAGAGTGTTTTGCGAAAAAATTGCTTTAAACTGAACATTCATTTAGTCAACTACATTAAACATATGTTTTCATAAACTATGGTCATAACTATCCGCAAGAACAGAATGGGATAAGGCATTTAATTTTAATGAAAAAATGTTACAAAACTGTTGTTAAATTATAAATTTAAAACAAATTGTTTGAATTTAGATATGTTGAGAGTGTAATCGCTTTTAATTGAATCTGATTCTTTAAGGAGACACAGTACGATTAAAATGACAAAAATTGGTCAGAAAATCAAATATAATTTTTATAGCCTAAATTATTCTTTATATACTTTTCTCTATAACCTCACAAAATTTGAAAGCTCTAAACTTAAAAAACACATAATTATGATTGGTTTTAAGTTCGTTTTTATCGACATCCCTATGGCAAAGTTAAACTATAAGCTTACTTATCTCGGAAAGATAAAATAACTAGTTTGTCTTCATTTAAAATGCTAAGGGTTTTTTTTTCTATTGTGCCTAATGTTTTGATTTTTTTTTACCTATTGCTAATAAAACATGTAAAAAAAGTTGGTATGCATTTTTTAATCAAAGTAATACTTATTTTTTTAAAATAGTTGAAATCAGAATGTATATATTCTTTTAAGGAATCTTCAATAAGCATTCATAAAAAGAAGTATTGTACAAATACCAATCATGTTATCGCAAAACCCATACCAACTTTTGTTATATAGAGTTTGATGTATATGTGAATTAAATTTCATAAATGTAAGTCAACTTTTGTAGGAGGAGTAGCATTTTAAAATCACTTCACAAATTTTAAGTTTTTTTCCTTAAAAAAATTAAATGTCTAGCTTTTTATGAAATTTTGGGCACAAAATCTGTTTTACGTACTATAAACATATAGGAGGAAACAAAAAAAAAATTGAAACTCCTTTAACTAAAAATTTTTGCGTAAATCGTACCATGTCCAGTTAATTCATTAATTTATCAAATTTACTGTATTTTCAAACAAAATAACTTTTAAAAAAATGAATAAAAATGACAATGACTTTAATTATTAATCATGTCTTTCAGTCATATTACACATTTGTGTATTTTGAAATTTTATTAAAGTGTAAAACCATCAAAATGTTTTCACTGTTTCGCTTTTATTTGTTTTTGTTTAATAAAATTACTTATGGAAATGAACAAGATAACATTCATACTAATATTAATTTCTTTTTTTAAATTTCTATTAAATACTAATTTAGAGCAAAAATTGTACTTTATTTTCGCATTCCGTCACACATTTGAGTATTTTCTCACTTCTTATCATTCTTAGTTTTGAGTTAAACTTAAATTCCTTTGTTCTTTACGTGATTTCATCCACGTAAAATGGAAATCATCTACAAACAAAACAAATAACGTTTTAGTGTTGAAGAGGGAATTAACAAAATAATTTTCTTCTTCAGTAAAAGTTCTAGTTCGGTTGCTGTCAAATTTACATTTTTGGAATGAGTTTTCTGTAGGATAACTCCTTTCTTCTAGTTTTTCAAGAAAATTTAAATTCCTTTAGATTTTACAGTAAGAATTTAAACAGGAATAAATTTTTAAACACCTAAATAGGATTACAAATGTAAATTTAGTTTTGTTTTGAAATCATCAGGGAAGAATTCTTAAAGTGATTTAATATCAAAATCAGCATTTTTTGGGCTATAAAGTTTGCAGATGATGTTTACTATTAGCTTAGAAATCCCGTTATTTTTAGAATTTTGATATTATTTTGAAAGACCTCTTAAACGTTCTTCTAGCATTGTTAATAGAACGAAAATTAGTTTTCGAATTGCATTTTTATAGTAATTGCATCAATAATTACTTTACTATGGTTGCCGAGTATTCATGGTCAAGAAAAGTTTGCTAATATGGCGTGTCTTGGAATTCTGGTGAACCTGTGTTTAAGGAGTCTGATGCACGCTATAATTGCCTTCTCTCAAAGTCCGAAATTTGTGCAGATTCTAAGTTTGGAAATCGCCGCTCCAGATAAGTTGTTTTAATCAACGGTTGATGTTTAAATTTGTGAAGTTATTCATAAGTAGTCTTCTAGTTAATGTAAAATGCTGCGACAAAAAAAAAGTCTACTTAAATATTGTTACCTGAAATTTGCAGGTAACGTGTGGTTTGACTCTGAATGGAAGCACTCATTAGTTGTATTTTTAAGTTTATTAAAATATTTCTGCATCTCTGGAATCACCTGATTCCATAAAGAAAAATACATACATATACTAAACCGCCTCTGACGTCAGGACCAATAAAAAACGAACACGTTTTGCAATGAAGTCAGATACGGTTAGCAGTTAACACAGATAAATCTGCATGACGAAAGGAACAAAGGCCAACAAATATCTCTCTAAGTAAAGATTTACAAGTTTGTGTGTGTGTATAAATTAATGATATCTCGTGGTCAAACATTCATTGTTTATTTAGAAATGTTAAAATAAGGTAATCAAATAAATCTGAACTAATGTTTAAAATGTAAAGTATTAGCAAAGTATAAATGTGTGTGTGTATATATTCATACTTAAAGAAATTTTAATAATAAATGTTTTCGACATTAAATTTATGCAATTTTCTTCTAATATTTAATAAATTAAAAGTAAAAAAAAAAAAAAAACTTTTTTAAAAACAAGTTTTTTATTTAAATACTCTAAAAATAATAAAATAAACTTATCTCTTAGAATTTTTTTTTGCTATCCACTTAAAACGTCATGACACAATTTATGATATAAAAGCTTGTCGCTAGATTTAAGTACTCGTATTTACTTAGTTTGAAAATTTTAAAAATTAAAATCAATCAGATCAAGTTATTTAATTTGCTTGTTTATCTACGCAAGTAAATCACGCGACAATCTTTTATATCATAACTTGTGTAATGACGTTAGAAGTTGATGGCGAAAAAAGTTTTAAAACAAAATTTTATTTTATTCTTTTTAGAGCATTTAAATAAAAGATTGTTTTTAAAAAGGTTTTTTTTTACTTTTAGTTTATTTTTAACTTTTTAGTTACCGCTGGACAGGTTTTTCAGTCTATTCATCTCATTCAATGCATCATTGTTGCAAGGTTGTTTGCCGGTTAATTTTGAACAGGCTAGCTCAGGGGTACTCAATCATTTTTCCCACCAGACCACGTGCATATAATAGATATTTCATTCGAGCCGCAACAAGAGGATAATGGCGGACGGGGATAAGCACACTGTAAGACCAAAATAGCATTGCACAAACAAAATTAATCAAAGTATTAAAACTCTTTTTTTTTTTTTTTTATTTTGCTCTTACATCATGAAAAATCATCTGAGAGACATGAAATTCTGAAATGAGGGAGAGTATTATGTATGTAAAGGATGACGAAAGCATCGGCGCTGCAAAAGGAATAAAACGCATACGGTATGGAATCAAACAAAAACAAGCTTTATTGAACGCATAATATCGTGACTCATGATTATCTATCCAACAGGAAGAACAACAAGCAGATGTTCCTTAATATGGTATATGCCCTCCCCTTACTACAATGGTTGCCTTGCACCGTCTCCGCATACTCAGAACCAGCTGGTGCAACATTTCTTGAGGTAGGAGTGCCCATTCCTCAATCAACATCTGCTTGAGTTGTTGGNCTTCTTATCATTCTTAGTTTTGAGTTAAACTTAAATTCCTTTGTTCTATACGTAATTTCATCCACGTAAAATGGAAATCATCTACAAACAAAAGAAATAACGTTTTAGTGTTGAAGAGGGAATTAACAAAATAATTTTCTTCTTCAGTAAAATTTCTAGTTCGGTTGCTGTCAAATTTACATTTTTGGAATGAGTTTTCTGTAGGATAACGTCTTTCTTCTAGATTTTAAAGAAAATTTAAATTCCTTTAGATTTTACAGTTAGAATTTGAACAGGAATAAATTTTAAAACACCTAAATAGGATTACAAATGTAAATTTAGTTTTGTTTTGAAATCATCGGGGAAGAATTTTTAAAGTGATTTAATATCAAAATCAGCATTTTTTGGGTTATAAAATTTGCAGATGATGTTTACTATCAGTTTAGAAATCCCGTTATTTTTAGAATTTTGATATGATTTTGAAAGACCTCTTAAAAGTTCTTCTAGCATTGTTAATAGAACGAAAATTAGTTTTTGAATTACATTTTCATAGTAGTTGTATCAATAATTACTTTACTGTGGTTGCCGAGTGTTCATGGTCAAGAAAAGTTTGCTAACATGGAGTGTCTTGGAACTCTGTTGAACCTGTGTAAAAAATTTTTTTAAATAAGCTTTTATTTAAATGCTTTAAAAAGAATAAAATAAACTTTTCTTTTAGAATAAACTTTTCTTTCTTTCAGCTTATAACGTCATGCCACAATTTATGATATAAAAGCTTGTGGATAGATTTAAGTACACGTATTTACTTAGTTTGAAAATTTTAAAAATTAAAATCAATCAGATCAAGTTATTTAATTTGCTTGTTTATCTACGCAAGTAAATCTCGCGACAAGCTTTTATATCATAAATTGTGTAATGACGTTAGAAGTTGATGGCAAAAAAAGTTTTAAAAGAAAAGTTTATTTTATTCTTTTTAGAGCATTTAAATAAAATATTGTTTTTTAAAAAGTTTTTTTTTTTTTTAATTTTAGTTTATTTTTAACTTTTTAGTTATCACTGGACAGGTTTTTCAGTCTATTCATCTCATTCAACGCACAATTGTTGCATGGTTGTTTTCCGGTTAATTTTGAACAAGCTAGCTCAGGAATGCTCAATCTTTTTTCCCACCTGGCCACGTGCATATGATAGATATTTTACTCGAGCCGCAACAAGAGGATAATGGGGGACGGGATAAGCACTGTAATACCAAAACAGCATTGGACAAAGCATAATTAATCAAAATATTAAAACTCATTCATTTTTAATTTATTTTTTTTTTTTTTTTTTATATTTAAATATTTTTTTGCTCTTACTATAATACTATATTAAAAACGAAAAACACAAAAATAAATTTTAAAATCCGTAATTTTAAACCAATTTTTTAAATTTTTGTGCAGAATTTGGATAATATTATTCTATAAATGAAAAAAACGTTTCGTATGATTATCTTTAAAAATGACGAAGTTTTTAAATGTTTTAATAAAAATTTGAGTATTCTTTTGAAAAATCATAAAAAAAAGTTTTCGTTTTTTTTTATTTTTTAAATGACTGATTCTAAAAGAGAAAAGCCGGAACTTTTTTAGTGCAGGATATCGATTCATTAACAAGAAAAAAAAATTTATACGGAACGATTTAGAAATCCTTTTCATGAAAATGAATCGATTTTGACTCATTTTCGAAAATATCGTAAGAAATATATCGTAAGTTTTGTACAGAATTACACCGTATCGTGGCAAAATAAATGATCTTTCCGATTATGTGATTATTTTTTGTTTCAGTTTGACAGAAAGTATAAGATGGGTTTTTAAAAAAGTTTGAAATATCGGAACTTCTTTAAGCTCAATCCAATAACATGCTCGCCAGAATACAAAAACAAACAGGGGCAAAGGGTTTTTAATTAATATCTTTTTTTAACTAATTGCGATATCGGAATATAAATGGTCAAAACATGCATTGCATCCAAACTAAACGTGTACACAAAATTTCAGCTCAATCAATTGAAGACATCAGCTTCAAAATTGAGAGTTGCAAGATTCCTACCAAACAAATTACCTTAATTAATATTTTTAACTAATTGTGATACCGTAATATAAATGGTCAAAATATGCATTGTCATCCAAACTAAACGTATATGCAAAAACTCAGCTCAATCGGAAACCGGGAAGGGGATCAAATTTAACTTGCATGATTTGATTACAGACCGACAGAACACGGGGCAGGTGAAACTAAATAAAAGCTTGTAAAATAATGTTGCATTTTTGACTTTTCGATGTATATGGATCTATATTTATGTTATTGTACATGCCTCCATGAATTTTTTTTTTAATTAATAAATGTTTAGAGTGTAGATTAAAACTGATTTGCGTTGTGATTTATGGTATTATTTGAAAGAGATTTGTTCAATGATATGTAATGTTTACTTTATTTTACTTGCCAATTCCAGGAAAACTTTAATTATATACTACACATTCTACCTGCCATTCGTATAAATGCATTTTTAATTTTGTACTGAATCCTGAATATCATTAATAATACAATTTTGTGGAAGCAAATAGGGTTTTAAAAAACAATCAACTGAAATATTCAATATTTTGATATCCAAAGCTCTTCACATTACTCATAGCCATGGTGCTATGTCCAATGTTTACTAATTGTAATATAAAAAAAGGGCTCATTAATTCAATCAACACAATATTCATATTACAAGGTTTTCTATGAATAGTGTTACATTGCAGAATACATATGCGCAGTATAAAAGTTCATGTAGTACATTAATTTAAAGCAAACTCTTTCAGAATTTTGATATTAATTAACTGGATATATTGGATGTTCATAATTGAAACACCACATAAATGTATGTTTTGAAATAAGAAAGATAATAAATAAAAAAAGAAACCGGAAAAAAATCTCTACCTGAGTTGTATTTAGTTTTTCAAGGATTTATTTATTTATAATACATTTGAACAGCGCCATTCGATGTTCGGGAAAAGTCGAAACTGCTATCAGTTTTTTCTGTTTATTATTGAGTTTAAGTGAAATCATATTGACTGAGGTTATTCGATTTCTAAAACCTTCGATTCTGCGAATCTCGTTTGCATAAACTCAGTTCTTCAGGTAACCCTATAAAAAAAGTCGGTTGGAAGTCCTTTTTTCCAGAAAAAGGTGTATTCTTGACTTTGGTCCATCTTTTCTTTATAAAGGATCTGGAAATGCTTTAAGTAATTTATGCGCATGCGTAATTCAAAGACAAAGGACCTTCCTTGTTAAGAAAATAATAGCTGGCTACATTTTTTATTGTTGTGTCACAAAAAGAAGCAAAAATCGGAATATCGAAGTAAATGTCTGAATGAAATGATAAATCAGAGAAATAAAAGATTAATCCCTTTGTAATGCATTAACGTACACCAAATGTTAATTGGTATACAATAACGCATTAAAGATCTCATTAGGAATCGCTCATTTTCCAGTTTATAATTGTCCAGCCTTATCTCTTTATTTCTTTTAAAACATGGAACGTTTCTTTGTCACAGTTATCAAAAGAAATTTATCATCATTACTGTAAAGTTAAGAACGCACTTTTTTTTTTCAATGCAAGGTGGCATTTTGTCTCTAAGCAAATTTCCTGTTGCAATTCGCAAAAATGAAAACAAACAAAATTAAGTGAACTGAATACTAAATTCCATAGGAACACACACACACACACACGCACACAATGTAATCTTTCTTTGTAAGATTGCGTTTCATTTGAATTTTGTTAACCGGTAACCAAATTACGGATATCTTTCTTGTTTTATGCAATTAAATTTATTTTTTCCTGCTTAAAAAAAATCTTGATAAAAAACTGCGTTAATGTAAAGCATTTTAAATGTAGCATCAAAATCTGAAAATACAGACGTTGAGTCAAAATGTAAAAGAAAGTAATAAAATATCAAGCAAAATATTGTACTATTGATACTAAAATTTCTCTTTAGTAAAGAAATTTCTCGAATATATATTCCATTGTTTATGGACATTTTTATCTCATATTAACTTTAACCCTTTATCTACCGCATTATGATTTAGTGCAAATTTTTTCATGCAATATTTTTTTAATCACTGCATTAAAAATTAAGGAATATACATAAATAAAATACACAACTGTAAGAAATTTAGTTCGTTAGAGCTAATTAATTAATTAAAGATAATCAACAATAAAATTAATTATAAACATTATATTTACATATTTATTTAATATATTTACATTTTTTTATATTTATATTATTTATTTTATATTTATATTTATATTAATTACATTTATTTTTCTAATCAGTTGGCTAACATACGCATTACAATTGTTAAAATACGAATTAGAAAGTCTTATGCTTTGTCCCTTTTAAGGGTTTCAACAACAATATTTTTTTCTTTGAAATGTTAAGCATAAACATTTCTAATTTATATGTTCATACATAAATATATTTTAATCAGTCTTATAAACCGAACAAAATTCCATTACCAATATGCTATAGTTAATAACTTTTAATCTGTATTTTATTATCCTATGCTGTAGTTTTAATATTCTTAGATATTTTTTATATAAAAGTAATAAAATTAGTCACACATGCAAGTTCATGTGTGTTTACAATAAGGCATATATTTTATTCTATTGACCCTTACAAAGTATTTGAAGTTCAATTGTAATTACATTATTTTCAAAATATAGCAATAAGTTAACGTATCGGTAAGCAAATTCATTTGATTATATTGTTAAGTGATGAAATGCTCCTATAAGATGGAAGAATGATTCCATTAGCCATGTAAAGCAAAGATTTATTTTCAAGTTTCTCTCAATGTAATAAGATTCGCTTTCATTAAATGGTTAAGGAGTATGATTCAAATTAACGAATAATTATTAAGACCACACACACACACACAAGTGAAATAATTGGTTTTACATGCATAATGTCTTTATTGGTATTATTTAAACATTACTTAAGTGCAATATTAAAATATTGGTTTCTATATTAAATAGCATACTACGTTTTAAATGAATGCCAGATTTCGGAGTATTGACATAATATACTGTACTACAAAGAATCTTTTAACTAATAGTTTTTAAAAAATTAAATGCGTAATATTTTGTATATGCAGCTTAATTTATTTTTATTTTCTGTTATACTTCAGGCAGATTTGTTTCTCTAACTCTTCGAAAAGAATTAAAATTATTATAAATGATTAACATTTCTAACAATGGAATATTTATGTATTCATGTTCAAAAACTAAATCAAATATTAATATAACTATGAAAATATGATTCGGTGGCGTAGAAGTAACCTAATGAGAAAAATGAGCCTAAGGTTTCGGGTTTGATCCCGACCGTGGAAAGATTTTTTTTTAGATTCGAAAGTCATTGGCTTGTATGCCATATAATCTGTGGCATGTAAAAATCTCTTGAGCATCAGTTTGGGTCTGGTACTCTAGGAAAAATTAAATCATGGCAACATATAGCATTCGATGAGAGCTTAAATTAAAATTAATTCAAAAGTGAAAATTTAGAAGTGAAAGCCACCCCTAGATGGTGCTACCACTGAAACAGTCCTCACACTTAATAGTTTGCCTTGTATGTAAGAGATTTTGAGCTAAAAATTTCAACTAAAAAATACTATTCAATTTGTTTCCCCCATAAATATATTAATTCTTATTCTTTTTAAAAGAGTCACAGTGCTACCACATTTAGATATTTAAGATCATGAATACGATTATTCATTTATGTAGTATGCTGAAAGATAGAATTTAGACAAAATTCCATATTGCGCTGACAGTCATGCAGATGACTTTAAAATTTAGAGGTTGTGTGAACGACAGAATGTTGCAATGTGTTAAGACAATTAATTAACTGTCTAAACCTAGCAGCACTGGGGACTTTCGAGTAAATTCCATCATTAACAAAGTAATTAGTCTCGGTTTATTTTACTGTCTTCTAAGTAACCGTAAGACTGTAAAATGTGAGGTCTAATGTGGTTTTAATAATTAATTTCTGTTAACAGAGTGCTCTGGTTACATACTTTCGTACAAAAATCAGAAAATGTAAATTATGGATTTTGATAATAAACAAAGTAGTTCTGTCTGCATTTTTAATAAATAATTAATCTTTTATTCTATATTTTTTTCTTTCAGAGGCAATTATGGAAAATTACCCTCCCTGTTGTTTTTAAAATATCATTTTAATTCTATGTAATTTTATATACTCTGATGAATTTCAGCGAAGCGAGTTTGATTAAATATTTTTATAACATAATCAACCAAAATGTTTGCAAATTCTAATACTCTTTCTGCATATTCACTCAGCTGCAATTTTTTTTTTCTAATTTACTTTCTTATATTTGCTATTTCATGCAATTACATTTATCACATTATAGAAATATAAATTATTTATGTATATATAAAGGAAGAGAGACAGAGAAAAGTAAATTTATATATAAATATAAAAATGCGAAAAGAGACTCACTCCTCAGGAAATCTCCAAAAGTAGTACACCTTATAACTTGAAATTTTTCAAGCATGTTCTTTTCTCTATGCAGAAATCAACTAAGAACGGGTTTGACGAAAACTGAACTTTCCCCCACCCCCGAAAAATAAAGGTTAAGGGGGCATTATAGACAGAAATTACAGATTGAACAAGTAAATGTACAACATGAAATTTGGTGAACATTTTACTTTTTTAAGTAGAGATCCAC
>BMAV01000682.1:222294-236942 GCA_019973955.1 Trichonephila inaurata madagascariensis
TGTAGAAGTATAATATTTTCTCGAAAACCTGGGATAGTACCTTGAATAAATGATTGAAAAACATAAAAGCATTAAATAAGTGCATTCTGGATTATTTTCTAAAAACGTGATGGGCGTTATACAGCGAATATACCTAAAAATAAAAAAAGAGACTTAAAATTATAGGTGCGCGTTATATGCCGGATTTTACGGTATATTATATTAAATGCATATCGTTGTTTTTTATCGATTTCTTTAAACGGATGATATAAAAAGTTCAGTTTAATTGAGTGTTTCGCTTCAAGTATTCAACTGATTTTATCCATGACAATAATATCAATAAAATGTTATGAACAGTTTTTTTTGTTATAAAAATTTATTATAAATATTTGCTTCACAATTATTTTGATATTATTAAAGGGACGAAATTTCGTTACTCTTTTGGGACTTACTTCTGTTACAAATACTTCAAATGAGAATATTCTATTCATCGTTCTCTTTTACGCCCTCAATTCGAAACAAAGCATTGGCTCTGAATCCAATTAAATGTACATAAAACTTTTACACTATAAACGTACCACTGAAATCTTGGTTCACCGCCCACCCTTCACAGGATGAGGAACAATCTAACAAATCGACTTTCATGAACTACAGATGTCGGCGCGCTTCATCACTTTGCAGCTAAGAGCTTCATATTTGAGCATTTCATCACAAAACAGCACTCATCCCTTTTAGCATTAATTTAAGTTAATTTACAGCGTTTGCCGAGCTCAGTTGCGATACACGGAGCATTAAGGACAAACCTGACCCAACCAAACTCCATATTCCCGAAACTCCGGTCCGATATATTCATTATGTTTGAGTTGCATAAATTTACGCCAGTAACCCTAGCTGTCGTGCAAATACGTGACTCTTGCTAAATTGGGGGCTTCTGCACATAGATTCTGGGCAGTCCTTGTCCATTAAGGGGGAGTTTTAGACAAACCGGAGGGGAGTTTCTCCGGCCAACTAAGTGTCCAGGCTTTGATTGGGGGATTCTGTGGGTTTCTGCTTGGACGGAATATGACCCTTTCAGGACGTTATACTCCACTTTGATTACTCACTCAACAGCGGAATGGATGTACGTATGGATCCTATTGGGGAGAAGATGTCTAGGCGACTGTAGCATAGGTTTAATCTCACTTTCATAGAGCACTTTATTTACTAAGGCTTCGGGGTCAGTTGTAAAAGCAGGTTGTGTTTAAATATTATAACGGAATACACTCGATTGTTCTGAGTAATAAAGATAGTTCTGAAATGTAGATTAAATCGGATAAATTATGCATAAATATATGTAGGTCATGGAGATGGGAATTGAGATGCATGGAAAAGTAAATAGAATTTATTTTTATAACTTTTCATTAAAAAATTGCATAACACAAACTATTGCAGAATTTTTAAGCTTATCATGTTTTCGAGAAAGGAAGAATGGTTATAATCGCTTTGCTTCTTTAATAACTGTTATTTCTAAATTTCTTTTTTATTTTATATTTTTTTTATATTCTGGGTAAATTATCAATGAGCTTGGGAGTTTGGTAAATTTATTAATTTACACCATTTAATCCTTACTTTGCTTAGTATAAATAACAAAATCTTTATGTTTATCTACTATTATTCAATATAAATTGTCTGTGTGTATTGAATAACAATTGATATAAACATTCATAACTCAAGGGTAAAAATTAAATTTTTAATAAGTATTGAATCGCAAAATGTATTTCAAAACTTCAGTATAAATGCAAGCACACATTGCTGTGAGGGTATTTAAGCGTATCAGCAAAGTATTTAGAAAATGAATGGAAAGGGAAACATTCAAAAGCTCTTTGTCGCTTTATACGCACAGCGGTTTATATTTAAGTAACTTTTGAAACACATAGATATCGAGTATGCTTAAATTTATTGTTTAAATTCCAAATGTAAGTAAATATAAAAAAAGTTATTTATTTATATCAATGCAAACATATTTGTATTTTTGAATTTTACAAGAATGTGTCCAATAAATATTTTGTCAATGCTGTGAGAAAAATAATGATTGATAAATTTGAATTGTACAGTACCTAATAAGATAAAAATTCTTTAACCATTTCATCCAAGTCTATTCATATTTTTTTCAAAGTCTAAGAAAAGCTATTTAAAGAAACTTTTTTTTTTTAATTTTAATGTACATTTTACTAAATATAATTTCTTTTTTTTTTTTCAAAATGTATATGGTTTTATGTAATCCTTTTTTTCTAAATTATATACAAAATATATATCTTATTTATTATATATTGCGATAAAAATATATGCTTAATAAAATACAGAAGAACTTTTAGTGTAATGTTTAATACTCAATTTAAATGTTTCTTACACATTAGGAACATAAAGAGAGTAAAATCCTTAGAAAAATGCACTAACGTTCATAGCTGTTGTTGCAATGCGAATTCAAGATCTCGTTTGTGATATTAAAAATATTTAAACAAAATTAAGACCATTATAGAACTAATTCTTTTAAATCAAATTCAGAGATAAACTTATTAAAAGTTCTTCTCAATAGAATCTAATTGTGTAACAATATCAAATTCTATTTAAAAATTCTTATAAGCAGAATTGTTATAATTAAAGCTTAAAATGTATGTTAATTTTATTCAATGATGCCTTATCATTCCTTCCTTCCTTCAATGCATAGAAATTCACATTCTAATGAAAACATTAAAACTATCAAAATAAAAATGTCTAAGGATTTAAGTTCATTTCTGTTGAAATGTATCACTTGTTGGGCAATTTAACAACACAATTGATTCTTATTAACATTTTTAAAAACTTTTGAATTATAGCAATTATATATAGGAGTATGTTTTTAATTATCCTCAGTTACAATGCATTTTGATTAATAGAATTCAACTGAATTTTTACAATATATGCACATTTTAAGTTTAGTATATTAACCTTGCATAAAATAATTGATTATCAAATATTATTTATGAAAATGATATTACTTATTAAGGAGACCGCCTATCAAAGCATTTATTTTTTTTTATTTTCAAAATTATCAGTTTAAAGAAATAGATATTAAATAAATATGTTGTTGAAACCAATTTTTTAGCTGTGAAAGCTTTTCATGTAATGTAGATTATTATATGGTATCCTTGTGTAAATATATCTACAAAAAAATCAAAACATTTTTAATTTTAAAAAAAATTACGAAAACTACACATTTGCTTATTGAAAAATTTTAGAATTAATTATTGTGATTTAATTGAGAATGCTGTCAAACCCATGACCAATATTTTCTCCTTTTAAGAATATACTACATAATTCCATAATCATTTGATTTGATCAAATTTCCCCTTTTATATGTATAATACAAAAAAATTAAGTCTTATAAAATATTTTAATAACTGAATTGAAATCATTTATTAAATATATCCAAATAAACCGCGGAATAATACGTTTAAAAAAAGTGCTCGTTTTATGTAATTTGGAAGGACTTGCTTACGGAGAATTTGCGATATCTTAATCAAAATGGATTGTATTCATTTTAACTACTTGTCGGAAGGAATGTACAAATATCAAGAAATAATGGCCAGATAAAAGTTGAAAATCGCAGCTTAAATGCAAATCATGAGTGATGTATAAGATCGAAAACACTGAAAACTGAGATGAAGAAAATAAGGAAATTAACTTGCAATATATCCATAATAGTTGCTGAAAAAATCAGTGAGTTGACGTTTAAAAGGAGAAAAAATCTAGCATGTTTACAATACAGCTGTTATTGTAAACAGACTGTTCCCATGTGATTGGAAAAAGTAGTCAGAAGAAAAATTTGAGCATTTCTTCGTACTGCCGTTGATGGTGGTCTATTCGCTTTCTCAATGTGGTTAGATATAATTGTATTTTATCATTTAAAGATGAATGCGTAAAACAATTTGGAAAATATAAAAATGAATTTCTTATGGTGAAAATTTCTTATGTAAAATTAATGCATATTGTGGTTTCGTTATCTATTTTTTGCAAACATATGCTTTTCAGCTTAATGAACACTTGACTAAACTTCTCAATATTATAAAAGATGTGTATTCAATGTTAAAGATTTCTTTAAAATTTTAATGCTGTAATATTTAGAACATATGATAACTATATTAAATAATATATTTTTCTTAAAAAAAATCATTGCTTTTTATAAAAAAGAGTAGGAGTTTAAAGAAATGAAAAATGTAGTAAATACTATTTAAATTAAAATTATTTCTTAAACTTATTGGGACTTTTTCATCAAACATTGGAGGTGTAAAATGAAGCAGCTGATAAAACAATTTGTTAAAATAGAGATATTATTCATATTAAAAAAAGTAATTTTGTAAAAAAATAAAAAAATGCACATTTTTTGATACAATTTCCCTATAGTCCTTTGTATATACCGTGTGAAAATTTCTTAATTTTCAGAAAAAAATTCTACAAAAATATTTATTTTTAGTATTGCTGTTATACTGTTTCTTATATTTTCTTATAATTGAGGATAAAAAAAAAGTTATAATTTAAAACACCAGATAGATGTAAACACACTCGTGATAAAAAGAAAATAAAAGCAGTAAGAATTATGAAAAATAACTTAGGGAAAAAGGTTTAAATAAAAACAAAGCAAACATCGCATTCTTAAATGTTGGCAAGGATGACATAATTGCATAAATTAAAGAAAAAATAACATAAGATATTCAAAAGGGAATAAAAAATATCGAAATGTGTACATGCATAGCAATCCATATCCCTCATCAAGAAAACCTTGAAAGATTAAAAACATTGTATTAATGTCAATACAGCAGATTCCACATATCGCTGCCCTCATCCTTTAATTTTTTACTTCCCTTTTTTTCTGGTAGAATTCTTCTGATTTTTTTTCCTTATTCTTTTCGTGGAAGATATTTTTTCCTTCTTTTATCTCTCTTTATACTTTATTTATGTAGATTAGAAGACAGATGGATAGTCGTTTGCATAAGTCAAAAGAACCTTTTCGAAGATAAAACAGCCGAGGACTGTTGAAAATGAAGATTATAGATTTTGCTTTTTGTTTCGGTGGGTTTTCTTTCTTGCCGTGAATAGGAAATTCGGGCGGGTAGCAAAGGAAAATGGGCATTTCTTTTGCATAAAAGGGATTCCAGTGGCAGTGTTTTCTTTCCCTTTCATATTTCCCCCTTAACTTCTAGGATTTAGGTCGATCAGGCTTATTTTTGCATAAAATGAAACGGAAAAATCGCTGCCTCGTAGAAAATACTAGTGCCTGCCGCTGGGCAAAGCACTGCGTTTTGTTCAAGCAAGAGGCTCTAACTTCAGCATCTGATATTAAATTGGGTTTGGGACGACTGGAATATAGAAGGTGGAAATCACTGACTGTAACTTTGATGTTGGGCAATTTGTCTTCGAGTCCTTAAGCGTATATGAGAGCGTTTGAAACAACTGGTAATATGCGATTGGAATAAATGAGATATGTGGAGTTTTATAGCTTAGGAAAAATTCAATGTATTGCAAAAAATACGTAAATCATGTTTTATTTACATTTTTAAAACTTTAAACTCCTAGTTCAGAAAATATTTTAGATTTGGGAATATTTTATAAAGAGAACACATTTGGTTCTAAATATTTTTGCATATTTTAAAATATTTCAATAACTTTTTTTTTAAATACAATAATCTTCTATTTTAAAATATATGCTGTAGAAACCTTAGAATAAGCAGATAGGGATCGTAATTTTATTCAATAATGAAAAAGAGATTTCAGAATTTGAAACATGAGTAAATATTTTTGAAGGGAAACTTAGGCACTATTTTTTATATATAAAACTACGCTAAATGTAAGTTTATACACAGCGGCGTAATGGAGGATTTTAGGGTCTCCCTGCAAAGTCATGTTTGGGGCCCCAAGCCGGATATTACGAAGGCTATGTACTTGGTGTTAGTCAGGCCTTGGGCCGCTTGGAGTCTTGGGTCCCCCGCGATGAAGGGGTTGCGGGATTGTACGTTACGCCACTGTTTGTACACACTTTAGTGGCACAGAGGCAAACTATAAATTATCTGTACATAAATTAAAAACGTATTACACACACAGACGCACATACACAAATACAAATTGAAGTATGTTTAAAAAGTAACTAACAAATATAAAAAAGCTTTTAAGGAAACTTAGATCAACAAAGAAAAATTTATTTTAGGAACTTTTTATTAAATAGTTACAATTAATATAAATATGTATATACATATGACAGAATCACAGCATTAACCCGCGATCACTCGCGCGGGGTGTTCTGTACACCCCAGCAACAAGAAAATCCTCCCAGATTTCTAAAAAGAATGTGCAGAACCACGATTTTTTCTGTAGCTGCACATTTTAGGTCATTGAACCTTCAGGCGTGATGCAATCCCTCTTTAAGGAACGATTGGAATGTAATGACCTTGAAAAGTTTATCTGGAGGGCTGAGAACTCCCGCGAGAAGTTGAGCATTTGTATACAGTCTGCTCTGAAAGTTTGGAAAATGATTAAAATATTATTTTTCTATATATACTTTCTACTATCATTATCTCATTAATTATAAAGTATATTTATTACTGGCATATACGTTTTACTGGTTTATGAAAAATATAAAATTATGTGTTTTAAAATGAAAATTTTGTATGTTTAGTTTAAATTAATGTTAGTCTCATTTGTGTGCAATAAAGTAAATAATTTTATTTGTATAATACAAAACACATCTTGTACTTTATAAATATGTATCATAATGATTTAATTTTTATTTTTATAATTAAATACACATGTTAAAAGTTTGGGGTGTTCTCTACACCCCGCGAGTAACGAAGGTAGCAAAAACAGGCGCGAGTGACCGCGGGTTAAATGGTCCTTAATTTTTATTAATTATCATTTAAGTATCGCATTGCCATCCAAAACAATCGTGTACATAAATTTCATTTCAACTGAATACTTTAACACGTGAGAAAAAAACATTTTCAAGTTTTGACACAAGTAGCCAAAAGAGTCGCTAAGTCACCAAAAATGATGCCAACGTGGTTGTGTGTGTGTATATATTTGTAATTATTTAAATAAGTTTTAATCAACTAAAACATTTTTATTAATTATTTTCATATTTTTGTATTGTCATCCAAAATAAACCTGTATATAAAATTTCAGCTCAATTGAGAGCTTTAAATTGTATTTTATTAACGATTGAAAATATTCCACCCAGATAAATAAATAAATATATAGAGATCGTGATCTCTAATAGTAGGAATTGAAAAAAGCTCTTAAATAAATGCATGAATTTAAAAATTATGCAACTGAAACTTTTATTATGAAAAATAAAATGCTTATATTGAAATGTCATCGGTGTTTATTAACATATCTTGACAGGTTGTAATAAATATTCAGTACACTCAGTGAGATCTCTAAGTGCATAGCCGTGGTTGCGGTCCTGATACCATCATAGAAAAATAAGTGGAATAATACAAGTTATTGCAAGTTAAATCTATGGCTATGTCATTCTATTTTTCATTGTCATACTCTAAAAATTATATTAGACAAAATAGGCTTTAGATAGTGAATCGTCTTAGTTATTTAATTTTAAAACTATGGTATGTTTCAGACCCATAATTCACACATCTGTTGTAATTCCTTCCCATCATATCATTGTTCTATTATGGGTTCTAATACCGCACTTCTGAAGCCCGACTTTTCCATTTCACTTCTCAGAAAACTTGCATCTATAGTTAAAACATTTTCCGTTACGAAAAAAAAATTAATTATTATTTGAGAAGGAAATGTTATAACATATAGTTGCTAAAATTGGATCCAAAATGTATTGTGTTGAATTCGGGAAAAAAACTATTAATATATATATATATATATATATACTTACATTAATACATATTATAATTATTAATTATTAATATTTTAATACATTATACTTTTAATATCATGTCCTCAACAGATCAGATGTGACCTGTTATAAGTTGACTAATTTAATGGTACCTTAAATAATAGTCAACTTGTTGCCTAAATGTGTTTCAAATGTTTTCTTTTTTTTAAATTTAGTGGTTATATTTTGATTGAAATTCTAAATTTTTCTTTAACACACAAAGTAATAATAATAATAAAAAAGTATAGTTGGTAAAACTTTTAAATATTTACTAATATGATTTAGTTACATACTTTTCTTTTATCAATATTATAATGGTTTTTCGTTGTTGTTATTACTTATTCAGCCTGATCGACAGTAACAACAGATTAAGGTCCACGAAATTCATTAAGGTTATGGGCTAGATTTGAGCACCATGTAGGTGACAGTACGATTTTGCTTGGTTTCACCTCAATTTTGAGGCAGAGTAATCTGGGGGTGATCACAGGCCTCCCACATTTCTTCCATTTCCAATAGCCCCACGAGAGGTCTTGCGGCTCGAAGGCTATTTATAATACCCTCATGCCGTGAAGGCACTGCACATTTACTAACATCCATGCCTTCTCCAGGATTCGAACCTAGGACCTACGGCAACGCAGTCAGCGTTTCTAACCACTATACCGGATTGGAGGCAGGCTTTTTCTTGAAATTCTTTATAAGCCGTGTTATCATTGAAAAAAAATGTCAACTGGAGAACATTTTAGAATTTTCTCAGCAAAATAAGTAAATAATAATTTCTTTTTCTTTCTTTTTTTTTTGTAAAAATGATTTAATATATTAATTAAATAAATTGTTATTCACTAAGGTAATAATTTCTTCTTTTCGCGTCATTGACAATTATATTGATTTGTTTTATTGTTTTGAAACAAAAAATATAATACTATAGAATTTAAGGATTCGTTTCTTTCTAAATAATGAATCATAAATCAAATTTTCATTAGCTTTCTGGCAGAATAATGGAAGCTATTTTCTAATGTATTCTTTTTTTTTAAAGTATTCATTTAATTCGTAAGAAATGACTTATGATCCTTTTTGTATACGTTTTCATTTTTTATCGATATGCTTTATTTGCTTAAGATTAATTTAAGTTTTCCATGCGTCCAGAAAAATACATTCAAAAACTTGTGCTTGTCTTTGGTGTTCTAAAAGTTAAATTTTCTTGGCAAAAAATTATTGTATAATCAAGGTATTCAATATATTGCACCGTTTTTATATTTCCTTTTATATATATATATATATATAATGAGATTTCCTCAATCTAGACAAAACTGTTTATTACGTGAGATAATATTTAAGTTGCATACAGTAACCTTAATGCATTTTTTTATTTCACCACAATATTTCGTAACTTCACACTCTGTAGCTCTCTATAATAAAATATCAAGATTTGATTCAGGTTTTCCTTCCTTATTTAAACATTTAGTATTAATATTTTTTAGCAAACTAAAGAATTGAGAGTTTTTATTGTGATTCTTCTTAAACAATGCATTGCATACTTAATCTCACACAATTGGAGCATTAATGAGAAAAGTCATTTTGTCTTTCAGCTTAAATAGAGAAATTCTAATTATAAATAAATAGAATAGTAATTAAAGGAATACGACCTGAGAAATTTTGTCCCGCATCATTAGTTTTCTTACTTCAGAGAAAAAAAAAAGATTTTAATTACACACATACAAAATACATCAGTTTCTTTTATTCTTTTTTTTTTCTGTCGTAAGTCTTTGGAGAGAGCTGGTTGTGTATTGTATATTTTTTGCATTAAACTAATATTTACCGAAGCAAGGGATTTCAATCTTAATTCTTTGAGAACACACTTTAAAAACATTTAATCAATCGAGTTCAAACATCCCTTAACATGTTATAAGTGCTGCATAGCTGTTATAAGAAGAAACACACATGAATAATTTTGATATAAAATTCTGCTACAGTATAAGGCGAAAAGTATTTTTGATATTTTGATACGTTTGCATTTGGCTGTAAAATCTGAAATCATAGAAAAAATATTCAGAAATAATTTCAAATATTTTTGATGTATTAAGGTTTGATTTAAAATAGATAGTGGACAAACTAAATAAGCATACACTGAAAACATTTAGACTTTTGTGATAGATTTTTTTAAAGACTATAAAAGGAAACATTTTTTTGTCTTATGCCCGTCTCTGAACTTTTGATCATAAGTCTTAGAACAGTTCAATACAATATAGAGTGACAAAAACAGTCCCCAAAGGCATAATTAACAACATTCAGAGAAATACTGTTTACAAGCGCAGGACAAATATTGAGGGGAACCTCAGTCATGAGCAAACCACGGTCGTAAAGTGGGTAAGACTTTGAACCTGCCATTCCCAATCTACACAGGTAATCCTGTAAAAAGTCATGGCCACAGTAACCAATCTAAAAGGCCACACCGAGTGCTCCTGGCAAGGAACTAGGTATTCAATTGACGTCCTCGGGAAGAATCACCATTCCTTCTCTGAAGCCCTCTTAATTTACAGACCGAAATGTTTGGATCTAATGGTGCAAGATGTAAAACACTTGATATATTGCAAAAATAACTAAAGAACTGGCTCCGTTGTTTGG
The DNA here is from genome assembly GCA_019973955.1 of Trichonephila inaurata madagascariensis. NCBI lineage: Eukaryota > Metazoa > Arthropoda > Arachnida > Araneae > Nephilidae > Trichonephila > Trichonephila inaurata. Next base: position 232,811 of record BMAV01000682.1, read on the forward strand.
CATTTACTCTTGGTCAACATCTCTTCCCACTCATTTCCTTATATCCTTCAATAACCTGGGAAACATAGCAATGCAGTTCCTTACATTCAACAATGTATCTACTTTGCTGACCATACAAAATGTAGCACCAAGAAGGAACATAAATGTGACAGCGAAATTTATTTGGCACATAACATGTTGAACAAACGATTAAAATTACAATCTCTAGTGACGTGTGGATAATAACAAAATCATTAGTTAGTGTAGCTTCCATTGTTGGCTATAACCGCTGTCAGGTCCCTCGACATAGAATCAAAGAGAATTTGGATGTATCCTTCGGCCACAACAGTTTTAATACGACTTCCACATATTACCAAAGTTGATCTGTTGTAGCAACGAGTGGTGTATCCTGGGCCAGTATTTACTCAAGCATGGACCACACTTTTTAGTTTGGCGATAGATAGGGAGAACAAGCAGGCCAAAGAAGCAATTCAGTCTGATGCTTAAATCAAAACTCTTGAACATTGCGTGTTACGTGTAGTCACTCATTATGCTGTTGGAATATGGCTTAGGGCTAGCGCTGACTGTATGGGAAGACCACGGGCTCTCACACCTAAGTGAAGTAGCGCTGGCTGTTCAGTGTACCGGCAGTACTTACTAGAGTGCGGCAGTGAAATCCAATGCCACCCCAAACCATGATACTGGGTGCAGGACTAGTGTGGCGATGCATAACGCAACAGTTCAGTAGCCTCACACCAAGGTATCTTCAAACTCAAATCCGTCCATCTTTATGATGCGGACAAAAGTGGAGTTGGTCAATAAACAGAATATCGTTCAATTCCGTTATCCATGTCCACCGTTTATCGCACCATTGGTGGCGCAAATGCCTGTGGTTTCCAGTCAAAGGTAAGCGAAGGGATGTATGCCTTACGGACATAATGCCATACGAACACTGAAGGACGCGTAAAAAACTGAATCTGTTGTTTTATGGTACGTGAAGAGGCTGCACGATCCATCATTGTCAATCGTAGAATCTACCTGCCATCACGGATAATGTTGCAACGTCCCGTCGTTTCCTCTTGCCTCCAGCGATGACAAATCCTTATCACAGTTGCTTGGTTTCGTCCAACACTTTGACCGATATATCTTGACGGATAACACGCAATCCCTATAGGCCACTATTCTTCCTCGGTTGAATTCAAAAACTTGGTCAAAAGACGTTAGACGTCTTCCACGAGGCATAGGTAAACAGCTTACGCAAAATAAAATAAATAAATAAAACAACAAAGATTTTAAACTGCTGTACTTTAAATCGTAAATTTTTTTCACCTTATATAGTGCTTAAAGTTTGCACCACTGTCACCGATGATGTTCGTCTGCGTTATAATGCTAATGATTATTTTATTGCATGAGGTAAATTACACATGGTTTGCATGCTTCCTTCAGGCTGCTGCATTTTTTGTGGCCAGCAGTGTATTTTATCCCTACAAATCCTGAGAATCTGGCATTCACTAGAATGGGAATTTGTTAAGGTCGTAACTGTTCTCTGAAATAAACAAAAAAAAGACAATATTTTTCTTTAGACACTGCTCTTTCTTGTCTGTATCTAAGGAAGGCACTGCTAATTCACCATCATAATTGTCAAGATGTTTTGTAATGGTGAAGGGCAAAGGGAAAACTTCAGCTTTTTAGTAGCTCTTTCAGCTGAAACACCAGTATAAATGAGTAGTGAAGAATTCCCCGGGCACTGCTCATGAATAGCATTCATAACAATATATTCCAATTGAGATTCAAGAAAGAATATATTCCTATCATAAGAGCCAAAGTTCAAATATTCCCTGCAAGTTAAAAATTTTTCAATGGGCATTAAGTGTCTCGAAGGGAAAAACTGTTTGAAGAGGTAAAAAACAAAACATATTACGTAGCTTTTTTACACAAAAAAGAAACAAAAATACTAATAAGTATAACAAGTTTCGTTTACAAATATCAGCATTTTTCTTATCAAAGCCCTGATTTTAATGTCACTGGAGATATATATTAATAATGTGTCTTAGAACAAAATTATATCTTTCGAAAAAAAAATATATTTCCTTATGAAAAAAATTCTATCTTTAAATAGAATTGTATTATATATTTTACCAAAGATATACAGATAATTCTTAAGTTCCTAATAACGTGCAAAATGATAAAAAGGAATTCAGTTATAAAAAGAAACTTTGACGGATTGAAAACCTATGCGTAGTAATTTCAACATTTTACAATAACCTAAATGAGGCATATCAATCTTACTTTCAAAACATCTGCATTTGGCGGGAAGTTTGTTGCGAATACAATCATTTTCTCAACAGGATTAGAGTAAATAATTCAATTTATACTCGTATATTACACATGATTTATTGCGTGATTTATAAGTGGTTCAGCAGGTGCAGTAGGATATTTCATCAATTCGCGCGTGTATTGTGAATTCCGTTACATATTATTCATATACTCTTAAAGTTTTGTTAAATATTATAAACTTTAACTTGCGATAATATTATTAAATCCTAACTGTAAGTTTACGTGCAAGCTTAAAAAGTAGTAATAATGCAAAATCTTCAAAAGGAAAGGAACGAACGGGGTAAAATTTGGTATCTGTAACAGAAAGTCGTGGGCAATTTATGAAAAGAATGGTAACATTAATTTGAAAATTTTACCATCCTTAGAAACCTTTAAAAAAACAATATATAATTTCATTTAAAAAAGCGACAGAAATATTTAATTTGTCTAATGAAAAATGTGCAGAACTTTTCAGCTAATATTTAGTTACCTATTATTCTGTTCTTGATTTTCAAAAAAGAATATTCTTTTCATTTTTCTATTTCAAAATGAACTTTTCACCTGTTTTTGGTTTGTTGTAATTTGCATGATCCACAAGAGATTTTGATATAAAATAATACGAACAGGGCAGCAATTGTATTTTAAGGTATTCGACTACGTTCGATAGAACCGTTATTTTAAAAAAGAGCATAAATGGATAATTTTCATGATATTTAGTGTCACTTTGATTAGAATACATGTATAAAATTGTTTCAAGGACAATTTGACAAAAAAATTATTTAAATACAATATTTCGGCAAAAAATTAACTTAGAGTAACCTTTTTTCAAAATCTCCTTTTGTGAAAAATGCTTCTATTAAAACAATATTTTGGGTGGATATAGCTGAGACTTCTGTACAGAGGCTCAGCTATGATTTTTGAAAAATTCACATTATTTTCAGAGTTACAGCCAATTGAAGTAAGTATCGGCATTTTCTTCTTAAAATTTCTCCCCTCTGTTGCCGTAAAACAAGGTTAAACCTACTTCTAAGTTATATATTTCAAAAATTCCAGTTGAGTCTCTGTAGAGAGGTCTGAGCTATGTACAGTAAAAATGAAGAAGCATTTTTCACAAAAGGAGAATATATTGAAAATGGGTCATTCTATGTTCATTTTTTAGTCAAAATATTATACTCAAATTATATTTTATTGTAATGCTATACTTAAAACAATTGTATGTACATTTTCTAATCTAAGTGACACTAAATATCATCAATATTATCCATTTACACACTTGCAAAATCACGGTTCCGTACGTAGTCGGTTACCTTTCGTAAAAATATTAGTCGTTACATCGGGAGATCATTTACACTATTTTAGGAGGTATAATGCATTTAGTGTCAGGCAAAATTGCATTTAAATTTTTTCTTAACTTTTCTGCTTTGTGTTCCAACCTAACAGAATAAGATTTAAATATAAAAATTCACTATATAATTTAAAATTCTTCATACAATGGCTACTTTTTTTTTTTTATCTTTTTACTACATAAGTAAAATAACATTTGTAAGTTTGTATATTATGGACTCTAGGACATTTACTAGACATCAGTTTATTATATTTAAATCATCAATTCAAACAACTGTAATGAAACACTGTAATTCACCGTTGTAAAATACATACATTTATTATGCCTAGATAAAAAAAATTATTTTTAAAGTTTAAAATTTCAGTGATAGTATTTTTCTATAACTATATATTCCAAAGTAATGAGAATATGCATACAAATAGTTATAATCCTAAAAAAAAGCATAACTATAAGTATTACTCTCTTCATATATATATATATATATATATATAT
>BMAV01000682.1:270182-304551 GCA_019973955.1 Trichonephila inaurata madagascariensis
CATCGAACACACATATTTTTATAATATTTAATAACATGATTTCACAAAATGTGAAGGTTTTAATATTCTAATTATAACATATAAATACTTTAAAAAAAGGTTTTGTTCCAATATAACTTCCTTAACTAAAAGTTTCTTAAAAACAATATGACGTGACTGCTTCCTGGTTGAACAATTCACCTTCCTTGGCCATTCTCCAATAGCTTAACATTTGAACCACTCGACTGCCCCTCATCTTGACCATTGGTAAAACACGCATGGTCATTTTAATCATTACCATGACTCGCCCATTCCCACCTAATGCGCAGATTTGCCGCGCAATTACGTCATCGCAGAGCATTGCAGGAAAGGCAAGCACATCATCGAGGTGTGTTGACTTCTGAGATGCCCTCATGTTTCTATGTCCTATTCCACAGCCTCTGAATGTTTTGCAGTAAAGTAACGCCTTGTACACATATACCGGACACAGAGAGCCAAGATTCTGAACCGGTAATTCATTTTTAATTACTTAAAATTGTTAATGATAATTAATATGCAAACAATGGACTTTATGGAGAATATGGATATTGATAGCATGATCAGCGTGGTCAGAAAGGCGCCAATTATGGATTTCAGTCACTTCTTTTGTATGAGTATTGTTCTTTTTTAGAAGGAAATGGTCGATAGTTTTTTGTGAGATTGCCAATATTTCTTTTTATTACATATAAGAAGCAAAAGATAATAAGTCTCGACAGATGTATTGATCATATGATATATAGAGAGAGAGCTATAGTTTCAAAATAATAGTTTTAAAATGACAATGAGTATGTTTAAGGAATTATTTGATTGTGTATAATTAATTATGTTTCTACTTGAAACTTTGAAAAAGTATATGTTTACGCCATGAAAAAATAAAAAAATCTTTCAAAAATAAAAAGTTTGGAATTTTTTAAAAATCTGTAATTTTGGTGAGTTTGTTGTGGTTTTTATATTCTTATTTCTGGTAAGAGATAATTTCCAACAATAGATAAATAATTATAAAATTTTAAAGAATTTACCTTAATTAATTTTTGAAATTTTATTTCTGAAAATGAATTACTAAAATTATTGACAATTTTAATATTCTAAATGCGAAGCTCTGTAATAAAAAATTTCGAATTCTTAATAAAAATTCGAAATACGTAACTTCTTAGATTCAATGAGGCTTTTAGAGTAATTAAAAAATTTCGATTTAGTTTCCAAAATGTTGGATAAAATAACGAATTTTTTTTATCAGTTACAATTTACTAAACAATTACATTTACTAAATAATTAATAATAAACCTACAACTAATTAAATATTTGTCAAATAACTACAGAATTTGATATTTCCCTCATGAATATTTATGTCACATAGTACTCAAATAGAATTATTACATACTGAACTTATAGCAAATGGGTATATTGTTATATTTTGTGTAATATATTTTTCTAAATATTATTGACTTCGAGTAGCACAATTTAGGCTTAGATACTATGGAAATGTGTTTGTTAATCTTTGCTTAATTTAACAACTGTAATTTCTATTTCATTTACCAGTGCACGAAATAGCAAACAAAATGTTTCTAATTTTTTTGTAGCTTAAATATTTTTGAAGATATAAAAAAAGAAGTTTCCCAAATCTCCGACGATGTTAAAATTAGAATGATGGTGAACGTAAGGTCATTATGCACTAGTTATTTATTATCTGTGGAGGGACTTACCTTATATTCAAAAATTATTTATATATTCACCTGCAAAATTGCTTATTATTTTTATCTCTTAATTTTATAACAATTTTAAGATTCCGATGAAACCGATTATTCGTCAATTCATTTAATAAAAGTTTTATCATTATAATATCTGTCCATTTTTACATTTAGCAATTTTCATAGTTAGTATTAAATTATATTTTTAAAATTATTAAAAATAAGCTTAATATAACTGAAATTATATATACAAATTTTAAGAATTTCCAGTGCGCTCTCTATAAATTAAATATTCCAATCATTTAAAATACGTACAATTTAGAGTCACTGATATATTTTTCTAAGGATATCATTAACAAATTTCCTTGTAAAATTTCTGTGGAAACTGATTAACATTTCCAAAATTATACTCCATTTTGTTATGTTTTAAGTTCGATGCATTTTTCCATTAATACAAATGATATTACCATGCTAATTTGCGTTTAATTGATTGATTGAATATTAACATCACACTGTTGAGCTACACGAGGGCTTTGGGGACGGACCACGTAATTTTGAACCATGATCAAGTGACGTAGACGACACCTGAGCTGGCACCTCCCTCTCCTAACTACCACACCACATCAACGGGAGGACGTTTCAGCTCTCGACAGATTTAACGTGCATCTCTGCCCTACACGGCGGGTCTTTAGTGGTACTGGGTTTGAACTCGTGACAAGGCAAGCAATGGTCCGATACCTATACTACTCGGTTACCGCGGCCACAATTTGCGTTTAAAAAAAATCAGATTTCAAGATTAAAGAAAAATAAGTATTAGTGAGAAACTTGGTGACAGAGTAACTAGTAAGAGCTTCGAATTCCACTCAGATTCCTCTCACGACAGAATGTTGAAATTTAAAAAAGAGGATGTAAAATCAGTTATCTTCTTTTAACGGCCCAAAGTTTCCAGGGCTGCTTTTTATAGTCAGTGTTTATCTCACGTATGAGAACAATTAAGTAAATTTAAATCTATATAGGATTAATAATTGTGGTGCTTTAATTTACTTAAGAATATTTATTCATCAAGAATGAGAAATAAAAAAAACAACAAATAAATAAAAACTTTATTGTAAACCTGGGGGTGGAGAGAGGAGAGGATAGGAATGATTTTTAGAATATGTTAGATTTCTATCGATACCTTTTATCAGAGGAAGATCTTCTTTTGTATAATCTTATCGTGCTTGTCCACTGATTGTCAGACACAACTTGATGGAATATTCTATTTTTAACTTTAATCGTTTCAAACATTTTAAAATATGCACTTTAATTAATTTAATCCCACTTCGATTAGAGAGAATCCTTAATCAAAAATATTTTTTTTCGCAGGTCATTGGTTTTTGGTATCTATTTAATTTCGTAGTAAACAGCTTTGTTTTCCATAGCTTCTGAATTGCTTTTATTTACAAAACGGAAAACTTTTCTACCTTGTGATTAACAAAATATATCCCAAGAGGATCCCAATAAATTCTAAGTAATCAATCAGCTAACCCCTAATAACATTTCAGCCATTGACATAACGGAGACAATTTAACCCCCCCACACACACACCGTTAAATCAGGTTTTGAGCTGCAAGTCGGATCTTACAAAAGGTACGTACATAGCGTCAATCAAGCTTTGGGCCCCCTAGAATCCTGGGCCCCTCCACAATGCACGGGTGTACGTTAGGCCACTGATTTTAGGTTAAACCATCTTTTCTCAAACTGTGGGGTGCGCCCCCCTTGGGGGGCGTGATAACTCTATGAGGGGGGCGCGAGCATATTGAAAAGTCGAAAACAAAAGATTATTTTTTTTTATAAAAAATATTAATTTGCTGAAAAAACAAACAAAAACATTCTGACATAATAAAGAATAAAATACACATTTACACTAATATAATACACTTATAAATGTATCAGTACTGCACGATGTATTTTATAATTAATTTAACAATACTAAGTTAAGAACAAGTTTAATAATTACCAGTGACTCCATGGGCTTTCCATACATAAATTTGTATACAAATATTAATACTTATCTTAATAATTTATACTGTTTATAATTAATTCCTTAAATGCTGATTAAATTGTACGCAATTCGCTCCTCAATGCCACCATTTACGTAGGCACGTATATGTGATGTATTGGGGGAGGGAGAGAAAAAGAACAAAAATAAGTAAATCCTTCATAATTACTGTCAAAACTCTTTTATTGCATTCAAAAGCCTTCGGAATAATTTTATGGATAACAGTGCACAGAAAAGATCGTACTTCAGAAAGACGTATATATACGTCCAAGGCAATTAACGTTTTGGCTGAGCGAGACGTTTATATATGTCAGTGACACTTAAGAGGTAAGTCTTATTGTAGCTTTAGAGTCAAAGTATAGTATTATTGAATTCAATACATTGTATTGTATGAAGGAGGGGGCGTGATGAAAATTATGATTGAATATTGGGAAAGTTTGAGAAGCACTGGGTTAAACTAATGGATGAAACATGAATTTTTTAAATTTATATGTATCAAAATAAATTTTTCTGTTCAACAAGATAAGGATCATTGCTCAAAAACAAACAACATCGATGTGATGCTGTGTTTATCTTTTTTTTAAAAAAAATTAACAGATCTGTGTAATGAATCAGAGAATGTTTTTTGTTTTTTTTTGTTTATGTTAACCCAAATTAAATAAACCAATGTTGGATGAATCACCGCATCTTTCAATGATTTCACTTATTTAGAATTACTTTATTTCCTCTAACACAAATCTTGAATAAAAATTAGAAATCGTGCTAGTGTCTTGCTTCAGTCTTTAGCTTCAAACTAACTTTAACTGATTTTTTTTCAATTGAATCCAATCTTTCGAAAGATATTGTTTTAGTAAGCGAAGCATTTTTAAACATTAGATGTTACTGAAGCAATGTGTCGTCAATGATTCTTTTTAAATAATTATAATTTCATTTTTTTAAATTTATTTATTTTTATTTAAAATTTCGTAAGAGATGTTTTTACGCAAGCTATATCGAATCGTTAATGTGAGAATAGTTTAAAATAATTGCTTCAGAAACACTTTGTGGTTCTTTTGTTCTCCAATCACAAATGCCTCATCGTACTTCTTTAAAACAGGTAAGTTTTCTCTCTGTACAATTTTATCGAGCAGATACAGCGATTTTTTTTTTTTTTTTTTTGTCAATAAATTGCAATATCTGTGTGCATATCTTTCTTTAGGCCTTAAATTCATCGCGATGTAGATCTACTTATATTTAAAACCTCATATCTCTTTATGTAGCAACCTTTGCACAACCTTTTTTTTTAATTTTTAATTTTACAAAACTATATTTTATCGTTTCCGAACGCAACTAGAATCTTTGACAGTTTATTTTTTATTTGTGACAACAACTTTCATTCTATCTGAGTACAATTAGCATTTCAGTGGGTGTTAGGAATTATGATTATTTATGTAAAAAGTTATAAAAATATACACACACACAGAGAAAAATTTGTTTTGGATAGAAACAAGGTAAGAGTAACGAATAATATTTATATTTTTGCATATACTGATAAATTTATGCTAGAAAAAAATAGTTTTTCCGATGATGCAAAAGTACATCAAAATGCAAAAATTCTTATGTGTGTATGTATTTTTAATTTTTTCCATGAACTAAAATTTTCCGTTAATCGGTTAATTTCAAAATTTATTAAATTAAAAATAAAAATTCATATCTAAGCTGTGGGGTATATATTTTACAAATCACGGCGTACTTAAAAATGTCTTATCCCGCAATAACGCATTAATAAAATTAGATTTTTATTTCTCTTGTACTGAATTACAAAAATTATATAAGGAAACCCCCTTTTTTAAGTAAGCGATAGTATAATCGAACATTGTAAATTTTTTATTTACATTTTTTAACAATACTTCTCTTTTTAATCTTACTTTACGAGGCATCGTAGACTAATAAAATGATATAAGAAAATACTTTAAGTATCCTTTTTTCGAATTTTAGAAAGCAATATTTTACTCGTATATATGCTTAGCATAACACATCACAATTTTTCAAAAATATGTTTTAAAAAGTACATATTTCTTTGCGTTAAAAAATTTGCTGCCAATAACTCAGTACAAAAAAAAAAAAAAAAAAATACATAGCAGATCCTATTCTGACATTAAGTACAGCACCACTTTAAACCGGTATTTTTCGGTCATAAATTTAATTTTTAGTAAAATTTACTAAAAGAAATTGTGTTTTAAAAACTAAAATTTTTTGTCTCTCTTTTGATAAAAAAGAAAGAGAGAAAAACAAAAATTCATTCAAAAAAGATAAGACAGTAACGGATGTCTGCTCAGGACTTAACGTGTGAAAATTGAAATCTGTGCCATAAATTTTAAAAAGAGTTATTACAAATGATCAATAAATGTCACTCGAGTTAAATATAAAAACTAACTATATCGACCTTGGCTGTTCGCATATTTTATGTATAGTTCCAGAATTGACATACAAACCTAGAATTTTTTTTTCCACAATTTGTATCAAACGCATGTATCGCAATGCAGAAAATGACATGTCGCAGAATGAATACCACGCATTACAGAGCACTAAATGGAGCTTGTTTAATGTCTTTCTCCCATCAACAGGTGGTATGACCTTGAAGTTGATTCATCAACACACGCACAATGAGATATGGCCGCTTGCATTATCCGTGTAAGAATAAAGGACGTACTTCTTTTTTTTCTGAACTAGAGTCCTTTCCCTATTTTATTAATATTGTAATGTATTGCTCTTTTTTATTAATATAGCATTGTGATTTTTCGCCATTGCTTTTCGGTACTTAATTATTTTGTATATAAGTCAGATTTTATCGGTTGAAAATTCATTTCAAAGGTATACCATTTAGTAAACCGATATAATTTAGAGAATTTGATTTTTTTTATCATCATTAAAATGTTTCTATGGAAAGGTTTTTATTTTTAAATGGTAAAATATGTAGTAGCGAGATATTTAACATATTTATACAAGTGAAATCATTAATTTTTATGCTTCAATAGTGGAACGGAATAAAGATGAAAAATTAACATTTTCAAAAAAAAAAAAATTAGAATTTTGACTATTTTTTCCTCATTAAAACACACTTTCTGAGATAAAAAAAAAATCAAATATTAGTGCATCAAGAATATTCTCATTTTTCAAAATGACACCTTAACAAAATATATATAACAAATTAATTTTATGAAATTGTAACAGTATTCCAACATTTGTATTGCCTGAATATTATATATGTATTGTTTGATAGAGTACTGGTTTTTTTATTATTTTCATTCAAAAATTTGTAAAATTACTGCCAAACAAGTTTTTATTGAATAACTTCGATAGAATGTAGAATCTCTCACCATTTGCGACACATTTTTAAATATTTTCTTTTCCATGTTTGAATTCTAATGCTGTCAGAAGACACAGAACCAGAATTTAGAATAGATTTGTTTATCTGTTAAGAATCTGAAAATTATACATTCAAATTAATCTTTCAAAATATATTTTATATTATACATTGAAATAATTTAAAATTTTGAATTCTACTTAACATTTTTTTCAAGTGTCAAGAAATATAGGATGCATTCTTTTATACGTGTAATTTAATTGATAGTATATAGTAGATATATAGTAGATAGATAGAGAGAGAGTATATAGTAGATATATAGTAGTTAATTTGTTGATTGATAGTATATATAATTGATAGTTTTCATCATGGTTGAAAATATGAAAGATGAGCATAAAAAAATATTAGATTTCTACATAAATCGAAATACTGTTTATTTAAAAGAAATGCCATTCCTTTTGAACTTAAAGTGTTGTAATTCTAGAAGTATACATCTTTTTTTCAAAAGCCTCGAATAAATGACTTCAAAATATAAGAGCATTGCACATATGCATTTCAGGTTCCTTCGTAAAAAAGGGGGTGCGCGTTATACAGGAAATATACCTAAAAATTAAAAATTAGAGCTTAAAAGTATAGGTGCGCGTTATACGCTGGATTTTTTTTTGTAACACTGATCATTTTATTTCTGTGATTAGAATATATTATGATTAACTTTGTTTATAGGCTTACCTTTCTCATTACTAAAAACTACTACATTTGTCACCCATTATGAGTATGTAATCAGTTAGACAAAATCAAATAATTTATAAATATTTTATTTACTTGTTTGTTAATAAGTATACACATTTGCGTGTGTGTCAGTCAAGGAACACATCATTCTGTGTGTTGAACATTTCGGAAGGGGTCACAGTTCTAAATCAGTAAGAATTGGAACTACTTTACATATAGTCAGCTTTTTCGTGAGGCATTCTGCAGTTGATGGTCACGTCTAGAATTATCCGACAGAAAAGTTGACCAAATTTAGAATTTTCGTTAAATTTTCTCGGAGAAAATAATTTTTTTAATGAAAAATTCAATTTTGATGGTGAAGGGTTTTAATTTAAATTCTAAATCCAATGATGTATAATTATATTATGTTTGTCAAATTATTACTAAAAGTATAAGAAATGTTTTTTATTGTTGACTTTAAAATTCAAATCAGATCCTTAAGCTATAACTTCAGAATACAAAAGCAAGAAATACAATAAACGATCAATAATAACTTATTATTACAAGATGGAAATTTCGGACTCTGTTTCTTTGCCGAAACGGCATTGTAGCGGAAAAGTTCGTTTGTGGGCCAGTGGTGATTATTCTTTCAATAATAGTAAATTAATGGGTGACAAACTTGGAAGTAAATGTGGTCGCGAATTTTAAAAAATATTCGCCAAGTTTGGCGACAAAAGTAAATGCACCTAAAAGAGTCCAAGATAATTATTTGGCTAGAACTTCAGCAGCTCCTACAAGGTTCTTAGGGCTGCGGTAGCCCAGTGGTTAAGGTATCGGACCATGGCAGGCATGTCATGAGTTCGAGCCCCGTACCACTAAAGACCCGCCGTGTAGGGCAGCGATGCACGTTAAATCTGTCGAGAGCTGAAACGTCCTCCCGTTGGTGTGGTGTGGTAGTTAGGAGAGGGGGGTGCCAGCTCAGGTGTCGTCCACGTCACTTGACCATGGTTCAAAATTACGTGGTCCGTCGCCAAAAGCCCTCGTGTAGCTGAACAGTGCGACGTTAATATTCACTCACTCACTCACTCACCCTACAAGGTTCTTTCCCGTCTATTTAAGGACGTTGCAGAAAAGCAAACATTGGTGTATGTATGTTTTACTTGCCAAATGCGAAATTGGGATTTTTGCGATCAATATTTAAATAATATTATTGAATTTGTGTGTAATTACGGATTTATATGCTTGTGCTAATTGCTTAGGGGCGAATAAATTTGTTGAATGGAAACTTAAGCGGATAGCTTAAAACTCATACATAAAATAACACTATAATTTTATACTTTTTATTGATTTAATATAAGTACTATAAATTCTTAACTGTAGTGCTTACTGTTCAGAGATTATCATAAATTGGGATTTTCTAAAATAGACTAAATTTTGTAAGAATATTGATTTAAATAGTTTAAAATATATGATTAAATAAGTGTTTTCATTTGAATTTATTTTAAATTATTAGAATTTGTGTAAATATTCAATAAAATGTCATAAGAGTTATTATAACTTTTGTGACGGGAAATCTTCTTAAATAACACATTCACATGAATCATTGAAAGTTTTTAATTTATTTCAGAGGAAAATATTATGCAGAGCATGCAAAAGTATTTGGTGAGAAGAATCCTCTATAACATTTATGCTTACAAATGTTGTACATATTGCTGCTTACTCTATTTAATCATTTTTTTAAAAATATGTAATTTAAATTTCTTGCTCACACTGTCTGGCCATTTTTAAAGAACCTCTTTGTGGCTACTTTTTGTACTAATCACTATGTGATCTATTTGTGTTTAATAATGATGTTTGATCTTGATGTGATATCGCTATGTGATCGCTTTGCTCAATAGAAGAAACTTTTTAAATTTTTAATTTTTTGGCTAATTGTGTACTCATTAAATTTAAACTTCAAAGCCAAACTTTGCCATCAAAGCAATGCTGTGTGTGTTTTTTAAATGAAGCTTTTGTGTATCTTTATTGAAGCAAAATTCAGTTATGATTGATGTGGTTGAAATTCAATTAATAGTGCTTATTATTTTTACAAATTCCTTTTTTTTTTCTAGCTGATATAGATAAAAATATTTCGGTATTTATTTCAATAGCTTCGAACTGAAGTAAAAGTGTTTTCTCAGAGTTAATAAAATAGTAAAATCTTGATTGCAATATCTGTCGAAAAAAACATGTTCCGAGTAAAATAGGAACATTTAATTGATTGTATGCGGCACAAGAAACTGACAATTTAATTTCATCTAGGATTCTGACAATGTTTTTATCTAGGATTAAACTATATTCTTCAAGTCCAATATTGTTTTACTTTAAACTTATTAAATTTATCGATTTAAAGATAATTTTGCTTTTTTTTCCAAATTTATTTTTTATTTATAATACTATTATTGGAGGAGAAATTAAGAATAAGAATGTTATTTATGACGAGGAAAGGGGAGGGACAAAATGAAAAAAAAAAGAAATGTTTATTAAGTATGAATTAAGAATATTGCGATTGAATAGAGAAGAAAACAACTCTTTAATTTCCTAAGCCTTTAAAAATTTTCATTTTCAAATTTACATATATGGTACATGTTCCATGAGAATATTTTTGGATATCTATGTGAATTGGTAATTATTAAACATTCTTTATGCAAGTAATAGTATTAATAATAAAATGATGTATCACTCTATGATGTTGTAAATTATTTTATTACAAGAATTGTACTGTAAAATACACGTGGGAGATAGCTTTCTTGAACACAACTTATGCAAATTAAATATTTGTGATAACAATAGAAAAGACATACCGGCGTGGCTGATCTTGATAAGGCTCTTTTCTAGAAAAGAAATAAGACACCTATTCCAAAATGTCAGCATGTTACACATTTTGGAGCCCCTGTAGCTTGGGGACCCCGTATCATTGATACGGATGATACGGCGGTAGCTACGTCCCTGAAAAAACATAAACTTTATATGTGTAGAACAACTAAGTCTTGTTCTTCCCCTATATGTTTTATTCATGCTGGTGTTGTTCTGTAACGATTATTAAAAATTAAAAATAAGTAGTAATATAATTCTACAATCAATTATTTTTTAATCGATCGAATCATTTATTATTGTTTAGTTTTAAGCAAATTCCTCGTTAAAAATAAGATGAATAAAATATATGTATTTGGTTGTGTTTGTCATATGGATTAAATAACAGTAATTAATTTACAAGTTTCGCAACAACAATATAAATACTGGTGTTCGTCGAAAATATAATTCAAAAGAAGGAAAGATTTTTTTTCAGGTTGGTCATTCTAGTAAGCTTGTTTTAAATAGCCTTAAATCTTGTTTTCTTTATAAGTAGTATAAATAATTGAAAAAATAGCATTTTAAAGTATTTAAAGTGTTCTTTATAACAGCATTATAAAATACTGATGCATGAAAGCTTATGTATTTTAGTTCAATCAAATTTTGTTTTACAAAACATCTAATTTTCATTCATTAGTATTTATTTTAGATTGTAATAATTCTAGAACAGGGGTGGGCAGGCTTTTCCAGGGTACGGGCTACTTCTAATTTTTTTAAAGTGTTGCGGTGGTACACTCAGTGGCGTAGGTGTAGTGAGCTAAAAGAAAGTCTGCAATAAAGTTGGACCTCTATTTTACTAACCTCTATTTTGTGAACTTCTTTTAATAGGAAGCGTTTTCTTTTGTGATTCTATTTATTTTCTCTCCGTGTTTTTAAAATATTTCTAGACCTTCATATGATGAAATGATTATTAGGTTTTAGTGAAGGCGGTCCCTCTAAAATGCCTTGGTGGTCCAACGGTCGATCATGATAGACTTAATGCCCACCCCGGTTTTAGAGTAATGGTCCCTCAAGTCTACCAAAAGTAATGAACCTCAAATACAAAATTCCATCTGAAAGTTATTATACTTATTAAAATATATCACAAATAAATGATTAATAAATTTCATAGTTTACCAAAACTTTGTTGAACATACAATGCGTGTATACTCAAACAGCATAAATTGAAAATGGCTTGATTGACAAGTAAATAAAATGCAAATATTTGATAGAAAGATTAACTAATTGCCACTATAGTCCTTTTTCCTCACTTCTTTATTAGAAATATTTCCGTTGTTAAACAGAGTTCGGCCAAAAACAAATATTTTGACATCTTTTTAAAATAATATACCCGCATTAATCGTCTTTGTTAACTGATCCGCATTGTTTGGACTGCAAACATCCAGCCATTAACACAAATTACTTTTTGGCTTAAGAGAACATTTCTGTCGGAAAACTCAACTTGATCAAAATTATTTTTTAAATAAAGTGAAGCGGACTATTTATTTATGAGTTAATTTTGCGTCTAATAGCTTAATACCAAGTTTAATGCCACTTTTTCTCTGAATTAAAACAAACCTGATCTCAGGTAATCTTTGTTTAAATTTACTGCCATGAATAGATATTACTAAAAAATCGCAAAAAAAAATTGTCGAATAAAAATTTGAGTTTTGAAATGTTTTTCTATAGTGAACGCTTACGTACTGTCTATTTATCCCCGACACAAATGTCCACTAAGCACGATAAAGCAAATATCATGATTTTAAACCAGTATTTCTCAAACTGTGGGGTGCGCCCCCGAGAGGGGCGTGAGAAGCTTAGTAGGGGGCACAAGCGTCTCGAAAAGTCGAAAATAAAAGATATAAAATAATTGTTAATTTGCTGATAATAAGCACACACAAAACAAAATGGCATTTTGACATATTAAAAAATAAAATTCATATTTACAGTGACATGCTTATCTTATAAGTGTATCAGTAGTGCAAAATGCATTTTATAATTAATTTATCAATACTAAATTAAAAACAAATTTGATAATTACTAGTGACCTCATGGACTTGTCATATACAAATTTTTTTATTACTTTGTCTTGATAATTTGTACGGTTTATAATTAAAGTCGTATTGTAAGCTTTAGCGTCTATTATTGAATTCAATACACTGTTATTGTATAGGGGGAAAGTTGAGATAAAAATTATGATTGAAAGTGGGGTCGCAGATATTTAAAGATTAAGAAACACTACTTGAAACTTTTTCTAGATGGTGAGGCTTACATCTGAGATGGAATCCTTCTTTCAACATTCCTACCAGGACAGTGTAATGAGTTTGAATACCAATAGACTGAACGTACATCAATTCCTCTACACGAAAGTTCTTTAATAGAATCAGGGCTTGAACATACAGTTCAAGTGATACATCATCAACAACTGTGACAACAAGCTAAAATGAAATAGATGTCGAGTGTTGGTGTCAATTCATGTGGCAACCTTGTTATCTGACTGTAGATCAAAATTACATGATACAGTTGTTGCGTTAAGTGGATGATTTCTGAGACAAAGGTCTAGAGTAACAGCTTCTACACTCCTCGCTCTCACACTCCTAAGAAATAATGCACGTTGCGTCATGCAAATTTCAGGAGCGATAGTAGTGAGATGGATATGCAAATGATTGAATTTGCGCTCGTATTTGATCACGTGGTACTCATATTCGGGGTATAAAGCCCCTCCCCCTTCCTCAAAAGCAGCATCTGAGGTTTTGCGTAGTATTCACGACTTTCGAAGAATCGTAGAAAATGCCTCTGAGACGTCTACGAGCTTAATACCATCGCTTAACGACCGGGGAACGTGACCGTATTATCGAACCATATGACTTGGGTTTGTCGCTGCGTACAATAGCAATTCGTGATGGGCACAACGTATCGTCTAACATTGCGTCTTGCGATTGATTCAGGAAGGTCCACATGCATGCCGAAAAGAAAGTGGTGCACGTTAGAGTGCACAGACTGGAGAATGTGCCAGTTGATTATTCGAGACCCTTTCTTCACGGCATGTGACATCCGAAGCCGGTTGCCTCTAGGAACAGATGGATCTGTGTCTACCCAAGCCATACGCAACAAATTGCATGAAGTACAGCTACGTGCACAAGTACCAGCAACAGGAGTACAGTTGACCGCACAATGTAGGGTTAGACGCCTGGCGCGGTGTCATCATCATCGTACCTTGACCATCAAATGGCATCGAATATTGTTTACGGATGATTCTCGTTTCTGTCTGTAAAGGAATGACGGCCATCGACGAGTATAGCAGCGAAACGGAAAACACTACAAACCTAATCAGTGGCAATCATCACGGGGGAGGGGAGGCAGGATTCTAGAGGGTCCAAACCCTGACTTATACCAAGTATACAATCCTTTGTAAGATCCGGCTTGGTGCCAAAAACCTGACTTCGCAGAAGGACCCTAATATTCTGCATTACGCCACTGGAACCAATCTATTTTGCCTAGCGTCAAACCAGTCCAACATCGGGTGTCATGATTTGGGGTAGCAAAATGTTTGATCAAATGGTGCCTCTGGTACTCACTTCCCTTTGACAGCAGACCTCTACGTCACACAAGTTGTGGAGCCTGTTGTTGTTCCGCCCTTTTTGCAGGGCGCACCCATCACGGTATTCTAGCAAGACAATCTAGACAGCATCTCTCACGGCGAACGCTTTAGAGCCTGACTGGATTTGCCACCCTTCCCTGGCTGGCAAACTCTCCAGATCTGAATCCCATCGAACACCTGTGGGATCTCACTGGATGTGACATGAACCGGAGGACCACTAGCACAATCCGTGGATGATCTGCTCTCAACAGTGGATGTGGCTTGGTAACTGTTAACTTAGGTAACCATTAAGGGACTAACTGATAGAATGTCTCGCCGGATTGAGGCCTGTACAGCTGCCCCTGAGATGGTCGCATTATAATCATTATAAAATTGGTTTATAATTTTATTTTTCGTTGTTTTATTATCGTTTGCATTTTCACCTCACCACTATCGCTCCTGAAATTTACATGACACTATGTGCATTATTTTTTGGTGTTGCAATTTTACTTTTAAGGAAAGCTTTATTCAACAAAACATGGTCTGGAGGAACAAGGACTAGAACTGGGGTAAATTGATAAATTTATGAAAAATTTCAAAAATATCTTGTTTTTTCATACGATGAAAACCAACAAAACCGGAACTTTTAAAAAGAAAGAAATGCTATTGAATAGTTATTAGTAATTTAAATATGCTATTAAATTTTTTTCGTTATTAGCCAACAAAAAAGAGACTTTTGTTTTACCTCTAATAATTGTTGTGCCTTACAATTTTTCAAATTAAACTAGTACGATATGTATTAATGCCTATGTGAAAATTTATATCTGTATGTGGCCCCATTGTTCAATCAATATAATACAATAGAATATTATTTTATGAATATAACAACAATAATACATTATACTTAAAAAAGATTGCGATTGAGGGGGTTAAGCATTATTTCAAGATGACAATCTTCCTTTTTCTTTTGCTTATATTACAAGAGGGAATTAAGAGGAGAAAATACAATCGAAAATGTTTTTGTAAAAACTAAAAATAATTTCTAAAAATACAAAATCCCCATGATATTATAGCATAAGACAGTAATCTGCTTACTCAGAAGTATGTAAGAAATTTTACAAAGGTAAAATGATTTTAAAATGTAATCATTATTAACCTGAAGTAGTAACAATAATTTACCAATTTACCTGTAAAAATCTATAAGCAATGAAGCAAAGCTACAGGAAAGTATTTAAAGATAAATTTGTTCAAAAAACATTTTAAAAAAAAGAAAAACCACTGTAAATTGTACACAAAATTATGAAAACTATATATGAATTAAGAAAATTTTTAGAAAAAAAGAGAAAGATATAATTTTAAAATAAAACTTTATAATTTTGAAATGCACCCAATAAGTTAACTGATAGTGCCATCTATTT
Organism: Trichonephila inaurata madagascariensis; assembly: GCA_019973955.1. Classification (NCBI taxonomy): domain Eukaryota; kingdom Metazoa; phylum Arthropoda; class Arachnida; order Araneae; family Nephilidae; genus Trichonephila; species Trichonephila inaurata. The sequence goes on from BMAV01000682.1 coordinate 285,853, forward strand.
AGAAATAAAATAACTAATAAAAAAAGGATCGATCAAAGAGTATATATATAGTATAACTATAAAATATATATAAGAAATCTTTAACCAAGATATACGCATATGACTACAGCTATCCATAGAACATAAAAATTTGGTTTTTTCAATTCCTACTATTAGCTCGCACTGTCTATATATTTGTTTATTTATTTATCTTGGTGGAATTTTCAATCGTTCATAAAATACATTTTAAAGCACTGAATTGAACTGAAATTTTATATACAGGATCATTTTGGATGACAATACAATAATTTAATTATAATTAATAAAAATTAATTGATTAAAACTAATTATTCAAAGAATTACAAATACATCCACGTTGGCGACTTAGTGACACTTTCGGCGACTTGTATCAAAACTTGAAAAGGTTTTTTTCTCACGTGTTAAAGCATTCAGTTGAACTGAAATTAAAAGGACAATACCATACTTTAATGATAATGAATAAAAATGAATTACCACTTAATGTTGTGATTCTGTCCTATGTATATACATATTTATATTAATTGTAACTATTTAATAAAAAGTAGCTAAAATAAAATTTTTCGTTGTTGATCTAAGAAGGAATTGACTTAAAAACTATTTTTTTATATTACTTGTTTTCTATTATACCTGTGATTATAAGCTTTTTTTATTTTGTGGTTGTTTCTACTTCCGTTTATAAGAAATCGACATCTCTTATAAGGGGTTTTTGAAATCTAACAACTCAAATTTAACGTTAGTTAATTATTTCTTTCGATAGAATATTTTTCCATTTACTTATTCAGGTATAATTTTAATTGACTGCATATTATTTTATTCTAAAACCTTTAATTTTTATAAATCATTACTCATCATTGTAATTAGCATAATCATCTTTACTAGTATAATCATTTAATGCATACAACCGGAAAGTTTTTTTTAAAAAAGACCTTCATAAAGGGATCTTAAACGTGAGATTAGAAGTATGGTAATAATTTATTTGAGATAATCTCTATGTCTGATTTAGAATTAATGCCATACTGGAAGCTATGCGAGGACTATTCACAACGGATTTCATATTTTTGAACCAACGCAGCATTTAAGTGTTCCCAAATTTTAATTTCTAACTATTTTATACCGGCTAAGCTCATGACGGTCACGTAATAAAACCAATCACGTTTTTTCACCTGTTGAATTCAAAGTTTGTATTAGAGTTGTTGTATTTGTAAAATCCATATATACAGTTCTAGATATAATAACTGAGTAAAGATGTCCAAGTAGTAAATTCTTCAAAAAGATCTGAAAAAAATATTCTTTTTTTACTTATATAATACGGATACTTATAAACTAACTGCAATTTGTTTGTCTTTGTGCGTTATAACTTTTAACAAATACCGTAAAATCCGGCATTCAACGCGCACCTATACTTTAAAGTTGCATTTTTTAATTTTAAAGTGTATTCGCTGTATAACGTGCACCCAACTTTTTACAAAGGAACCTCTAATATACGTTATCAAGGCCCTTATGTTTTAAAGCCATTTATTCGATGTATTATCTCAGGATTTTGAGTGGCCGCGATAGCCGAGTGGCATGGGTATCGGATCGCGGCTTGCCTTGTCACGAGTTCGAGCCCCGTACCACCAAAGACCCGCCGTGTGGGCAGCGATGCTCGTTAAATCTGTCGTGAGCTGAAACGTCCTACGTTGGTGTGGTAGTTAGGAGAGGGAGTGCCAGTTCAGGTGTCGTCCACGTCACTTGACCATGGTTCAAAATTACGTAGTCCGTCGCCAAAGCACTCGTGTAGCTGAACAGTGCGACGTTAATATTCAATCAATCAACCCAGGATTTTGAAAAAATAATATATTTCCAAAAAAAAACAACCCTGTAAAAGTTCATAAGATATGACATTCTTTTTAAATAAATAGTATTCCGATCTTTTTTTGTGGAAGCCTAAGTTTATTTTATGCAGATCTCTTATTTTGATTTTTGAAGCTATCATTTTTATACCAGATATATAACGCACACCCGTAAATTTCGATCTTATTTTTTGTGTTAAAAGTTCGCCAGATTTTACGATATGTACTTTTTAAAAAGATAGTTTATGTAAAAAGCAAAAGTTGGCAACACAGGGTGGTCCATGAACTGATTGTATTCATCACGTCCCATGAATTTAGCTCGTTATAATCCAGCATTTGTTCTAAAAGACACTTCGCCTAAATTTTTGATAAAATTACGTCATATGTAGTTATTAATACAATAATATTTTATTTTATTAAAAACATAGCATTGGAACAAATTATAAATAATTTAACAACCTCTCGTAAATAGTCCTATTCCATTATAAAAAAACCAACTTTTTACAAAATCTAGGTTAGTGCTGTAGAATAGAAAAATAAAATGAGATATATAACTTCTCTTTACATTATAGGAAAGTTGCCAGAATTTTTTTACGAACCGTTCTTTTGTTTAGAATTTTAAAGACAAACAGTCAAAGACCTGAACGAGGAAGTGAACCTTTTTGTTCTATTTTTTACAATTTTGAACCCAAAACCGAATTTTATTGGCAAGAATTCCCTGTTTTCAGTTATAAAATTCATTTGTATATTTTATACATTTCCTTCGCTTGCTTCTCACGCTATTTCCGTGATAGGATGGGTCTAGCATTTTTCACGTAGTCATTCATTTTCAAAATAAAACATTTTTTCCTGTATAAGAAATATAGTGAGAAAAACAGAAAAGAGGTAAATTAAATGTCAGTGTTTCATTGAATAATTGATTAGGTTTATTTGGTATACTAAACAAAGAGAGAGCAAAAGCTATTATATCCCATTCTATTTTAATCTTTTATTTTCAAAACAACCATAAAATACAACAGATTTTTTTTTTTTTTAATTTTTTGAAAACAATCGAATTTGTAGCGAAATATTTTCAGAATTTAGTTTTGTTCCGAAATAATGTTAATTTAACATAGATGGATTTTTTTTCTATTTATTATTTATACAGGGTGATTCTCTACCAGACCGAAAAGCTGGTAAGATGTGTAGGTTTACAACAGATTTTTTTTTTTAATTTTTTTAAAAAAATCGAATTTTTAGTGAAAAATTTTCAGAATTTTGTTTCGTTCCGAAATAATGTTAATTTACCATAGATGGATTTTTTTTTTCTGTTTATTATTTATACATGGCGATTCGCTACCAGACCGAAATGCTGGTAAGATGTGTAGGGGGTATACCGACGACTCAGAATCACATAGAAATGCAGGGCCTCAAATGCCGCAGTTACGAGCTATGGTGCAAAGAAGCATAGATAAAGAACAGAAACAGCAGCACATTAATGGGACAAAAAAAAACATTTTATTGAAAGCTTGTACTACAACAAGAGCTTGAAATTGTGGTCAGAAATCGTCTGGTAGGCTTGACAGCGATGCTACATGGAATTCCTTACGTTCTGGAAGATTCCTGGAATGTCTCGTATCCTCTCGGCAGCTACAGATATTCGAGCGTTTCCTTCAACTGAACATCTGTACACCAAACTCTTTATGTGAACCTAGAAGAAGTTCATACACTTGTTGTAGTCCAACAATAAAATGTTTACTGTCTCATAAATACATATATTGATGTTTTTGTTCTTTTTTTTCTGATTCTTTGCATCCTCGCTCGTAACTGCACCATTTACACCCCTGCATTCCTATGCGATTCTGAGTCGTCTATGTACCCCTTACACACCTTACCAGATTGTCTGTCTAGCAGCAAATCACCCTATATATATCATACTTTATATCTACTCTAAGGCAATTAACAATGGTAGCCGAGTTGTGATTGTTTCGACCTTATTACTGGCGTTGTTTCTGTCGAGTCGTGGCTGGCGTGGTGTGGTGTGATGTGGTAATTTAGAAAGGGAGTGCCAGCTCAACTGTGTTCAAAATTATGAGACCCGTTACCAATATTTCTCGTGTTTTTTTCATTACGACGTTAATAAACACTCATTCATCCACTTTGTATTGTCGTGGCTTCGAGTCTCGATGGCACAAAAGACTCATCGTACAGTGGAGCTGATGCACGTTAAATTTATTGAGCCTCAAAGTCCTCACGTTGGCTTGGTGTGAAAGTTTAAAGAGTAGAGTGTCAGAGTTTAGGAATCATTAACTTGTATTCAAAATTGCCAGATACGTCTCCAGCACTCCTTGTGTTGCTTCTAAAATCAATGTTAATAAATATTCAATCAATTAATTGAACTCTTAAGCGTGCTTGAAAGAAGCCGTGTCACGAAAACGTATGTCAATCGATGATGTCGTATGGTGAAATATGTCGTCATTTAAAATCCTGATTTGATTTGATATATAGCCCCTGGTAGCCTACGTATGTGTATTAACACACACACACATAGGTTAGCAAAGACCATGATGTGAGTGAGTGAGTGTTTATTAACGTTGTTCAATGAAGCAATACAAGTGTTATTGACGAAATGACCCAGGTGTTGGCAACCTATGGCACCCGGTACAACTCTCAGTGGCACTCTGCACTACTTTACAAATTTGTCAATTTTTGAGTGGAAGGAAGTTGAAAAATTTGTGATGTACCTTATTTGACAAACATCTTTAGAATGATGGACGTTTAAGGAATTACGAAAAAACCTGAAAGATAGCTCTAAAGATAAAAAATTTACAACTATTTTGTAATTTATTGAATGTCATTGCTGGAAAATTGTTGGAGAACTCTGCTTTCCATTTTTGGTTCTACATATCTAAGTAAAAAAATCTTTCCATATGTGAAAAATATATTTCGAGTCCGCAAAGAAGTTATTTAACAACTGAATGCTCAGAATCGTGTCAAAAATTGAGTCACACATTATATCCTTAATTTTGCGAAATGAAAGAAGAACGGTGCAAGCATTAGGGTCGCATTAAAATTTTTATTTACATATCTGTTTAGTTTACTATAATGAAGGGAGATACATTTATGCTGTCTATTTCTTATTTAATAAAAATGTGTAAAAATACATAATATATTTTCCAGATTTAATTTTTTTTATTTTTGTTGAAGAAATAGTTATATTTTATGCTTGTTTTTATTTTTAAGTTAAGAAATATCTTTAAATGATGTGAATTCAATGTATGATAAAACTGTAAAAATATCTATATTACTGACCTCTAACTCTGCATGCATTGTAGCAGAAATTGAAATGTTTCAAAAATGTCCTGTGTGGCACGCTGAATCATATGGGTAGATTGGTTTGGCGAGCCGCAGCTAAAAGGTTGCCGACCCCCTGGTTTAGAGCTACAGTCCAGTCCGTTATGGAGGGCTACTAGCAACGGACCTCGTAATTTTGAACCACGGTCGAATGACAAGGACGACACCGGAGCTCTCACCTCTCTCTTCCAATTTCCACTCCCTGCCAAAGTGAAGACGTTCAGACACGACAGATTTAGAGTGCACCAGCTTTTCTACACGGTAGGTCTTCAATGGCACTAGGATTTGAACTCGTGACCATCACCACAAGGCTATTGCAGGCACTCAAATATGGGCGAAATACTCATTGTGTTGAATTATGGGGGATGCTTCATATGAAATAAAAACGAACCTTAAAGTTTTCTCGAGGTATGGAATGTAAGTTAATTCAATGAAGATGTCATCCTCGTCTCTAAATTGAGATTCACTCCTACGATTAAATTAATAGCCCTCTTGTAGCTATACAAATTTTTGTTCAAAACAAATTGTGATTAACAAACATTTTAGAATCATAAATTAGAGGTTTTTAAAGTATAGTTAAGGTATTAAAATATATATTTACCTCATTCAACATCGATTTGTAATAAATTCACTGTACTCTTTTTTTTTTCTTTAAAAAAAATCATGAACTAATTTCCTTATTCCTACACATTGATTCAAAATGAAAACAACTCCCAGATGTCCTTGTGGTTCTGCTATAGAGTCGAACCACTACGCCTTCACATATCCGTTTGCATCAAATTATTATTCAACTATCTGTTATAAGTAATAAAATATTATAGATTAAAATGCATTAAGTGTTAAAAGGGTCATCATCATAGTCACACACAAATATATGTTTGTGAAAAATGAGTGAAATTTACTATATCATTAACCAGTTAAATTATTTAAAAAATGTTCTTAACAAATAACATCTAAAGTTGAAGTAATTAGTTTGTTACTCTAGTTTTTTAGACGTGTTTATGTCCATTCGCTAGAAAATTGTCCACGGGGATATGATTCAATCACGCGAAGATTTGAAAGTTGAAAAGTCACCGAAATTGACCATCTGCCAATAAAACTAAACAATTTTCAACACTTAATTAACTTCTTAGAAGTTGCATTTAGATATGTAGAGTGGACTGAGTGTGTGGATATTAAAGTCGTGCTATTCACCTACTCGAGGGTTTTCGGCGAAGAACTTCGTAATTTTGATCCACGGTCAAGTGACGAGGACGATACCTGAGCAGGCACCCTATAAACTCTCTTAACTGTCACACCATGTCAACGGAAGGGTGGCCGCGATAGCCTAGTGGTCAAGATAACGGATTCGTGGCCAGCGTATCATGAGTTCGAATCTGGCACCGCTGAAGACCCGCCGTGCAGAGGTTAAATATATTGAGGCTCAAACGTCATTTCGTTGGTGTGGAAGTTAGGAGAGCGGGTGCCAGCTAAGGTGTCATCCACGTCACTTGACAATAGTTCAAAACGTAGTGGTTATGATCCCGAACTCATGGTCAACGTATCATGAGTTTGACCCTTTGTGTCGCTGAAGATCCTCTTTGTAGAGGAGCTAATACATGTTAAATCTGTCGAGGCTAAAAGTGCTCCCGTTAGCGGGTGTAGTAGTTTGGAGAGTGGGTTGCCAGCTCAGGTATTGTCCTCATCACTTAATCGAGGCTCAAAATTAAGAGGTCCGTCGCCAATAGCCTTCGCGTTGTCTTATAGCGGGACGTTTATAAACACTTGCTCATGCCATTAAAACTAAACAATTTCTTAAGAAATTTCTTACAAATTAAATTTATGCATAAAGAAATGGTGTATAATCTATGTACGTTAAATTAAATAATAATGATTTTCATGGTTAAAACTCCTTTTAAAATTAGATTTAATCTTCAAAGAAAAACCAATACATAATTCGGGATATCAAATCATTTAAATAATAATAATTTAATTATATAGAACTGCATACCGTAAAATCCGGCGTATAACGCGTACTTTTAACACAAAAAATAAATAAATAAATAAATAAAATCGAAACTTAAGGGTGCGCGTTATACGCCGGGTATAAAAACGATAGCTACAAAAATAAAAAGAAATGAGCATAATTTTTTTTATTTCTACGTGTATCGAAATACTGTGTATTTCAAAGAAATGACATGCCTTTGAATTAAAAGATTTGTAACTCTAGAAGTATATTATATTTTTTACAAAAATCTGGGATAATACCTCGAATAAATGACTTCAAAACACAAGGGGTTCTCAGGGGTGTTAAATTTTTCTAGAGGTCCGAAAATATAAACAATTTTCAAACAGGTATAATTCATTTAAAATTAAATTTAATGATTCGAATCTTTTACACATTATTTATAAAAGAATGGGGCTTCAGAAAAGTATAAAATGTTTAAAATATAATCATAATTTTAAAAATCATAAGCATATGAAAATTCCATGATAAATATTAAGTATTTTTTTCGTTGCGCACGCTATTTTCTAAAATAGTAGCTTTAATTATACTAGCTATAAGTTGAATAATAAAGTTAAATGTATTCTCATTACACTGTAGCTATTTTTTATAAATAGAATAACTTACGTATTTTAATAAATAAAAAAAATACATTTTTTAAAAATATTTAAAAAATTGCAATATTTTACAAAAACTTTGAAATACAAAAGATATATAATACTAAAACTAGGTAGGGTTTAAAAAGTATGATGCATTTTATAATTCTACAATGTTTTATATACATCAGATGTGCTACTATTTTAGAAAATAGCGCGTGCGCAACACAAAAAATACTTATTTATCATAGAATTTTCATATGCTTATGATTTTTAAAATTATGATTATATTTTAAACATTTTATACTTTTCTGAAGCCCCATTCTTTTATAAATAATGTGTAAAAGATTCGAATCATTTAATTTAAATTTAAAAGAATTATACATGTTTGAAAATTGTTTATATTTTCAGACCTCTAGAAAAATTTAACACCCCTGAGACCCCATAAGAGCGATGTATACTAATATTTCAGATTTCTTCGTAAAAAGGGGGTGCGCGTTATACGCCGGATTTTACGGTAATAGTTCGGCGAAAGAAACAGCACGACAAATCCATAAAGAATTGCACCTTATAACTGTAAACGCTCAATCAACACTACCCAATGAAGCAAACAGAAATTAACAATACCCGTATACATCATACAATTAGTGACATGCTCCGATTCGCATCCTCAATTTTATCTTACGTTTCCGGAACACTAAAAAAAATAACAAAACAAACCAGTCATTTTTTTCAAACTACCCTATCTCCCTTTTTTTTTTTTGTAAACCTTTAAAACTTTTACATTGCCCCTTCCGCTGAGCAGTATTTCCGAGTAAAAGAAATTGAAAATACCGCTGTTTATTTTAACCGATATCCTATGCCCACGCCTGAATCTATATCTGACAGGCGTCCGCTATCGCGAATTAGAAGCCCTCCGCGCAGTGAATGATGTAACGCTATTTGCCAGGAACAACTAACTATTCACATTGGCGTGCGTTCACTGACTCAATCTTTTTGACTTCTTTGAACGGCGGGAGAATCACTCATTTTTATTCTCTTGCATCTGTGATTTTCACCGCTCACTGCTTTTTTCCGGCGGTCAGTTGTTCAGTTTCCTGTAGGAGAGAGTGAGTACCTGTGTGTGTGAAGTTTTTCTGGGATTCATGAGTTCGTAGTTGTGAAGAAGGATTTCGAAGGGGGTGCTAAGATGAAGAAGATTAAGTCGACGATTAAAAAAAAGGAACCTGATAATGAAGCTAAGGTGAAAAAGATTAAATCAACGATTAAGAAAAAAAGCGACAAAAATGTGAGTATTCGTTGTTTTTGTTTGTATGATGTGTCTAACAATAGTAATGAAATGTTTTTTTTTATTGGATATAGGGAAATTTTGTGCAAAAATGGTTTGCCTTGAATTTATTTACAATAGATTTAAATAAATTGTATTCATGGGACGCTTTTCGCAAAAATCATTTAATATGAAATAGGCTACGACAACATTGAATTTATTGAAGTAATATCGAAACAAATAGTAAATTGATAAATTTTTTTGTCCTGAAAATATCATTATAATGGAACAATCTGTCTTTTATATATGCCCTTTATTTTGATTATATAGTGTATTATAAAATTATATATACAAACCAAGTTCTATTTTTTTTAAATTTTACTTGTTTTAAATGTTTTAATTTAAAATTGAATCATATAATATAATTTTAATGCATGAAGGAACTCTATATTTATTTGTATTACCTTTATATAAATGTCTTAAGAAATATTGCATTTTATACGATCTAACGAATTTTTTTAGAATGTTTTAATTTAACAGAAATTTGTTTGAAAAATCTTTAACGTTATATAGTTACAAATATATATATTTTTTTCAATTTAATATTACGAAATTTGTAAAACAATGTTTGAATTACAGAAGTTTTTTTTATTGATTGATAAATTTTCAATTAAAAACCTTAAATTATTAAAACCAAAAAGGTTTTTGTGAATATTCATACTTGCGATCCAACTAGTTATTTGATAGAAACTTTCAATGTCAAAATATTTAGCTATTAAGAGCCACAAGAGCCTGTTTCAAATTATTTCTTAAGTTTTAAGTTGAGAAATAGTTGATTTCTTTTTATGATTTATCTGATAATTATTTTTCTAGCATTAATTATATGTAAATATTTTGTTCTCTTGACTTTCTAAATGAGTCACAATATGATAAGTAATATCATAAAAAAAAACTCTAGTTTTCAAATAAATCCTTATCTTAATAGTAATTTAATCTAAGCTCTTTTACAATACTGCTTTGTTCCTTTTTGCTTGTCACAAATTTTTATCTTGTCAAAGGATAAAAATTTTTGTACAAGATCATAAATTTTATTCTGTCAAATACCTAGCTTTGTGCTCGGGTTAAAAACTTAACATTATTAAAATCGATCGTAAATTAAATAAACAGTTAAATTTTTAATAATTAATAAAATATAGATTAAATTAGGAAAAAATTATGAATGACTAAAATGTATGTAAATTAAAACACTTAGATTTAATAGAATGCAATTAATTAGCAGTGAAAAACTCAAATGCAGTTAGCAATGAAAAAACTTCACGGAATTTGTTAAAAATGTGCAATTCCGAATATATTTAGCTCTTCCACAAATTTAATGTTATGTCAAGATTTTATAATATATACTGGTTCTTTTTTGAGAATTAAGGTCATTACTGGTAAAAGCAGGCACGAACCGGAGGCATAAAAAATATTATACTTTATTAATTAGAGGATATCACGAAATACGTTTAAACCTGCATTGGCCCATCAAAAAAAATTAAGAGTAAACCTGTAATTCGTGAAAACAAGGTTTTAAAAATATTAATTCACTTAACCTGGGGAAAAAATTTGGATTTAAAATATTAAACAATGTTCATGCAAAAACTAAATATTTGTATCCATTAGGGGATAATAAAATCTAGAAATCGTTTTATGAAAATTATCACATCTAGTTAGAATATTCTTTAAGGATAATTTACGCAAACAGAATTATTAGACAATTTAGGTAAACGAAATTGTTAAACTCCCACCAGATTTACTTTACGATGTATTCGGGATAAGTAACCCGTCATTTGAATTTTTAGGTGTAACACTAAACATCTGTGAGATAGTAATTCTGACATTTTGAGTCAGTCTATTTTTTTGCAGTTTTTCTAATCCATTTAGTTTTAAGAGGTGTGATAAATAAAACAGGAGACGAGGCTGTTTAATGTGATCATTTTTATATCAGCCATTACGTGTTTAAGTCAATTGTTCTGTATTTCTGTATTTTATCGTTTGGCAATTTTGTTTAATCCGCTCTTTCAACAATGTTTTTTAAAAGTAAAAGAATGTGTTTATTAAATATGCTTATTATATGCGAGGAAAGTTTCAACTATGTTATGATTAAATTTAGTTTTTTTTTCCCCGTGAGGATTTTGGGGGCCGCGGTACCCGAGTGAAAGTTAAGATAGTCTCTTTTAATATATGGGTTGTACTAAATTAAATCATTGAGTTTTAATATTTGTTAAATGTGTTTAACATTTTAATTGTCTTATATTCATAAATTACGTATAATAGTAAGTAAACGAAATAAATAAAAATAAGGATCTCTATGGATCCCATTTTCTAGCCGTCTCAAATTTTGGAAAAAGGAATATTTATCTTATAGAATTTCTATAACTTCCTTTTAGAAATTCGGACTATTGGGACTAAAAGGTTTGTATTGACTTATAATTTTCATCCAGTTTTAGAAATAATTTACTTACTAAAGATATGAAAATCTATACGCAAATAATCACTAGAGAAATAAAAGTTCAAATCTGATAAAATTATGAACATATTCCAAACTTAAATTAAAATTATTACATTTGATTCTCTCTCTAAAAAAGATTTATTAAATCATAACTTTGAGAATAAGTAATTTTAAAAATATTGTTCTATGTGTGGAGTTAAAGTTTTATTTATTTTTACATTGAGTATTTTAAAATAAGAAACATCAGTACCATAGTTTTAAAAAATTCACAAAACTAGTTAAAATTTTATTTAAAATGAAAAAATAGCTAATAATTAAACATAACTGCGTTGCGTTTAATTTGAGAATCTTCATTTCACAAATAACGCTCTGCACACATAATCGAAATTATTTCATACAGAAAGAAATTATGTAAAAAGTCGAAGGAAAAGTTATTTCAAAAGTTTATTTTGTGAAACTAATAAATCAGTAATAAAACAACCTCTCAATTCAGGATCTAAAAATTTGAAGGCGTATCTCATATTTATAATGACATGTTCCAAGGATAACTACAACCAGTTAATATTGCTAACCACTCAACTTTTTCTTTATCTTCAAAATTTTTTTTAATCTATCACTGAAAATGTTTAATTAGAAATATACACTTTTGACATCCAAAATCAGTTTTAAAAAAAACTAAATTCTAAGTATCTAGTAGCAGCTCTTTGCCATATATTTAATTATAAAAAATGTCAAGTTATATAAAATAGTTTCAGAACAAAGTTGCAACCATTTAAAATAAAAATTATACTTCTCCTAAAAGGGAAATTTAAAACTGTTTTAATTTGATTGAATTCGTTTAAAATCGGTATGTTATATTATCGTTCAATGTCATAAATTTTAAATCTTTGAATTATAGAAGGTAAATAAAGAATTAAATATTCTAATATCAAAATTTTTATTCGTAATTAACTGCATGAAATCTGAAAAATCTTTCTCTTTATGATTACAAGTCCTGTATCTGATTCCATATTTTGAAAATCCATTAAAAACACTTAAAACCAATCCTTTTTTGATTTTAAAAAAATTAACCACAATTGCTGCATGCTTTGAAGATTAGTGCCATCATGTGACCCATATTTTCCTTTGTCGTGCATGCGATTTCTTTTACTGTGGTTTTGCTTTCCAGCTAAACTCTCCGATGAGTCACGAAACAAAATTGCCAGATCTCTGGACACTTTCTATGATGACCTTTATTCTAAGAGTAATGAGATTTCTATAGAGACATGAAAAATATCAAATGCTCCCGTGTGAATTGATGGTTTTTGTCTTCGGCCAATGTTGTGGAATATATATATATATATTTTACACACACATACATCTACCCAGCAAAGTTTCCCTTTGAGTATATGCAGGTAAACGGTAAAGTGAAAGGCAATATTACTTCTAAATGTTAATTTTAAATAAGTTTCGAAGTGAGTAACACTGAAAATAAAAAGAAATTGAACGCTGTCAGATTATTTTCATAATTAAGACAAATCCAATTAAGTTTTTTTTAATCATTCAAAATTTAATTACTTTATACACTTTATTAAATGTTTATTGGGAGATGGTACAAATTTTGTCGGCTAGTAAAAAAATAACTCATGTTTTTACTAATTTTTTTTTTCAGAATACAATTAAATTAACACAAACGATTAAAAAGTTACGTTTCCGAACAATTTTATCGAATAACATATGTTCCATATAATACATCGCTTAACTTTTTATATTATCGAATATCACTGAAACTATTTCTGTAACTATATCGCTCTTTATGGCTTTTTGACGAAACAGTATTAATTATTCTAAAAATATAGTCTTCTGTTTTATTGCTGTGAAAAATAGAACAAGAGAATTAAAATAAAAAGAACTTGATTTAATTTTTCTATCGACCCACTTATTTTATTAATTTATTAAATGTTTTTAAGAAAGATTTTTCTAGCTATTGTTTGATTAGCCAGGCGAGAGAGAGACAATTTCATCAATGAATTCTTTTCGAAACGACTCGCAAAATTGTCCTCAACCCCTCCTCCAAAAAAACAAAAAACAATATTGAAATCCTTGCAGAAAAAGATTGGAAATATGGTTGCAGTTGTCAATATTTCATCTGCAGGTTTTAGCAACATTTAGCTATTAATTGCTCGATCCCTACTAACCTAAAATTACCTGTATTCACTTCAAGTCTGGGTTTTATTTATGTGTTTTGAGTCATTAAATAATTAAATCTCCTATATATTCTTTTTATAAAAATCAATTTTGAATATTTCCTTTTTAAGACAAAATATGGTAAGCATACTGATTTTTAACTAACAAAAACAAAATATTTTAAAATCTTTGTGCAGTTGATTCAAATATTCTAATTCAAACGAATGTATTTTTATTTTGTAAAGCGACAAGAAAAACGCTTAAATCCATTTTTATCAAGAATGAAAAATAATACCCTTGTTGCCACTGCTTCTTATTTTACATTTAAGTTGGAGAAGGGGGGGGGGCGCCTTCCACGCCTTTCATTTCAAATCCATTTCAATGTTCAGTTTTCATTTCAAAAAACTAAATTTCAATTTCTTAGTCTAAATTCTTTCGTAAATGATAAGATTGTCCAAAACACACACACAAAGTAATTGTTCAATTAATTACTTAAGACTTTAATCGAATTATCCATGTGTTTCTATTTAAATATGTTGGAAAATGTTAAAAATTATCTATTACAAAAAAAAATAATAATAAATAAATAAATTTAACAACGTTTTGTGGTAAAAATAACTTAATCTTCGTTTATACCATCAACATCAACAAAATCATGCGCTTTAGATGCATTTTTTCCATCTCTAGTACAGCAGTATCATTCCAAGTCGGATCGTTATCAACAATATTCCTTCCAGATCTTGCCTTCATGTGAATTCGTTATGGGAGTCTAATTCTTCTTCACTTCAATAAGAAACATTACTTTTCGTCAATTGTACCACCTCCATTGCTCCCGCTGGACCATTAGTAGAAATAAACCAAGCAATAAACTCACAAATTCAAATCTTAGGCCGTTGACATCGGCTTACGACCATCTGAAACTTTGGTGGTAATGGCCATAAAAATTGTTTGTATATTAAGTATGCGGTAATACAGATAACACCCGCAAGAAAATTCTTATATAATGTAACCTAAGAAGAAAACCGCATACATAATATGTATGATGTAAATCAGTGGTCCCCCACCCCCGGTTCGTGGACCAAATAGTACCGGGCAGCACAAGGAACATTAAATTATTTCCATTTTATTTACAGTGATGTATTCCTCTCGGGTTTGTGCGATTTTCCAAGGAAACTACTTTATATTCCGTGTTAAATTGCTTTACATTCACTTTTTGGTGTATCTGTCTTTTATTCTGATATTAAATTAAAGTTATTAAGTCAAAACAATCTAAAATATAAATCAACCCCCCCCCCCCCCCCCTACACCGTGTTTTGCGGTAAAATTATCAAACGTTGACCTGTCCGTGGCGATGAAAAGGTTTGGAAGCATTGATGTAAATAATTTGATACGTACATCTTTTTTGACTGTCTACATTCCCATAAAAAGCCAGGGCTGCGGTAGCCCAGTGGTTAAGGTATCGGACCATGGCAAGCACATGTCATGAGTTCGAGCCCAATACCACTGAAGACCCGCCGTGTAGGGCAGCGATGCACGTTAAATCTGTCGACAGCTGAAACGTCCTCCCGTTGGTGTGGTGTGGTAGTTAGGAGAGGGGGGTGCAGCTCAGGTGTCGTCCACGTCACTTGACCATGGTTCAAAATTACGTGGTCCGTCGCCAAAAGCCCTCGTGTAGCTGAACAGTGCGACGTTAATATTCACTCAAACTCAAACTCAAACTCATGAATGGTAAAAAAAACAACAACCCCACACCATTTTATATGAAAACAAAAATATTGTAATGTACGATTTGATACAACGCTATTATAGAGCACAACGTCGTGCGTTTTTGGATAAATGTATCTACACAGCCCTGTTATATTATGTATAAAAACTACACTTAAAAGGAAGAAGGATTGTGTTAGGAAAATGTTTAAATTTAAAAATGTGTAAATATGCACACTGACTATTATTATAATTGCATTCTCGCAAAATTTTGTCGCTGAAGACTTGTCAAGTGGAATTAGGGTTAAATTGGGGAGAGTTTCAGCTTGAAAATTCTTTCGTGGTGTGGAAATTAGTAGGGTGAGGTACGGAGGTCTTCATCACTTAAATGTATTTCGAAATGACGAGGTTCTGTATCGATAGTTTTCGTTTAGCTTTTAATGCAACACTAGCTGCATGGCCCGGCATTGCACGGGCTTTCTCTACTTTTAATAAATTTTCCCTTCCCTTTACAAAATCACCACTTCCATTATTCTTTTTCAAAGTGTCGTTATCGTCACTTGACAATGGTTAGAAATTTCTAGGTGCGTCGCCAAAAGCTCTCAAGTAGGTGAATAGTGCGACTTTAAAATTCACCCACTCACTTTGCAACGTTTTCGTTGCAATTTTATAAACCCCGGAATCGAAAATGTACCTTTTATAAAAATAGTTGTATATTGAAGAAAGGCAGAAAAGTATAAATTTACAAAATTCCACAACTGTATTAAATGTTGAATTAAAATTGTGAGCAGTTTTTGAAATGTTCAACACACGGGAGAAAAGTTTCATTCAATTACTTTTATAAATGAAGAAGTTATTAAGTGTTTGATTTTTAAATTTTGAGCATTTTTTAAAAATTAGTAAAAGAAAAGTTTTGGGCATTTTATTTTTTAAATCACTGACTCTAAAAGATCAAAGTATGAACTTTTTAAAAATCCATCTGGAAAATAATAATAGGAAAAAAAGAATTAACAAATTCCGATTTAAAATAAAAATTCACATCTTTTCTAGTGTTTTTTTAAAATTTCTAGGAAGTAATTCATAAAAAGTATTGTAATGTATTTCAAGGTAGAGGAATAAATCATATTCAGAGGTAATGTTGCCATCAAAATAATATTGAAATACTTAAATGGCCCTTTTTTGTGACATCCTTTAAGTATTCCTAAATTATGATTGACCTCTTTTATTTTTGACGTCTTGTTTTGCTTTTATCTTCAGCAGAATTAATCAAATAAGATTTTTTTATTGAAGACAGAAATCATAATTTTAGTTTTATTGGAACAGCTGGAAAAGTTTCACTTGTGAAATCCTGTCATAAACTCGAATCGAATAAAATTGCCAAGCCTAACTCGTTTACAATATTTATAAGTTTAATCTCATTAGGATTACATAAATTCAAATGTAGTTAGAATTTTTTTAAGTATCTGATTTTGCAAAAGCGTACAAACGCGAATACTTTTTTTTAATATTTAACGTCACTTAGATTAGAATACACGTATAAAGTTATTCTAAGAATATTATTACGAAAAAAAAAAATTTTTTTAATCCAATATTTTGTCAAAAAAAATGAGCATAGAATTATCTATTTTCAAACCATTCTCCTTTTATTAAAAATGCTACTATAGTACTAATATTTTGCCAGACGTCTGTACACAGTGCCGATTTAAGCTGATTTCGGGCCCTAGGCTCAAATGATCTACAGGCCCTCTTGGTTCTGGAGGATTGAAATTAATAACCAGAAAATGTGGTTAAGTCCAGCTTATCCGGGCCTCTAAGCGCCCATTGGATAAACCGGCACTGTCTGTACATAGCCTGAATTAAGATTTTTGAAATAAATGACTTAGAAGTAGATTTATCCATATTTTAATATATCAAAGAAATTTTAACATGAAAAATGCCAATCATTATTTCAATTAGTTGTAACTCTAAAAATGTGAATTTTTCAAACATCCTATTTCAAGCTCTGTTGAGAAGTATTAGCTGTATATAAGCAAACTATTGTTATTGTAGAAGCATTTTTCATAAAAGGAGAATGTTTTGAGAATAGGTAACTCTATGTACGCTTTATGCCAAAATAATGCATTTAAATAATTTGTTAATGTAATAATATTCTTAAAACATCTTTTAACGTGTATGCTAATGTAAATAACACTAAATACTAAAAAAAATATTCTTTTGTATGCTTTTGCAAATCCACGATTCCAACCGTAGTCGGATACCTTAAGAAATTAGATTTTTGTTGCGAAATAGCTCAATTTTAAATAATAAACGTAATATTTTTGGTATTTAATAACATTAAATCAATTTCGACACTTAAGATAATTTTACACAGAATATTTTTGCTGGATAAATGTAATAAAGTTTATTATTTTTTACTTCTAGTATTGGGAAAACAATAAATGTTTTAAAACGTTACACCTCATAAGTGGAAAAGGGTCAAAAAAAGGAGAAAAGTTGATTTCTATAAACTGTTCTAAAAAAGGGGTCGTGTCGGATTTTACGGTCTGTTCTAAAAATGAAAGCATGTGAAAAGAAAATACACAAATGGAAGGAAAACATCTCTTTTTTCCGAAGAGGGTTTTTCCTTCGCGTGTTTCTTTCAAACGCACAGAATACTCAATGTTCACCTGGAAATAACGTACACATGAAATTGGAAATTCGTATGTGCAGGTGGAATTAAACATACGCGGCTGGAATGAAATCTACGCCCTCTGAAAGAAAAAAAAACACTTTAATTGCTTATTAATTTTATTTGAATTGTAATTCTGTGTCACCTAAGACTGTACACAGCATCATAGTTACACGTTTGGATACGTTGATTTTATTGGACACATCTTGAAAGGCGATTTCTGTTATTGCAAATGTTTAGAATATGTAACGATTTACTACGTATTGTATGAAATAGAAGTATTAATCCTTAAATGCATGATTTTTTTTATGTGTAACATCTTTCCTCTCGGTTGCTGGATATTTGTTGGGAGTGATTTCGTGAAAAGGGACGGATGTGTGTAACAGGATGTGACGTAAGCGCGAGCTACTTGATTTGACCAATGAGAGTGTGCTTGGCTGTGTCTTTTCGCTACCCTCGTATGGGGGTCCAACTCTAGTAGTCATCAAGCACTCAAGCACTTGATTCTAAATCCGTTAGTCATGATATTGGGGGACATAAGGGCGGCAGAATGCATATTTGAAAATAGACAAACAGTGATTTCGGTGGTCGTATACATTTCTTCGAATCAAACGGTTAGAAAAAATTAAAGATTTCCTGC
>BMAV01000684.1:0-29504 GCA_019973955.1 Trichonephila inaurata madagascariensis
GGGATGTTGCTTACTAGACTGAAAAAATTTCATCCATAGATTTCAGTATGAGAAAAAAAACTCCATTAATCATTCTTTTATTAAAGAATTGGTGTGGCTCGTTACATAATGAATTCCAATTAAATATTCCAATTAAAAAGATTTAATTTATTTCATTGGTAATGTAGTCCAAAATGTAGACTCATTAGAATTTACTTTAAATCTTTTTCCTTTCGTTCTTTTTTAAATTTCCTTGTGAATTGTTTTTTTTAATTTAAGCTTTATACTTTTCCTTTTTAACTTTTTTTCTATATCCCTTTCTTCTTTTTTAGGATTTTTTTTTATTTTTCAATGTTATTTACTTATTTATTGTATCTTTTTAGTTTTATTTTAGAAGCCAGTATCAAGCTACAACCAATGGCTAAGAGCTTTTGTGATACTATAATTTAAAAAAATACGGTTCTCCTTCCATTAGAAATTAGTAATGAAGTTCAATATTATTTTCATTTAAAAAATTATAGCATAGTACATAAAACTTGTGTAATATAAACTTATTTGGTTACTAAGAATTGCCAGTAGGCAATACTATTTCTGTTTATAAGGAAGATCTACGATATTTAAATTTGTTTTCAAAGTTTAAGTAGGAGGAAAGAGCCGTGAGATATTTAAAGCTTGCTTTTCAGAAAGTTTTATATGAAAACATTTTTATGGCTTAAAATGTTTATACTTAACTACTGTACATATTGGACTTCAGAATAAGATGATATATCCCCAAATTTGAATTTTTTTGTAAACTCTGTCCACATATTCGAAAAAAAAAAGAAACTCAGGTCCTGTGGTGAAATATTCGAATTTCTAATATGTACGACGATGAGTCGGAAAATAAGTTTCCCCTGTCGACTGTGGCCAGAGTTGTGTATGAAAGTCAAAAAAAAAAAAAGAAAAAAGAATGAGACATTAAAGATAAGACAAATTTATTTTTCCACATACACAAATTACATACCTCTTGACACGCTTCAAAAAATCTTACAGGGAAAACTCAGGGGTTTGCATATGAAAGAAGCGTATACTCTTGCGTGGACTTTTTGGAGGTTTGAATCATTAATTCTACGCGGTACTGTGACACCCTTTCAAAATTGTACGGGGCGATTCGGAAAAAGCTGTCTGGGCTTCTCAAATCTGGAGTTCTATTGTTGGATGACAATTCTAGACCACACTCAGTGACGGCAACTCAAAACAATACTGCAACTCTTCGTTAGGAGGGGCAATCACTGCAATACCAGCCTTATAAAGGAATTTTTCCTTACACGCAGACTGAAGGGGAGAATAAATGTTGGTGAACAGCTCTTCCCGCGATAGCACGGAATTAGCTATTGGGACATCCTCCCACACCCACGCTTTCATGGGATTGAGTTCTTTTATTAATGTCATGTCCCGCGATGGAGGGGGACTCGGCAACTCGGTTTGAGATTCATTTGTTCAAGCATGTTCTCTGCTTGCTGCATTGAATACGTTCACGTACCACGGTCTAGTAGTAATCTCACATATTTTGAAAAGAGGGTTACAATATTGAAAACAAGTGCTAAGAAAAGGAAAAAATAGAATTCTAATGCATAATGGCCATATCTATGACACTGTGTGGACCGCAACACCTTAAAAATTTTAGACATACCCCGTTTCCGGAAAAGTCTATCCACCCCCGGCTTACACGGTTAAAAAGGAAATTGAAGGGATATCGTTTTGTGGATTCAGATTAGGTGATCGGAAATGCGACGAGGTAACTGAAGGACCTCACAAAAAATGGATTCCAGGAGCGTTTTGAACAGTTATACGAACGCTGGACTAAGTGTGTGGATGCAGGAGGGCAATACTTTAGGCCAAAAAGATTAAATTATTGTTCCATTTTTTTTTTTAATAATTTGTAATTTACGTATTCCAGGAACTTTTTGACTCTACCTTGTATTATAGCTCTCAATCGATTAAGAATATTGGGCACAGTTCTACTAAATAAAAAAAGACTAATAATCGTGAAAGAAGTTTACAGATATAATCGTCATATAATAATGCATCAAATATGATTAATGTTAAATTATTGAGTTAGTGAAAGAGATTTGAAAATAACTTGAAAATATGGCATGTGATATCATACTCATTCTCATGCGCATGGGTTTAATATATATTCAGAGAAATTTAAAAGTGATATTCGAACAAAATGTCAATATCGTAACTTCTAAGACTCTTTTTTTTGCAGTCAGTAGGATATTTTAGAGAAATGTTTAACTTTGAAAATATCACATTCTAAAAATAAAATGAAGAAATAATTCAAAATCGTTGCTTTTAAACACTTTTATGTAATGTGTGTGTGAACAAAGATATTTATCTAAAATTAGCAAATTTAAATCTATATGTATAAATTTATTTTAGTCATTTATACTTTTATTTTTTATTGCCATTATCTCTTATTTAGTAAATTCCTCAAATGACACTTACCTTTAAGCCTTTTCAAAATGTTTACTTTCCAATGACAATGATATTAATTCATTTTCAAAGTATTAACTCCAAGCTTGGTTCGTTTATGAATTAGCACACTTTATAAAGTATTCACTGCACCCTGTTTGACACCTACGAAGTATAATCCTCTACTTTAACTAAAAAGAGAAATTTTAGGATTTTATTGTAAAAAGGTTTACCTCAAAAAAAGAAAAGTCTCATCAATTTTGAGCATGTTAGATTCCTCCTACCGTTTTTTGGTTATAATTAATTCTATACACTAGATTATACCGATTGGGCTGCTAAGATTAATGAGTATTAGAAGAAGAAGCAAAATCGTAACTTTTTTTCTTTTAAAAGAGGAAAACAAGGATACCCTTTTAAAATAATTCATGTCATTCCGTTTTAATCCAGAAAAAATACTAGCTAAAAGGAAAGATTAGCTATTTTTGTTGCTGGCAAAACATGAATACAATTTCGGCTAAAAAAACCTAGCTAACCTAATATAATATGTATTAAACCTTTTAATATTCATAACTTTTACATTTGCTCATTTTTAAAAATAGCGATTTATACCACACAAGAATTATATATATATATATATTTCAAATTTCCTTATAATAAATCTAAGGCTTTGGATTAAATCTACCTTTTAAGTAAATATTTGTACAACATACATGTATAAAGTATTTTTGTTAAATGGTACCCAAATTAATACATCAGCGAAAACTTACTACATTTCTGAATTGATTGAAAAATAAGTTACGTTTATGATTTTTTTAAATTCGAATAAAGTCTTTAAGAATATTTTAATTAGTATATCGATATAAATTTTAATCGAATACAAGTTAAAATTTTTCTAAAATAGAATTTTAAATAAAATAGCAAGCACACATTTAAACACAGTTTAAAAATTACAATTTTCTAGCATATTAAACAAAAACGTTCATGATGTATTATTTAAGCCTAAGTCTTTCAAAAGTTAGTTTTTCAAAAGAAGAAATTCACACGTTTTCTCATTATGTGATACTAAAATATTCTTTCACACTTTTTTTAAGCGTTCCCTTTTGTTTGAAATGACAAATAAATTAAATGCATTTGCTTTTTAGGTATATAACGTCAGTTCTATCTATAAGACTAAAATCTTCTTTTAAAAGCATAACAATAATTTTTTCTACTGTTTCAGTTACAGGAAAAGTATTTTAAGAAACAATTTGTGTCATAAATAATTCTCCATCATATCTCTTTAGAAACAAAGGGAGGAGATTAAAAAGCTATTATTGTAAAAGCTCCATTGCTTGTTGACATTTTCAATATTCAAAGTATAAAAATCAAAATATATAGAGTTATCTAAATTTCTTATTGTTATTCGGGATAATTTTTGCTCTGGTTTTCATATACATATATCAGCTGTTAAGGTCATATTTATAATACATCATTTGCTACAAAGAAATTCAATATTTTATCACTTATCAAATAAAGAAATGAAGCAAATACATTATTTACTTTCCTCACCTACCATAAAATAAATTATTCAGTAGTGTTATATTACCTATGTGACATGTAAGAGAACGACTGCATATAATTCTTCTATTAATAATTCACGAAGTAACACGGAAATAGTATCTAAAAAGTAAAGAGAAAAAATTTTGCTTTTTTTTTTAAAACAAAATTCAAATTTACAAGCAGAAGACGATTATTTTATTAAAGAATGTAGCTCATGAGAAGATTTAAGAAAAATTGTGTATGAATTTTTCATAAGGTTATAAAAACAGATATTTTCATCATTATAGTCATCTGGGTATTTTTAAATCATAATTTTATTCACTATCTTTAAATTTATATACATTATCAAATATAAGGAAAAAAATTCATCTTTTCTTGCTCGAATATTGTAACTTTTAAAATTTATTAATGACATATAACGAGTGCATAAAACTTGCTTAATTTAATTATTTTTATTTAAATATTTCCCATTTTCAGCACTAATTTGCAGGATTTGAGCTTTTGAAGATTTTCTACTCAATATCTTTTATGTAATTTAATTTTTAAAAAAATATAACTGCTGCTAATATTTCGTAATATTTAATTTTAATAACTTTTTTTTTGTTTAAAACATATTTTTTCATCGCTTTTCTATTACTCATTAATTTTTTTTTTACTTTATATATATTTTACTAATATATGTGTAATACAAATATTATTAAAGCACAAATTATAGAGTCCCAAAAATCACAAGCTTTGGAGAGCTAGATTTCTTTTTGGGAGTACATAAAAATATGCCCAAAGTACTGTACATGTACATTACATAGTTTACGAGAAACATACGGTGCATGATGATGAATGAAGGTTCATGATGGGGTTTCGGTACATTTCTGTGCTCCTATATGTGATTGGCTGGATATGGCATACTGGATTGGACGCGGAGTTCGGGCTCTATGGCAGCCACATTTACCAGATTCACAACGTTGGATTTTTTCCTATCAGGCAAGCTCAAGGATTTGATGTATCGAGACACAATGAATGGGCTTTCTTTTTTGGGCATCCGGACTGTAACACAGTCCTCAATCCAATATCTGGCATTCTGAGATGTTGGACCTGGCAAAAGTGGAGTTTTCCGTTCTGCGTAGAGGCATAACGGTCATTGGCTGAGATGAGGAGATCCGGGAGGCGTGGCTATGGTTCTTCTTCGGGATGGAATGGAAATCATATCTGCATGGAAGAAAGCTTAGAGACTGCACTCTGGTTTGTCAATGGTAGGGTGATTATAGACCCCTATTGGCTTCCCGGGGAGCTGAGAATTGGGAAAGTGGGAGGAGCTTGTCCAGAGGAGTAAAAATAAAATTTAACAGAGAAAAAATTTCATTAAAGAGAATATGAGAAATTTAAGTTTACAAAGATGCAATAAAACACTATTGCAAAGAAATTAAAAATATTATGGAGGGTTATATGAATAAAGAAGAATTTTCCTTGGCCTTTTAATTTTATTACTAGGATTATAAGGAATTATGTTAAGCAAATTTCTATTATTGGTTTCAGGAAAATTATTAAAAAAGTTAATTGCAATTTTCTGGATACGGCATTTAAAGGTATTTATTTTTTATTCATTACGCATGTCGTCATTGCGCACATATCTTGTGGCTTTGACGATATTGTGTATGAATGAATAATCATACATTTAATGCATTTTCTGGGGCATTTTCAAGAAGCTAGTAAGGAGCCGTCTCCAAAATGAAATTAATTGGAACTTTGCCAGGAAACTTTCGTTCTTGCACGTCACTGTTATGTAAATCGTTTTTAAATTTAAAGTTAATATAACAATAATTGAGTACTTAAGAAATAATATTTATTATGTGTACATGTAAAATATGACAAAATAAAATATTTTGGAGTAAGAAAACATTTCAAAAGCAGTTCCAAAAAAATAGGTTTATTTGATGCGGCTTCAGACAGATTTGCTGCGGTACTAATCATGGCGAACATTAAAAATCTGTTGTGTCGTCGTTTGAAACTGCATACAGTCGTATCCTAATATTACGAATTCTAGTACGGGAGAATGAGATGTATACAAATGAAGAATACTGCGAAATGGTACTGTTGTATGGGCAGTGTAATCGAAATATGAGAGAGGCGGCAAGACTTTATGCCATTTAATTTTCCAGTCGAAGACATCCATCTTATTGTACAATTGCCAGTGTTATTCAACGCTTGTATAAAACTGTGAGTTGTCATAGACGTATTCCCTTATCTCGTGCCACACCTTCAGCGGATACCCGCTGAGGATGTCTAGGATATGCCCTGGCTCATCCTAAAAGTAGTGTCCGGGATATTAGCAAGGCCTACTCAAAATCGACGGTGTTGAACATATTACATACGTACGGTGCATATCCTTATCGTCCAGTCCTGGCCCAGGACTAATGCCCGGAGACTAGGAGCGTCGTTTTGATTTTTGCAATTTCGTGTTAAACACACTATATGAAAATTCAGACTTTTTGAATGAAGTTTTGTGGTCGGATGAATGCCAGTTCTCGAGGCAAGGCACTCATAATACACAGAATAAGCATTATTGGTCCCTCGAAAACCCACATCTAATACGACCGAATCGCCACCAAGTGCGTTGGTCGGTGAATGTGTGGTTCGGAATATGGAAGAGCACCTTAATTGGCCCACTGTATTTCGATGGACCTTTAACATCAAAATCATACACGGAAATTTTATCTGGACCGTTAGCCGGTTTTTTAGAAGATGAAGTTTTCTTACGGGATTTGTGACGCATGTGGTACCAGCATGATGTGTGGTGCTCCCGCACACAAATCTGCGCAATCATGTACATTTTTGGCGCATACATTTGACATTCGAATAATCGGCTACGGAGGTCAAGAGGTTGCAGAAGCCACAGGCGGAGTTTCTGACGTGGGTTTGGTACTGCATATTTGTGGAAGGCAGTCATTTTGAACATTATTTTAATTTGGTCATTCTGATATAATAAAGCCCCTGATTCACACATGATTGGAGCAGCATTCCCCATTATGCTATAATGTGAACGGCAAATCATGTATTCTTTTGTTGCTATTTATTTAAACAAGCTGTTTAAATCTTTTCGGTACTAGTTGTATTTCTTTAATTTAACTTTTATTGTTTGCCATATAGCAATACAAATTATCAATCTATGATGTTTACTACGATGTTTTCCTTTTGATCTTTCTGTAGATAGTGAATTACTGTTCTCTAAACTCAATTTGTATACGACCCCCTTTTCTGAACAATTCAAATGCTTCAACTTTTTGTAGGCATAACTCGATAAGTGTTTATCGTAATAAAATGAAACTTTTTGTGTTTTCTTTTTTTTTTTTTTTTGTACTGCATCTTTTCCTAAATATAATTGATAGGACCTGGAAGCCATATAAAAATTTAATTTTTGTAATTTTTTTGTAAATCGGGTGTTTGGTTTGAAAAGCACGTAAAAACATGCTTTACCTTTTTAAAACATTTTTCAAATTGGAAGTGCATGTCTAAGCCGAACGGTTTGTAAATTAGCTATTGGGTCACTTTAAGGCTGGACACCCTGTATATATATATATATATATATTGTCTTCTATATTCGCCATTGATATCCTGAAATGGGATTTTTAGTTATAGGATTCATTTAGTCTCGATTTTTTTTTATTGATTCCTGTGTGTTGTGATTGAATTATATATATATATATATCTGATAATAATATTAATATCATTGTTTTAAAAATGAATCAGTATTATAAAATTTGCTTCGTCCTTTTGCATTTTGAAATACGAATAAAATATCAATTAAAATAATTTTTTTCCCTCCATTCTTAGAAAAAAATATTTAAATTTCAGGAAGTGCTGAATTTGTATGATGTTTTACATCTGTATTAACAGGAGTTATTTTTTATTATATCGTCTAAAGATGTATAAGAAATTTAAGGTATCCGAACATGTTCCGAGAACTTTTTCAAAAATACTATACTAAAACATTGTAAATACTTTTTAGGGTCAATTCCAATGAATACTAATACTTAATCAACACACACACAATATGTTTTAAAAAAGTTATCCAAATTTTACAAAAATCGCAATTATAAGTGAAATTTTAGCAATATTTTTGCGAATCTGCGAGGCAGTTAGATAAAGAAGTAATAATTTCATATCAGTAAATATATTACTAAAACAAATTAGAGATGCTGTTACCTCGAGAATGTACTAAAAATTTAATGTTTTATTAGAATGTAAACATTTTACAGCTGATCGAGTAAATATTATAAGAAATGTGACATATTTCAGAGGCTGTTATTAAAACAACAGGTCCTAACTCAAAAAAATATTCATACAGTAAGAATTACTTTAGTGCATTCTCTAGAAAATAGTACAAATAGCAGGTACAAAAAGTTTAATAGAAATACATTCATAATATTTTAAGTAATCAGACTCGCCATGATAATTCTGAACAATTTAAATACCCACTTCTGGTAGATTGAAGACCCACTTCCGGTTTTTCTGATGTGTAATTTATTGTAACTCTACCTCTAAGTAATGTAGAAGCAGAACAAAGCACATGCTTTATAAAAGCAAAAGATGGCTCTATTCAATAAAATAAAACCCCCAAAATATGTGTTTTGATCTCAATGGGTCATTTCAGCGTGTTCGGATACCTTAAATGCATACATAAAAAATATAAAAACTATGTGTTTCATCTCTCTTTATATCCCTCTGTTTATTACTTCTAAATAGTAATCAATTTTTTCCAATTATTTGACTGGTTAATTTATGGAAGATATGCTACATTTATTTCAAATCTTATTTTAATTTCTGTTATTCAGGTGAAAAGAAATAAAATATGGGGATAAACAGGGCCATAAAAAAAATATTATAAAAGTCCAAATTTTACATGAATAATGTAAAAATGCTATTTTCTTTTCTTTTCTTTTTTTACAATGTTATTATTCATGTTACTGAATATTTTTCTAAGTTGTATAAATATCTTTAGGTTTGAAGGTTAAATTTGGAATTTAAAAATGGGTTTTAAAAATATATACCATTTCTTTCCTAACCCAGAAGAATAGTAAGACAAACTTTGAAATTGAAATTCTTGAGATCCATCATGTTCTTTTACATTTTTTGAATATTGCCATGTTTCGGAAAACGAGACGGATGTATAACAAGGAATGTAGAATTATATGCTGAATTCCGTATATGCTTAAATTTACTGAAGACATTTACTTCTGTTTTGTTACGTTGAGTCGTTTCTTTGTATGTTTTAGAACTGTTTTTCTGGTTTGAAAAGCAATATTTATTTTCGAAATACTTCTATCTCATCTTTATTTTCTTCTGCCTGTCGAATTTTTTTATATTGGTTGAAACCATATTTACATTTAAGAGTCGGAAGAAATAGAGCCTTACAAAAAAAGGAAATAAAGCTTTAGAAGGATATTTTCATCTGTAAAGGTATTTGATGTGTAGCTTTTGTTTACTTTATAGAAAAAGCAATAGGAATGTAAATATTCTCAGCCTACGAATTGATATAAACGCAAACTTAATTCTTTTCAATAAAGAATTTGGAAAATAGTGCATGCAAATACAAAATTAGTTCCACTGATAGAAGAAAACATCCCAACACCAAGAAAGAATTAAGAAAAAATAAAATAAAAAAAACAATGATTAAGAAAGTAATGAAATTTTGGCAATACATTTCTCTTGGTAACATATTTAATTAATTTAAGTTTCAAGGTCACAGGTTAATGTAAGCAAAAGAAAAGACGTTTAAACCGTGAAATGATGCTACATTAATAACTGGTGTTACCGTCAGAATTTTGAATACAAGCATTCAAATATACATGCATTTTGTTGTACGTGTCAGATGTCAGTTAATGGGATGGAGTGCCATGCTTGTTGCATCTGGTCGGTCAGTACAAGGACGGAAAAGTACAAGGCGTCTATGGTAGCCCATTCGTGGTCGATTGGAGAAAGATCTGGTGATCTAGCAAGTCAAGACAGCACGTTGACGTTCTAAAGAACATATTGGATTACAACAGAGGCATGAGGACACACGTTATTCTCTTGGAAAACTTTCTCTTGAATACTATTAGTAAATGGATGTGTAACAAGTTGAATCATCAGAATGACGTAAGAGTTTGCAAACAGGTTGCACGAAATAGCCGTGAGAGGCATTCTGCTATCATAGGAAACAGCTCTCCAGACCATAACTCCAGTTTGAGTTCGCAGACAGGTTGCTTTTAGCCATTCAATTGGCTTCCTTCTAAATGACACACAGCCATCATTAATACCAAAGAGAACCGGCTTTCAACAGAAAACACAACAGATCTCTATTCCTCTTCTAGTGATCCCAAGTTTGACCCCACTGAGGGTAAAAATCGCAGTGGTTTGGAGTCAGTATAATGGGCGCTTCAGTAACATCTTGCTCGAAGCTGTCTTTAAAGTAACCGATTTGCTACAGTTTGTTGCTTCACTATGCTGTCAACTGCAGCTCGAATTTCTGCTGCAGTTTTTTTTTAATGCGCTGCAACCATACACTAAGCATGATAGTTTTCCCTCTCAGTAATGCCACGTGGCTGCCTGGAACCTAGTTCGCTTGAGACAATATGTTCCCTTGACCATTGATACCAACAATCATGCAATCTCTTCCAAGTCTTTTAACAATATCGCGTAAATAAAATCCACATTTTTTTAGCCTTATTATGCGACCTTCTTCAAATTCAGTGACCTGTTTATAATAGCTTCTCCGTCTTCTTAGCTAATAATAACTCACTAAGTCAAATCTCGGCAATAAATAATGCTCACGAAATTTACAGCGCGTATTCAAAGCCAACCTTATTTGATTGTACATAGCTTCGTTACTAGCTCTAAACTTATGCCCTTACAGTGAAACTTATATCGACGTCATTTTTTAGATGCATAAACACACTTACCAAATTTCGATTATCTATATATAATGCAGTTCTTTCTTGATATTAGGACTTTTTTCTTTTCAATGTATGTACATTATCATAAGTAAAAATGTTTTTAAACACGTGTTGTGAATTTTGTAATTAATGTCTGGTTTGCATCATGTTTCAAACAACCTTTTCGCCAAGCCATTTTCTAGTTCTGTTTGTCGTAATAATACAATTTTTTCTTGATTTTCTATAGAATTAACGCAAGTTGATACTTCATAGTTGTATACAATACCTTTATACATTTCGATTCTTCACTCTAATCTACCAAAATGAGATTTAAATTTAAATACTTTAGAAAAATAGTTGAGAAAATTTACAATTTAAAGTAATCCATGAGTCGAATACTGAACTCTACTAATTTTCTAGAATCTAAATTGCAAACGCAGTATTCTATTAAAGGTTTTCTAGACATCATGAAATCCCAGTTTGTTACTTTCCTTTAATTTTTTAAAAAAAGTTATTTTGCAACCAACTTACAGAATACTGGAATTTTTCAAAAGAGAAATAGTTACAGGTATTTTTGAATTAATGAAAGATAAAAGTATATGAAACTGCTAATAAATATGAAATACCATGATTGTGTTTTTGTGAAGTAAGTTAATAAATTGATATGTTTGTCTTAAAGTATATACTTTCAAATAATTACGTGTAAATCATCCTTAACTGCAGTGGAAAAATATCCTTAATGCAAAAACAATTCCTTGTTTAAAATGAAGCAAATTCTTTTAACAAATGTTCCTGTGTTACCATTAAGGAACACAAAATGTTCCTTAAATACTACATTACTTCTTTGAAATTAAAATATGCCAGCAGTAAACATAAACTTATTTATCTTACGGCTAAAATGCATTATTTAACAGCAGATATTAGTGAAATAATGCACATACAATAAGTTTTTCGGCCGATGAAAAAATTTTATTTCTTCGATAAATGCAAATGTTTTTCAACTTGTACAAAGTATGTTTGAGAAATATGCCTCATGAGTGATGTATTGTGTTATGAACCATTCTAAAGTAAACTCCGTAACAAAAGACTTGAGATAGTACAAAATACCAACACAAAAGGTGTTTTCGAACTGGGAATTTGTTGATAATGGAACTATTTAATATGAATATATTAATGTATTGAAAAGTAATTCAAAAAAGGAAGTTCAGAATTCGAATATTTATAAACAACTTTGTTTGCCACCAGAATAGCTATTCGGGCATTAAAAATTCAAATGTTTCAATTTCAAACTATAGTTTATGGAATTCGAAACAACCATTGGAATCCGAGATCTAATTGACAGAATTATGGAATAGTTGCTGAATTTGAGTTAAAGGATATGCATAGTCAAAACATAAAATCAATAGAATATTAAACTCAGAAGGGGAGAGCACGACTAAGGAAATTCATTTGGGGATGAGAATTTGTGTAATAGTAGTACACTCTTAACGTGTTCAACCCTCAATGTAATTTCGCCGAATGGGTAGTCAATTCGAAAAAAATAGCCTTCGAAATTCATGCTTAGCTTTTATACAATTAAGTTTTAAGTAGTGTCAGCGATGTAGTGGCATAGGTAATAGAGTACCTGTTTACCACACGGCCGGCCAAGGTTCGAGTCGTGCGATCGGTTTTTTTGTTTTAATTTTAAACTCATTTAATTATTTTTACAATTAAATAAATTACATTGAGGGTTGAACACCCTAAACTACTATTACACAAAGTCTCGTACCCAAATGAATTCTCTTAGTCGTGCCCTCCCCTTGTCAATTAAGAGAAAGAGATGGAAAAGAAAAGCATTATACTGAAAGTATAACAATATCAGCAGAGTCAGCTCAATAGCTTAGAGCAGTGGTTCTCAAACTTTCAATACTTGCGACCCAATATTCAAACATAATTTTCAGCGCGCCCCCCTTCATACAATAACAATTTATTGAATTCAATAATACGATACTTTGAAGCTAAATCTACAATAGGATTTAAATCTCTTAAGTTCCACCAGCGCATATAAACGTCTCGCTCAACTAAAACGTTCTTTTCCCCGGACGTATATATACGTTTGTCAAAAATACGATATTTTCTGTGCACTTTTAATATTCCGCAGGACTTGGAATACAATAAAAGAACAGTGTTTGCGATGAATGTACTTATACTAATGCAGTACTAATACTTTTATAAGTGTATTATATCAATGTAAATGTGTATTCTATTTTTTATTATGTCAGAATGTATTTTTTGTTTGTTTACTTTCAGTAAACTAGTAAGTTTTTTAAAATAATCTTTTGTTTTCCACTTTTCAATATGCTCGCGTCCCCTTGTAGAGTTATCACGCCCCCCCCAAGGGGGCGCGCCCCACAGTTTGAGAAACGCTGGCTTAGAGGTAGCTTGCCCATTTAGAGTAAGCTCAAGGTTGCGGATTCGATCCCAACTGGAGTTGATAGATTTTCTAAATGCGAACATCGTAGGCAGGCGTATCATGTGATTATGGGACATGTAAAAGATCCCCTGAGTATCAACTGAGCTCTGGCACTTTCGGCAAAATTAAATGATGCCAAAATTTTGCATCCAATGTATTGACTAAATTCATGCTTCAAAAAATCCGTAGCCGGATCCACCAGTAGATGGTGCCACCAATGAAATGAATTTCACACTTGGCAATATGCCGTGTCTGCAATGGCTTAGCTACCAAACTGCAGCCCATTTGATGAAATAAAAACATTAGCATATTTTTTATCGGAACGTAACGTCCTCTTCGGAACGTAAAAAAATGGAATATTGCAACGAAACTTCATTAATTTGGCATTTTATTTTATTAATGTTACTCTTTTAACCAGAGTGTCACGAAATGATTTTGGAAGATTTGGAAATTGGATTTACAGAAAATGAAAAGGTTTTTATATTCTTGGGAAAAGGAGTTATTTTTGCATTTCTTTCATTAGGGAGTCTTTCCAATTATATTATAGCAGAATTAGATATACGAGGGTGAGTCGGAAAGTAAGTTTCCCTTGTCGACTATGGTCAGAGTTGTGTATGAAAGTTAAAACATAGAATGAGACATTAAAGATAAGACATAGCCACAAAAGTGGAAAGTACATTGAGACATTTGTAATACCACTATTAAGCTTCAAAAAGCCCTCCAGAAAAATTCTAGGCTTTGCGTACCGTGAGGACTGGTGATGACGGATTTTTCCACTCCATTGATGTGACCTTCACTTCGGGAGTAAAATGGTGGACCCACGATTGATCCCTTGTCACAATCCGACATCTTCATGGTAACGCACGTGATGTTCCAGGCTGACCGCCATGCATTGTTCCATGTACGTCGGGGTCAATTGTCAGGGAACCTATCGTGCTGACACTTTCTTGTGTTCAAGGATGTCGTTGATGATCTTAAGAGGAAGGTGGATGACATGATTAAAGCAAACTGGCGTATCACCATCGATGGAGTAGAGGAAGAACTTGGTATTGGACATGAGCAAGCTCAAAAGATGCAAAGACCTGAATTTTTTTTGGAGGGCTTTTTGAAGCTTATCAAGCGGTATGACAAATGTCTCAATGTACTTGGTACTTACGTGGAAAAAATAAAGTTATACCTTGTCTTTAATGCCACATTCTATGTTTGACTTTCATGCACAACACAGTCGATAGGGGAAACTTACTTTCCGACTCACCCTCGTATTTATCGTTAAGAGTATAAAATTGCAGTTCTATGCTCTTTCTCAAGCTAGACAGTAGGGATTTTTAAACTGGTTTATCTTTAAGAATTAAAACTATATTAAAGGTAATAACGCCATAATGTAAATATGACATCGTGGTCAGAGAGGTTGTCATCGCGAGTTTAGGGACCTATAATGTTCAAATAACGACACAAATTCAATTTCTGATTCTCCACAAAAGAACCGCTTTCCAGTATAATGGAGATGTAGCACGTTAATGGAATTTTCATTTTATGATTAAATGCTGGGATGGGCATTAAGTCGATCGTGATCGACCGGTGGACCACCAAGACAGTTTGGGGTGACCGCCTTTACTAAGACCTAAGACGCGCATACTAAAAGAAACATGTCTGTAGAACACCGACACCAGCTAGAATGGAGAATCGGCTTTACAATATTGATGTGACTCTGTTTACTTAATGATACGAAGAACGTGAAGACGATACGAGAAGCGCATGATGATGCTTAAAACGTTTTCTGCCACCGTTGCGGAAAAAACAATCACTACAATGCTCCCTTTAAATGAATTTCCCCTACACGTCGATTAAAGGTGGGAATAAATGTTGATGATCATCTCTACCCGCGATAGCACGGGATTGGCTACTGATACATCATCCCACACTTCCGCGATTTTCGGGTTCATATCATGTCCCACAATGGCGCGGGACTCGGCAGCCAGCACATTAAGTACATTGTCGTTTTCAGATGTATAGGTTCAAGTATGTTACCTGCTTGCTGCATTGAATACGCCCATGCATTACGGTCTCTAGCAGTCACTCTCATAGTTGCTTAAGTATTAATTTGGATAATTTTGTGTTACTTGTGTTTTTGTAGTAAAAATAGCAATCTGTCGTATTTTAAAAGTGGGATATAATGTCGAAAACACGTCTTAAGAAAAGTATACATACAGTTTTAAGGCAGAATGGCCGCATCTCCGCCCAGTGGCGGCGCGAGACCCGAACTTAATGTGGGCAATATACATTTCACGAGGACCTCTGATGGCAAAAGAAGAGGGTTTATAAAATAAAAAAACAATTTTTATTCATAAAGAAAAAAAACCAAATTTTTTACTCATATTTATTAGGCACAGTAAACAATAATGAAAAAAAAAAAAAAAAAAGAGAAAATATTAAAGAAGCAGAAATTTTCTACTTTTAGTTTTACTGAAATCCTTAATGAATTGGTACCCAATTTATCGTAGAGGCTATATCAGCTTCAGTAAATAAAACTTCCAAAACTAAAAGTCTTTCCTGACCCATTGTATTTCTTACATAATTTTTTATCAGTTTTGATTTTCAAAATCTCCTCACAGCAGAAGCGGTACTTACAGGTATTATTAATAACATTCGAATGACAATATAAATATTAGGGACAATTTCTTTCAAATCGTTCTCTATGACATGTTGGAGCAGATGTTTCACTTTTGTAATGGTGTTGGGTAAATTTGGGATCATATTTTGTAATTCTTTATATAATTCATAAGGTTGGAAGTCACTGCTCTTACCTACTTGCAGGACTGTGCGTAAATCTTGACAGTTTTCCAGTGTATTTGCTTTTTTAAAATATTTTTTAATTTGCTTAAGTCATAGAGCCAAAATTTTCAAAATATCGATTTAAAGACATAAATCTTGAATCCATATTGCTTATCACAGAATCAATCATGGTATTAAAAAAGTCTGTTTCATACTGGCTTTTGACAGATTCTATAGGTTGATCGCTGCTTTCATAATTAAACATTCTTTTCTTTTTGGCTACTTTTTTATTTTAAAAATCTTTTGGCAAATCATAACCGCTTTTCTTAATAAACTTATTAGCAACAGACAAGCATTTTCCCAATCCAGTTTGTTCATACTCTTTGATCTAGCTACAAAATGTACGCAAGTGTTCAAGAGTAATGCATAAATGGGCTTGTACAGATTGCCATAATTTGCTTATGGTATTGACTTGTATTAATAACTCATACCCCATATACATGTAATGATACGATAAATTCCAAAATGAACATTTCATTTAAAACGGAATCGCAATCTCTGAGTGTGTCGGAATATTCCGTTTGGTTTTTTAAGTTTTCCATGCATTCAAGAATATCATCAAATTTTAATAATGTGGCCTTAACCGCCTCGATTCTGCCTTCCCACCTTCTGTCTGATAAATGCTTAATAATAAGCTTTAATTTATCTTTGAAATTTTCCAGCGTTTGCTGGAAAATAGCAAAAAATGTTTTTGTTGCGTCTACCAATAACAGATTCCAGCTATGGCAACCGCAAGGTGGGAAAAATGACCTGGGATTTATATTTAATAATCGAGTTTTAACTCTAGTATTTATGTCTACCATATTTGCACCATTGTCGTATCCTTGTCCACGACAGTTCTGAATATCTAAGCTATTTTTTTCTAGCTCTCCCAGTACTGCATTGGTCAACTATTCTCCAGTAGTTTCAGTGACAACAAGAAATCCCCGATCAAGTTTTCTTCTATACTTCCAGTTCATGTACTACAATATCTTAAGACGACAGATATTTGTTAAATTCTACTGCAGTCTCTAGTGCAGTGGAGTAAAAAAGAATAATATTTTGCCTTTTTTATCCTTTCAATCACTTCACTAGTGTTTGACATGATTAATAATTCATTTTGAATAGCACGGCATAGATAATGGTGCTCAAGTTGTTTATTATCAATGCGATTTATGTGCTCCTGTAACGTAGGATCATGTTTAGATATCAATTTATATATAAATAAGTATATGAAGTTTTCAGAATTCTTAGTGTCTTTCTCTGTTTTGAGAGATTCTCTGTAACCTCTAAACGCCAGATTATAATAGTCTAAGAAATGTATAACATCAATTAATCTCTTAAACAAATTGTACCACACAATGTTTTTGAGATTCAAGAATTCACCTTTCGTTTTCTTGGTCTAATGTTTTTCCGTGCTTTATTCCCGTCTCTAATGTTATCCATAGGAACATATAGACCATATGTTCTTTAGTATTCTCATATCTGTATAAAATACTATTTTTAAGTGTTTTCCTTCTCACAGCACCCTTCCTGCACCATTTGAGTTTGTGAATTGCCAAATAGTCTGAATGGAAAATAGATAACTTTATTTTTAGAACTTGAATTCACCAAACAGCGACGATGTTGTGAGTTTCATGATTATTTTGTTTTCTTGAGAAAAGAAAATTGGAAAAGTATCTATGATCATCATCTTTAGGATAATATTCATCACTGTTATTTATCTGCTGTGTGGGACTGCTTTGAGGTATATCATGACCCGTGAGAGAATTTGTCATGGGAAAGGTACACAATCTCGGGTCAAAAGTGGAAAATGTTTGTTTCACTACGTCACTGGCATCTCTGTTCACAGGCGAAGAACTTATCTCAATCCCTCCTTCTTGATTGTGACTTATGTTACTCAACGTGAACACAAAAATCTCAGCGTCAGATTATGTGATTGGTAAGCTTTTAATCATATTTCTATTTCCGATTTTCGTCGTTCGGTATCAATAGTCGGTGCATCTGGAGTAACTTCCAAATTCAACGGAGATTCGGACAAGGATAAATGTTGTTCAGAAGTCGGAGGAACTGATTAATTTGATTCTGTACTGCCAGATTCAGTCTGAATTCATTCCAGATTCATTTAATCATACCTGAACCTTAAACCTGGTTGGATACAACTCTTTCAGCTTTTCTTTCTCTTTTTGCTGCACCAGATTCTCATTTTCTCCCTTTATCTCTATCTGTTTGATAAATAATGAAAAATGCACAGTACCACACTATTATTTATTCTCACACCAAATCTTTTAAAATTTATAATATGATATAGAAACATGAAGTGAGACTGCGTCTGCATGCGATACTTTAATTGGCTTCCTAATGATAGGAAGCCCCAAGTTATGCCCCGTCTCTGACCAGGAACTCCCCGCGATAGCAGCTTAACTCCAGCTAATGTTGCGAGACTAAATATGATCGGAAACGACAAATTTGAGAAATTTTTAATAAAAGAAAACGGAAAACAATATTTTTACGAATTATTTATTTTATTTATATGCTTTCATGCGCCGATAAATATAATATCTTTTTTTAAAAAGTCGATATGTCAATTTTTCGATAACTTATGACGAAAACTTTCGATAACTTACGCCACCTCTGTCTACGCCAATGGGTGGACCGCAACATCTTAAAAATATTTGAAGTAGCCCGTACCCTGAAAAAGTCCGCCCAATCCTGATTAAATGTAATAGCTCTTAATTTTTTTAATACGGTGATTGAATGAAGAGTTTAACCCGGCAGCACTCACGTGAAAAAAACGACCGAAAGTTCTCGCGCAGGGTATCTCATACCCAAAGGGTGTTTATATTCTGTTTTTACCTTAAAATTTAAATATAAAAGTTAAAAAGGAAGTAAATTAGGAAATACAATGTATTCATTACATTTTTCACATGTAAATTTAGTTTTTATGTTCTTTTTATAAGGGCATTCAGTACATTGTTTATACACTCCTTTAATCTTACCGTGAGTGAGAGCGATGTTTTCACTAGATCTTAATTTTTTTTATAATCTGTATCTTTCTAAAACTTAACATATAGGAGTAAACTATGTTAACTACTTTTTCTCTATTATTTAAATTCGAAACTTTTGGAATTTCTTTTTTTCTCTTAATAATAAGATGTGTACCAGTTGTCTATTTCAAAATTACGTTCTTCCCAAATGTTTTTGTGCCTCTACATATAAAACATTTACTTTCAACATTGTCTCCTTCTTCTAAATATGGATCGATTTCAGTGCAGTAATCCTACTTGCTGTTATACACTTCATCATTTGATTCTTCCTCATCATAACCGCGAAGAGATTTTCTTCATTTGAAAATACTGTTGTACTATATCTATTAAATACTATATCTATTAAATTACTTAAATATCACACATTTCTTCATCATGACTACAGTAATACGCCATAGCATAAAGAAGATTTAAAACGTGCTCATGCATACAGAACTGTAACGGTGATTCACGCGCAGGATATGACATACCCGAAGTAGAGGAATCCAAAAATATGTATTTAGCATTCGCCTACAAACTAAGGCGCCTCAAAGGATATGTGACTTTAAAGTCAGCTACACGAGAAACTATCCATTTTCTAAAAAAGGTTTCGAAGGAGCGTTGAAAAAGTTAGACGGTGGGTATGATACATACTGCGTGAGAAGTGCTGGATTAACTTAAATTGGCTTTTATTCATGCATTACTTACACGAACCAAGCTTATGTTGTATGCTCCTTCACTCTGTAGATTGAAGCTTTAAAAATCTATGTTTAATATTAAATCAGTCAACCTTAGCATTTATACAACATTAAACATACTCACAATATACACTCATGAACAAAAAAATTAGCGCATCGAGAAATAATTGCGGGATCGTAACGAAACTTGGCATGAAGGTACATGTCGGAGAGATATGCAAATGATTAGAAATGCAGCGTGATTGCGCATTACGTATAGCCGGTAGAGGGCGTTTAACGTCGCTCTCCATGAAGTATAAAACAGGTAACCAAAACTTGTTTGATTGTGCTGAATCGTTTACAAAAAAAAAAAAAAAGAAAGAAAGAAAGAAAAAAGAGCTGAGGTAGACATGCCATTACGCCTTTTACGAAGACAATATGGGCAGATGTCGCAATTTGAGATGTGGAGAACCATCGGCATGATGGAAGCTGGGTGGTCAGCTAGACGAGTAGCTCGTCAATTAGACCGGTCTGATTGTGTTGTGAGGAGGCGTTGGGACCAGTGGATCCGAGAGATGTCATTTACACGAAGACCAGTCTCAGGACGCCCTCGACAGACTAGTCATCGAGAAGACCACCACATCGTAAGAAATGCACGCGTACAGCCAACTGCTTCATCGGCCGCCATCCACTAGGGGCCCCTGTGTCATCTCGAACCCTACGAAAACGCCTGGCTAAAGGACATTTGTGATCGTGGCACCCATTACATGAGCTTCCCTTGACTCCCACCCATCAAAGCCTCCGTTTGGAGTGGTGCCCCACACGAGGAAACTGGACATCAGCGGATAGCTACCAAGTCGTCTTTGCAACGAATCCAGATTCAATCTCACCAGTGATGACAATCACATTCGTGTGTGGAGACACCGTGGTGAACGCCTCAATCCTGCCTTTACTTTACAGCGACACACAGCTCCCATAGCTGGTGTGATTGTATGGGGTGCCTTTGCCTACGATACACGGTCACCCAGAGTATTGATCCGTGGCACCATGACAGCCCAGAGGTATGTGCATGACATCCTGCAACCACATATATTGCCACTCATGCAACGGCTCCCAGTAGCCATTTTTCAACACGACAATTTTCGACCACACACTGTAAGGGTGTCACAATACTGTCTCTGCACTGTTACTACCTTTCCTTGGCCTGCCCGGTCCCTAGATGTGTCCCCAATCAAGTGGACATCCTACGAGTTTGAACGAACTAGAGGTAAGGTTACAGCAAATATGAAACGAAATGTCTCAAGACATCATATAGAACTTGTATGCCTCAATGCCCGATCATATCGCATCGTGCATTCGCTCTGTGTGTGTGGAGGGGGTTCAACAGAGTATTAAATCCTCCGTTCTTTTGCCTTTTTCTCTGAAATACATTTCCCTTTTTCTTTGATTTTCTAATCATTTACTTATATCAAAGTAGTCATTAGGTATGTAAAATTTCATTTTATTTTGACGACTCCTTCTTGGTGCGCTAATTTTTTTGTCCATGAGTGTATTTACAAAAAAAGATATAAGCTTATATTCAAAATTCCAAAGGTAAACAATGATCTACATTGTAACAAATTTGTAATTATTATCATGTATATATTCGTTTTATTCCCAATTATTCCTAAGCCTGTATTTTGCAAGTTTCTTTTAAATACAGTTAAAATAGAAGAGATTAGTTATAGCTTTTAATTAAAAGCATTTTTTATGATTAAAATGCATGTTTAATATAAGCAGATGATATTTTAAAAGCATACTTCTGTTTTTAAGAAATTGTGTCTTATCCAGAATTTTGTTAGTTTCTGAAAAAAAAAGTAGTGAAAGCTTTATTAAACAAATGTACTACTTCGAATTATTTTATTTTAATATGGAAATGTATATTTACATTAGAAACAGAAATGCTTAAACAAATTTATATTTTAAAATTAATTAAACAAGAAATTTATTACAAAGTAATGAATTTTTTATTATTAACCCCCTTTTATAAGCTTCACTTGTATGTAAAGGAATCTTTGAACTAAATTTTTACCCAATTTAAAATGTTAGATGAATTCGAAATTTTGCTCACTTGTCCAGGATCGATGACAATACAATAATTTAATAATTTTGTTTCATTGTCCTGATCAGGATCATCAGGATTAACAATTGCCTATTTTCAGATCCCATTTACAGATTTGACGATTAAAACATTAAGTTATACAAATTAGTTCGATTAACTATAAAATGATATTTTTTAGTTTTTTAAACTATAATTTATTTTTAGATCTAAAG
Source organism: Trichonephila inaurata madagascariensis (assembly GCA_019973955.1). Classification (NCBI taxonomy): domain Eukaryota; kingdom Metazoa; phylum Arthropoda; class Arachnida; order Araneae; family Nephilidae; genus Trichonephila; species Trichonephila inaurata. The sequence goes on from BMAV01000684.1 coordinate 22,163, forward strand.
AACTTTGAAAGTATACAACCTTTCCAACAAGAAAAGTAAAAAAAGCGAATAAATGCTTAAAAATTCACAAATAAAAAATAATACAAAGTTAAAAGCTTAGGAGAATCTTAAAATAAAGAAAATCCAAAAAAGTAAAATTTTGTTTTACATGGAGCAATTTACGCGCAGAGTAGTCATGGCAGATAAATCGTGTCTGGAGTTGTCGAATCCTGGCACCACTGAAGATTTGTCATGTAGAGGGGTTAACGCATGTTAAATTTATAGATCAAAGTCCTCACGTTGACGTAGTGTGGAAGTTTTAAGGGTGAGTCTACCTCAAATGTCATCGTCGTCACTCAATTGTGGTTTAAAATTACGAGAGCAAATAACTCAGGCGCAGCTTTAAAGCCTGACGTTAATAAAGATTCAAATTAAATATATAATATTTATTTATTACTTCTTTAATTTTAATGATGGGAATTTTAAACACTATGCCTACTTTTCACCTGCATTTAATATATAAAAAAACAAATAGATCTTGTTTTTAATTTTGTATGATTAAGAAGAAAAAACATCAACTTATTTTTTTCAGTAAAACCTTTTAATTGTGCGTAAAAGAAAGACTAGGCTAAATATGTTACTGAGTAATTAATAGAGGTTAATTATGCTAATGAAATAAAAGCGTCTGGAAGAAGATAAATATTACTAGACAAGTAATTCATGATATGACAACAGAGCCTGTAAAATTTAATAAAAGCTTTTTATAATTTTACTTTTTGTTTAAATTTAACATTTTTTCAACGTAATATTTAAGCTTAAATTTAATAGTCTGTCTTTTGTCTATTTGCGTTTTTGTTTTTAGAATCTTTTATATTCTTCATATTATTAGCAATAGGCAGAAGAAACAAAATACTTTTTTGTTTGCAGATTCTTATAATAGAGTTCCTATTTTTTTGCTAGCCATCTTTGTTGAATATAGTATATTAGAATATAAATTATTTGGCACCGATATATTATACGATTTGAATGATGTAAAATTATTCTAAAAGAAAATACGTTTAAATATTTATAAAACATATTTTCCTTTATTTGAATTAAAAGTAATGCCGGATAAAATAAAGGAACAATTTTCTAATTTCTTTTAATTCTACACATTATCCCAGTGCTTCTCAAACTTTCAATACTTGCGTCCCAATTTTCAATCATTATTTTCATCACGCCCCCTCCATGCAATAACAATATATTCGAATTCAATAACATAATTTGACGTAAAGCTACAACACGACTTTTGTTATAAACCGTACAAATTATCAAGACAAGTATTAAATTGTGTACATAATTTTAGGACATGCTCATAGGGTCACTGGAAATTAGTAAGCTTGTTCTTAACTTAATACTGTTAAATTAATTATGAAGTACTCTGCGCAGTACTGATACATTTTTAAGTGTATTATATCAGTGTAAATATGTATTTTACTTTTTATTATGTCATAATGTATTTCGTTTTGCTTCCTTTCAGTAAATTAATAATTTTTTTGTTCTTTTGTTTTCGACTTTTCACGCCCCTCTTGTAGGGTTATCAAGACCCTTAAGGGGGGCGCGCCCCACAGTTTGAGAAATACTGCATTATCCTTTAAATAATGCAGAATTTCATTAGTGTGAATTAAGGTGGATGTTTATGGAACTACATCACCACTTGTAATGTAACGCGACGCATCTTTTAGCGACTACCTGATTAGTTTTCTAATCTCCAGCTTAAAAAGTGCATGAGCTTACGAGTATGTTGCTTATCTTTTCACTCTTTTTTCCTACTAATTACTTTATGAAATATTTCTATTTTTATGAAATATTTTACTTTGAGATAGTAAAGGTTATTAAATTTAGAGTGTTAGGTGAATCATAAAAAAATGTGCATTTCAACTACAACAGGGGTGGGCAGCCTGTTTTGAGTCGAGGGCCCCATTGTGTGAGAGGAGAATATCGGAGTGTTTCAACGTTTTAAAATGTTTACATTCATTATAGAGAAAATAAATATAAGTTAAATAAGGCAGTGGCAGTATTATTCGTTTTATTTAGTTTGCTTATTTTGTAAGAACATTTAACTTTAAAATCAGTTTAATGAGACAAATGAAACAGGTCACTATTTTTTCCTGAGCTTTTCTTAAAATCAGGAGTGAGATAGTTAGTGGAAATTTTCATAACAGCCCGCAAGTTTATGTCAAGCAACTAGCATCTCTCTCTCTCTATATATATATATATACACTGCTGGTCACCGTAAATGCAACACCAAGAAAGACAAGAGATAAAACAACAAAATTTATTTTGTAGATAACATGTTGACCATGTATCAAATGATTAAATTTATAGACTTCTGTGAAGTGTGGTTCCTCCCAGAATCCGTAGGCAGAGTAGCCGCCATTGTTGGAGATCCCCGCTGCCACACGCCTGGGCATTTATTCAAAGAGACTTTGGATGTGTTTTGGGGGTACAGCAGACCAAGCAGCATCCACACGTTGCTAAAGTTGATCTGGTGTGGCAGATGGGGGTGAAATCTGGGTCAATCGTTGAGCAACCATGGACCACATGTTTTCTATCGGCGAAAGATCCGGAGAGCGAGCCGGCCATGGAAGCAATTCAATCTGGGGATTGACGAAGAACCTTTGGATAGTGCGTCCCACGTGTGTTCACTCATTATCCTGTTGAAATATGGCTGTGGCCAAGCCCTGAAGGTAAGGAAGGACAACTGGCTCCAACACCTCGGAGATGTAGCCCTGGCTGTTTGAAGTACCGGCAATGCGTACTAGAGGAGTGCGCGAGAGTGATATCCAAAACCGCCCCATAACATAATACCCGGTGCAGGACAAGTGTGGTGATGCATACCGCAGCTATTCAGCATCCTCTCTCCACGGTGTCTCCAGACTCGAATTCGACCATCGTGGTGTTGCTGACAGATGCATGACTCGTCAATAAAGACAACTTCATTCCATTCTGCCGCCCACATCCTTCTTTCATCACACCATTGGCGGCGGAGATATCTGTGGTTTTGTATCAAGGGTAGACCAAGCAATGGACGTCTTGCGGACAGACCACTCTGCTGTAAACTGCGTCAAATGGTACGCGCAGACACTGAATGATGCGTTACAGACTCAATGTGCTGTGCTGTGGCTTGTGATGTGACTGAGTGATCCGTCACTGCCATGCGCACAATTTGCCTGCCCTCACGTGAAGTGGTGCAGTGAGGTGGATGCGATCGACCACGTCGGTCCGTCGTACCCTCCTGCATCCAATGTTCACATATCCGCATTACAATTGTTTGGTTTCGTCCAACACGACTACCGATTTCCCTGAAAGATAATCCACAATCTCGGTAGGCCACTATTCTTCCTCTGTCGAACTTGGATACTTGATCAAAAGTTGACCGCTGTTTTCTACGAGACATAACTGATCATTTTTTGAAAAATCCACAAGGAAAACACATCTGCCGAACTTAAAATCGTCAAAATTTCCAAGCCTTAAACAGCGCTTTGAGGTGGCACCACAGGCGAGCGTGATGTGTGACTGCGCTGAAATTCTAATCATTTGCATATCTCACCTCCGCTAATGCATGTTGTAAATTTCATGTTATTTGCATGCTTCCTTCAGGGTGTTGCATTTACGGTGGCTAGCAGTGTATATATATACATATATTATATATATTACAGTTTTCGTTACATAGATGATATTATCATCTTTGGGAAACAAGACAATTTTAAACCTAACACTAATTTTTATCCACAATATCTTAATTTAATACAAACAAATAGTATCGACAATGAAGCAAATTTTTATTGATATACATATCAAATTAAAAGATAATGTTATAGTTACTAAAATTTATGATAAAAGAGAAGAATTTAATTTTAGTATTATAAAAGTTCCTCACTGGGAGAGTAATGTTCATATTTCTATATTCAGAAATATTGTTATTAATTATACACAAAGCAATAAATTTCTAGTTTCAAAAAAATAAAAAACTATAAACATTTTACTAAATATTGCTTAATTCAGAAATACTCAATAAAATTTATAAATAGTTATTTGAACAAAGAAATTCTAAATAGTAAGGATTAAAATTCCTTAGAATAATAATAGTTTATTTTTATAACTTCATCATTTTTCCTAGAAATAGTTACCTCCATATTAGATAAAATTATTTATTATTATTTTTTAATTCATATATAACTCTAGAGAGTGTCACTTAAATTAAGGTAGTTTGTAAACTCTCTTTTGAATTTTTTATTTCTATTCTTATCTTATTTTTGTTAAGTGCTATCATTCAGCCATTCCCATGCATTGAATTTTCATTTGGGTCCAGAATCTGGCAATAACTTATTTATTATACTCAGATTTAGCGCAGGATTTTCCTTTTTGAATGCAATTTTTAGGCAAGCTGATTTTATCTTGTAATGGATTCAGATATGTTATGCATAATTTTCAATAGGTTTTTGCTCAGTGTTATTAACATAAAGAAGGAAGGTTGGCTGGCCACAAAACATATTCAACCCCAGTTTTATATAAATTATTTTATATATAAGCTGTCCTAAGTCAGCAATGTTTATAATATTGAAGCATCTTTTTTTTTATATTCTTAACCCTATTATAATTTTAATTTCTCATATATCCTTCTATGGCTGGTTTCTTACAATCTCAATTTTTTCGGTTTTGTTTGATTAATGTTCATCTCTCATTAGTAGAGTTTACACTATATATATATATACATATTCTTGTTGATCTTCATGCAAGAAAACTTAACTGACAAATATATGTCGACTAAAATATAAAAAGCAATTTCCCTGCAAATATCTTCATATATGGAAACTTTTCAACTGATAAAAATTTGTAAATTCAATTCATGTCATAGCATTAAGCATTTACTTTACTCTGGAATCTGACCTGAAAGTTAATATGTTCAAGCTGTAGCTCCTCTGGTGCTGTATCAATATCAGCAGTAATGGGATAACAGAGCAAATTGAATTTAGACTCAATTTTCTTACAATCTTGAAATTTTTTTTGTGACCTCGTCCTCCAAACACTACGAATGTTCTCTTTATAGAAACACTTTTTCATGTATTTTGTTTTCCTAATAAAGGAATAAAGAGATTTCAATATCAATCGCAGAGGAAATATCTTTAATAAATCAAAATAGTTGGTTTTTACTGATGACATTGATATCATTGCTCGAACACCCACCGCACTAAGACAAACCTTCTTATCTTTAGAGAAAGAGGCCCTCAAGATGGGGCTGGAAATTAAGAAAATAAGACCAAGCACATGCCTTACCCTACATCAAGTTTTAATAATTCCCACTCTTAAAAGTTGAAGAGTATAATTTTGAAGTAGTTGACAATTTCACTTACTTAGGTTCGGAAGTTAAGAATAAAAACGATTGTACTATTGAAATCCGTAAGAGAATTACTATGGCTAATAGAAATATATGAAACTATGGCGCAAAAATATGAAATCGAATTTAATCAAAAGAAAAAAAAATTATTGCATAGAAGTCTTTTAAGATCAATATTAACTTATACATGTGAAACTTGGTCCACGTCTCGACAGATGAGAACATGATAAATATCTATGAAAGGAAGATTTTAAGATTTATTTTTGGAGGAATTTAGGAAAATGGAACGTGGCGAAGAAGATCAAATTTCGAGTTCTATCAATCCTATAAATAATCTGACATTGTTAACTTCATCAAAATACAACGAATTTAATGGGCAGGTCATGCTGTTTGAATGGAAGAAGACCGCACCACTAAAATAGTCCTCAATGCCCAACCAATTGGCACACGAAGAAAAAGCAGGCCAAATCTAAGATGGATTGATGGCCTAGAAAAAGATCCCCTAGTTTCAAGAACTAAGAATTGGAGAACACTAGCAGGAAGAAGGTTTGCCTGGAAAAGGCTTCTTGAGAAGGCCAAGGCCCACCCTGGGCTGTCGAGCCACTGAGGAAGGAAGGAATAAAGGAATAAAGAAATTCTGCGTTCTATAGGGAAAAATACAAGAAGAATCTTTGATCACGCATGGAAAAGAAATCTCAAATTAAAATTGGTTTCCTGATTGTCGGTGGGAAGATATTTGCCATCCCTGAACTACAGCATAGCATTGAGGTTTTCTGTTAAACGAAGTACTTTAGAACGCACCAAAAAGTAAATAAACAAAAATGGTTGCATCTCAATGATTGTTAATTTTGTTAACCAATTCAATTAAGTTTTCTTTCTTAAAAATTGTTTTAAAATTGGGTGTATCGGTAGAATATGATAAAAATTGCGTTTAATTCTAATATAAAATTTAAGTAAAAATCATAATTGCTCCTTTTCATGCTATAAATTGCACCAGAAAAACTGTTTAACTATCAGGATTTTTTAATTAATGTACCAAGAATTTTCTAAGCAAGATTAACAAAATGCCTTAATGACCTGGTAAAATTAATTAAAAATGCTCTAAAAATAACAATTTATGGAAGGAAAAATCTGAAATAAAAATAATAATTAGATATTAAACTATTAACACTCCTCAATCTCTCTTTCAATAAATAAAAATTCTCTTGTATACATCCCCGAAAACTTAATATTTGTGGGGGGAAAACATTTATTATAATTATTCAATACCGAGGAGTTCAAATTCTTTAAGAACAATTTTCAAACATAGAATTCAAAGCACTGTCTAAAAGTATAATTGGAATATTTTTTAAAATGACATAAAAAGGATTAATTACTTTGAAGGTTTTATTAGTGTAAGCCTTTTTAAGGTTACATCAGTCCTCTGTTAATTTGCTGATTCACAAGTTTATCATGTACATAATTTTTGAATGTACTGGATAGATCAAAAGTTTCTGCCACATACACTTGAAAATTTAAAATAAAATCAACTAACTGTCTGACGAGAGTGTGGTTTGGACCAAATTGCAGCTCTTGATGGAAAGTTTTGTTTGCGTAATAAAAACAATTTCATTTTTTTTTTTCATTTCGGTTTTGACAATGTAGCTAGTGACGTATTTTCAAAACCAATAAAATAAAACTCTTCATCAAAAAGTCAGAACATTAGTTTGTAAAAAGTAGACTCAAAGCATTTACGTATGTATACATAATTTATATGCTCAACCAATTACCACATTTAAATGCGTCGTCCTTTTGTCACTGGAACCGCATCCAAATGGGACCCATTCTCTATTCACGTATTTGCTAGCATTGTGTGTAGGTTAGATTGCATTACTTAAGTGACTCTTCTTTTCATTTTTTAGATGTCAGGCACTAGGAAGGATCACATTTTATCCTTCATATAGCCCAACAGGAAGAATTCAAGAAGGGTTAAGTCTAGGGGGG